>CM034710.1:39799024-39813107 GCA_020142125.1 Phrynosoma platyrhinos
TCCTTGAAGGTTTGGTTTTTTAAATGGTTCTTTGTCTTCTGGGCTTGGGTGAAGAAATATTACCAAACAGATCTGATTCTCTTTTTGTGGGTAAGGGCTCTAACAGCAATTTTACCTGATGTTTTCCACAAGAAAAACACCTCCAAACTTTAAACAAGCGGGATCAGTTTCTATAGCATCACTTTTGATACCCAAACAGTCTTCATAGATTCAATAGCCATTGCAAAGGGCAAACAGCAATTAAACTGACATGATCAAGGCTATGCATCTTATGAGTGCTTGGATTCTATGCTGAATCTTAGGTTTAGAGGCTTGAAAAAGCAGTATCATACCACCTTCATGAAAATGGCCATCATTTTGTATGCTGATTTTATTCATCTTTTACAAGTTGAGCAGAGGGCCAGCTTTCTACCCGTAGGACTCTCTTTGGGATGCATAGATTACTCAAAATGCCACAGAACAATAAAAAAGGCAGTGGTCAGAACTTTACTGTTTTGATAAACAGCCATTTGTGTTGGTAAATGATCAGGCAGCCTTGCAATCTATTTAAAAGTGAAATGCCACTCTTGGAGGCTTTCAAGAAAAACAAATTACTATTTTTAGACAGAAAAGGGGCAACCTGGGGAGTTTGAATGATATGGAGCTACAAAAAAATGCAAGTATGTTAGCTAACTAATTCTGGGACTGGAAAGAGGCCACCTTACCTTAACTTACTTTCTGTGAACAAGTAATCAGAACAACCTGCCCTGTTACCTGGGGGCTGCAGGTTTCTCTTAACCTCTAATTTATTTTGATTATTTGTCTGCACAGGGTCAAATGGCTACACAGATAACCATTCAAAGAATGGAAGTTACAAATTAGCGACCCATTTTTCCTTCCATCTAAATAAACTAGATCATTCAGGAATTACTAGCTCGCTTCATGACCTAGGTTTGCACTGTCTGATGTTGGGATGCTTTATTTTAAAAAGAGCATATTTTCAACCTTACATTAGGAAAAAAACTGACATGAAAAAACCTAAGCTTTCTTTAAAGAAGATAAACAAGGACACTAGTACCACTTAACACAAAATCAGAGCAAAAAAGTCCAAACTGTTACCTGGTGATATGCAAAAAAAGAAAGGATTTTTCATCCAAGTATTTAAATGAGTGGATGTTTCTCCCTCACTTCATATGCATGCCAGTGTACTATTTATTTTAGTACCTCATTTTGTTGTGGCACAAATATTTTAAAATGGTAGAAGATCAAGTTAACTTTCATATGCTCCAATAAGCCAAAGAATCATTATTCACTGCAGTGTTTATAAAGTGAAATATTAACCAGAAAACGTTAAAGCAATTTTCTTTACTAAGTTTACCTTTTTGACCACACTGTCCAGGTCAACTATCATATGATGAAGGTTCTCTTCTGCAGCTAGGATATGTGGTTTGGCCCCAGGAATCTGAGACTTCTTGGCTTTATCAACCACTCCTTTCATTTTTTCTAATTCTTCTCTAAACAAAACCAGAAGCCATCTGTTATCTATACCAATATTCACTATTTCTTCGATATAAAGAAAGGATAAATGAGATGTCAACACTTCATCAGTCAGATAACCATAAGACAAAAAATTAAATTAAATTAAAAAGTGTTACAAAGACTATGATAAACCTAATTTTAATGCATTTACATAGAAATATAGATAAACAGATGCAAAATTTATAGTATGGGGTTGAACAGACTGACAGCTTGGAGTAGCTTCTGGTCACTCTAGCCCTGGTCAGCCTCTGATCAGCGTGGGACTGTGGTGACTGGTCACCATGGTCCTGAAGCCATCAACCTAAATGAGCTGCTGGCAAAAAACGGCTTTTCGTAGCTTCTTTCCAGCCAGCTTTTCCTGACTGGACGCACTCTCTGCATGGCTTCCAGCCGCTCTGGGGGCGTCATCTGCATGCCCTGCCCCCAGAGTGGCCAGAAGCTGCTCTTTCCTGCCTGTTTGTTTCAGGCCTTCATCTCATAGTCTCCTTCTAAAGAAAACTGGAACAACAAACGTCCGTCTCTTTCATGCAAGGGCAATAACATAACAAACTGTGTCAGAATAACTAACTGCAAATAAAACTGAGGCCTTCTCTTAGGTCTCCTCTTAGGGGAAGAATCTTTTTAAAACTAGCAAAATTCTTACAGTTGTGAAAAGCAGGCTATTTACTGAGGGTGATTCCAAGTATCCCTCAAAGAAGAGGGAGCAGGTGTGTAACAGTTGCTATAATAGCTTCCGTGAAGCTTCCATACGATTTGGCCCGCGAAGGCCAAATCATATGGTGGGTGGAGAAGGACAGGTTGCTTACCTGTAACAGTATTTGAGTGGTCGTCTGTGAATTCACACAAATGGGTTCCCTTCTAACCACAAATGGGTTTTATCTGCACATGTGCAGCAACTTCGGACACTTCTGGAATCGCTAGGCAGAACTTTAGTTGTAACTTTTTAGCGGTAGCTCTGCCCATCCCTATAAAGTCCCCTAGCTGTCCCACTCTTTCCCAGTTCCGAAATGTTCTCCGCAAGCTGCAACAGCAGGAGTTTAGTAGTGAGCAGGACACGACTGAGGGGAGGATGGGTGGGATTTGTATGAATACTGTTACAGGTAAGCAAGCTGTCCTTCTTCTTCGTGGTCTCTGCAAATCACACAAATGGGTTAGACTGACAAGCTTGGGTCAGTGGAGGAGAGAGTGTCCTGACACCAATTTCAAATTGAAACAAACTGTATTTATTAATAACAATAAAATATTGACTTCAAGGTGCATTGTCTTAGTTATCATTGACTGATATGAACAGAATAAACATATCACCTTAATGCAAACCAGCAAGTAACACTGCCCTCCCGAAGGCTGCATCCCATCTGGCTCTCGAATCCAGTCTGTAATGTTTAATAAAGGTCAAAGGCTGAGACCAGCCTTATACACATCCTCCAAGGGCACCCCATACAAAAAAGCAGAGGATGCAGCTACTGCCCTAGTCGAGTGAGCTCACACTCTGGCTGGAGGGTCCTTTCCTGCAAGTTTGTAACAGAGGTGGTTGGTGTTGGCCACCCATTTAGAAAACCTCTGAGATAAAACTGGAAGCCCCTTCTTAGCCTCCGAATAGCAGACAAACAAGCGTTTGGATTGTTTCGAGCCTGACATTCTGTTCAAGCAGAAAGCCAGCGCCCTATGAAAATCAAGTGTATGCAGCTGGCGCTCGGTATCAGTAGTCGGGTTCAGGGCCAGGGTGGGAAGCACAATATCCTGGTTCAAGTGAAAGGCCGATACCACCTTGGGCAGAAAGGTGATATCAAGCCAAAGCACAACCTCACCCTTATGGAAGCAAACAAAGGGCTGGTCCATTCGTAGAGCACCCAATTCATTCGCGTGGCAAGCTGAAGTGATGGCCACCAAGAAAGCTGTTTTCCAGGACAGTAATCTTAGGTCCATGGTGGCCAAAGGTTGGAAGGGTTTGGATGAAAGACTTGCTAAAACTAGGTTGAGGTTCCAGGCTGGTGTCGGTACCGAGGCAGGAGGTTGTAGGTTAGCTAGACCTTTGAGGAAGCTCTTTACGAAAGGTTCCTTAAAGAAAGAAGGCTTGTCCTGAAACTGATAATGAGAACAGATGGCCGAAAGGTAACATTTGATGGATTGCAGTCCTAGGCCAGAAACCAAATCTGTAGTTGTCTCAGATACAGGCAGGCCCAAGGGGTCACGTATGTTGTGGATGCCATGTAGCCTAGAGTTACCTGGACGGTGTGGGCTTTGACATGCCTTTGTGACAGACAGTTTCTCACCACCCCTTTCAAACCTAGGAAGCGGTCCATGGGGAGGTAAGCCATCAAGCTCTCCAAGTCCAAGATGGATCTGATGAACTTGATTCTTTTTGCCAGAACAAGGCTGGATTTCTCGAAGTTGATCATGAGGCCCAGCGAGTGGAAACATGATAGGATGAAATCGATGTTTTTGACAAGGTGATCCCGAGACAGGGTGACTAGGAGCCAGTCGTCAAGGTACAGAAAGACCAATATCGCCTGCTGGTGGAGGTAGGCTATAATAGGGGCCATGCATTTTGTAAACACCCTCAGAGCCATTGAAAGACCGAAGGGGAGGACTCTGTACTGGAACATCTGGTGACCTACGGCAAAAGGCCAGGAACCTCCTGTGATCCTCTGGAATCCTGATGTGAAAATAGGCATCTTTAAGATCGAGGGTTGCCATCCAGTGGTCCTTCTATAACAATGGTAGAATATATGCAAGAGTTACCATACGGAAGCATATATCAGGTGATGCAAATCTAGGATGGGCTGGAGCCCTGAGTCCTTTTTCGGTACCATAAAGTAGTGGGAAAAGAAACAGAAGTGAAGGTTAACAGAATCTATGGGCTCTATAGCGCCCTTGGCCAAAAGAGTGCGCACTTCGTCAAGTAGGGTGTCAGGGTGGTGGTGGAGATAAAGGCTCCGGTGACAGGAAGCTCAGTGAACTCAAGGGCATAGCCATTGGCAATGATGTTAAGAACCCACGAGTCCGAAGTTATCTGTTAAAGAATGGTCTCACAATCTATCTCCAAAGAGATGGGGAACGAAGTGCACGGCAACACCTCATAAGGTTTTCTTAGGCCTCTCAGCATCCTTCTTGCAGTATCCTTGTTGGTACTGTGGCTACGAAGGTGGACGGCAGCTAGAGGAGGATGAGGATGATTGAGATGGGTGTCTCTGTCTGGACGGTTCGGGTTGTTACTGCTTCTCCTGGGAGTAGTAAGGCCTATGTTGATGTGAAGAAAACCAAGCTCGCTGACCCCCAAATCGGAGGTGCTGATGTTGAGAGGAGGACATACCATGCTTCCTCGCTGCCGTTTTCATCCTGTAGCGGAAGTTCAGGTGCTCGTTGGTGTTCTTGTTGAACAGCCCCGAATCATGAAATGGCATGTCCTCAATCATGTTCTTGGCATGGGGAGTCAAATCCGAAGACCTGAACCATACATACCTCCGAAGTGCCACCGAGTCAGAGATCAACTTGGCCGCACAATTAGTTGCATGGCGAGCTGAAATGATTTGTTGTCCGCTGATGGAGTGGGCTTCAGCTTGGAGAGCCAACGCCAAGGGCTTCTTGTAGTCAGGCAGGTCAACTAACAGGGGCAGAATACGTTCCATTAGATGTTGCTGGTAGGTGCCCATACATATGGCATAATTGGCTATCTTCATATCCAAAACCACCGAAGCATAGAATTTTTTGGTGAGACCATCAACCTTCTTGCCATCCCTATTCATAGGGGATGTGGAAGTCTTTGGGATTGACAAAGTCTGCGTGCCTTCCACAATTGCCGAATCGGGCTTTGGATGTTCGAATAAACACAAAGCCTAATATCCTGTACAGGTTTTCAATTTTTTGTGATGTTGATGGTACCATAGCTGAAGTGGCCCAAGAGCATTGAGCGATCTTTTGTAGAGAGGGTAGGAAGCCCCGCGCTGGAGGTGTTGGGACTTTCCCATGGACTCTCCTCTCAATGGCATCCACAGTGTCATAATCGATTCTGACAACCTCGACTTCTAACACGTTACCCATGTGAACAACTTGGTCCGCAAAGGACTTCACGTCATCCATACGGGAAACAGGATGGTGTTCTACAAGGATAAAGGATCCATGGTCAGACACTGAAGTAGGAAAACGTGATGGTGTGGACCGACGAGAGCCATGAGACTGTGGAGATACCAGATGAGATCGAGAGCCTCTTGGGGTGTATGGCAATGGTCTTTCCTGAAGAGACTAGTACAGAGGAGGAGGTGTGAGTGGTTCGGAAGATGCAGCCCTATGGACCTGGGCCTGGACAAGATAAGATGTCGCCTCATGAGATCGAAGAATCTTTGGATCCACAGGCATTATATACCGGTGTGAGACGGGATTGTAGATCAAACCCAGGTATGACTTAAGGAGAGGGTTAGCTTCTCCTTCCTGTGCAGAGCCATCCGCCTTGGCACCGAGAGTTCCATGATCCCAGTGGGTAGCTCTAGACGCTTGCAGGGTCAAGACCAGAAGACCTTCTCAAAGCTCCCCTTTGGACTCGGAATCGAGGACCACCTGGGGCTCTTATAAGAGAGTCATCGGTGTCACAGCTGCCAAACCTCGAGATGGAAGAGGTTTCGGTACCAAAGAGGAGGGTCCTGCCATCGGAGGTGATAAAGGCCGAGAGACAGATGGCACGGGATCCTTGGGCCTTGAACCCTCAGAAATAGAGGGACTGAACTTTTTTGAGACGGCTTCCTTCGATCTCTCCCTCTCGAACGAATGTCTCCATTTAGAAGCTTTTTTGCTCCTATGCTCCTCAGGAGAGCAGCCGCACTCAGAGTGCGCCTTCTTGGGCTTTTCACGGCCTTTATCAACATCTCCATCTGACTTAGATGTCTTCTTTCTGGGACTAAATAAAACCCATTTGTGGTTAGAAGGGAACCCATTTGTGTGATTCACAGAGACCAGAAGAAGAAATATTTTGTTCCAAATACAAGCATGTCCTCAAGCAGAAGACTTAGGGCCAAAACACACTGCAGAAATAATGTGACACCACTTTAACTGCTCTGACTCAATGCTAGGGAATTCTGGAAACTATAGTTTTGTGAGACATTTAGCCGTTAGAATTTCCTAGCACTGAGCCAGAGCAGGTAAAGTGGTCTCAAACTGGATTATTTCTGCAGTGTGTTTTGGTCCTTTGTCATTAACTTTTATTAGGAAAAAATGATGATTCCTTTGAATAAGAGAAAGAGAAGAATGTTATAATGGGAACATAATAGAAATAAGGCTTGAACCTTCCAATACAAGTCACTGAAAATCAAATTTAATTTATATAGAATTTTGTCCACATGGTCCTATACAGGGGTTGCTTTTCTTACATTTTGATAGAATCCTATTATGAGTTTCTAAGGGGGGTTGCAGACTGTCAAAAATAGTGTGAATTCAGTCCACTTTTAGGGTTAGGGTTAGTGCTAGGGAATCATGGGAATTGTTATTTTTCTGAGACATTGAACCTTCTTTGTCAGAGAACTCTAGTGCCACAATAAAATTCAGTTCCCATGATTCCCTAACCTTAACCCTAACCCTAAAAGTGGACTGAATTCACACTATTTTTGACAGTCTGCAACCCCCCTAAGTTAAAATTACTTACTTGGCTTTTAAAAGGACATCAGCAGCTTCATCCACAGCTTTCCTACGATCCTTCAGTGCTTCCTCCAATGTTCGCCACTGAGTTGCCTTTCTGTCACTTGTAACCTAAAATTATGTACACTTATTCTAGATCTTACAGGTAAAATTAATAAATGATTGAATAGTGATGGCAAGATATTTACCAAAACTGTGTTTGATGCTGCCTCTACTATAAAAATTCTACATGTTTAAGAACATGGAAAATTATGGAATATCTCACTATAAAATCATGAAAATAATAGAATATGCCATCATTCTTGCTTGTTTTACAAACACTTTTAAAAACGTTTCTCTACAAAATAAAAAATTAGGTTTGTTTCCCATAGATCTCTGCACAATATTCAGACAATATATTTCATCTTTCAATAGTTGCTTTGAACATTCTGGTAATCAGGCAATGAACAGAACATTAGCTGTATTTCCTGCTCAAATAAAGCAGGACATCAGGTACAGGCAATTCTTTTCATCTTTCACTGAAGGCAGACATTCTATAACCTTCCAACTGCATGCAAGAAAGGGAGTCTGAGTAGCTTAGGAAACTTAGGAAAGGAGAGCCAATCTGAAATACAAAAATCTTACCAATCTGAATAATCAGCATTGGGGGGAGGGGAATCTGTTTGTCTGTTTAAAATATTTTTTTAAATTAATGTGTATGACAACATCAATAGGACTAAATCAGAAAATTAACTAGCAAAATACAGTTCAAATGTTATGACCACTAGCTTCAATAATAATTATTCTTTAAAAAGTGCACTTTTAAACCATGTTGTTTTGGTTGAACTATTGTAAATTGAAGGATTTGTTTCTGAATGGCATTTCTTGCACTATAAAATAAAGTGATTAAAAAGATGCATTTAACACTGTATTCTCGTCTAACAACGAACAATTTCTGATAAACTGTTAAAATTAAAATATTTACATTCAAAGAGTCAGTGTTGTTCCAGTAAGAGGGCTGGAAAACAATAACAACAGCCAGACTTTTTAAAAATGAATAATAAACAACCAAGGAGTGTTTCTTTTAAAGTCATTTAATTTAAAGCAACTCTGTGCATAACCATTAAAAACTGTCATAAAAAGAACAGTAAGGGCAATGGGAAAGGTCACTCAAGGTTCTAAATGGTCCAGGGACAGACCTACTCTTAGGGGAAAGTTTGTAAACTTTCATGAAAAAACACAAGTCTAAATCAGAGTTGTTCCCAATGTCTTATTCCATAACAAGACAGAACTAAAAGTTAAGTCCCATGTTCTGTTTTCTCAGAGAGAAGGTACATAAACGTGAGATACTCAACAGCAAAAATTCAATCTATTTGGGTATGATGAAGTAGGCTCTAGTCCACAACAGTTCATGCTACCAGCTTCTTTCAATTAGTCTCAAAGGTGCTACAAGACCCCTATGCATACTGGTTTTCCAGACTAATACAGCTATGTCTTTGAATTCTATCTAAGGGGGGGGGGGGGTTGCAGACTGCCAGAAATAGTGCAAATTGAGTCCACTTTTAGGGTTAGGGTTAGTGCTAGGGAATCATGTTTTTTTTTTCTGCAACATTGAGCCTTCTCTGTCAGAGAGCTCTGGTGCCATAATAAAATACAGTTCCCATGATTCCCTAACCCTAACCCTAAAAGTGGACTCAATTTGCACTATTTCTGGCAGTTTGCAACCCCCCTAAGTGAAGCCAGCCTCCATTTTTTCTATACTTACTGTAATACTCTTCAGAACAGATGAAGCTCTTGATCTTTTATCTTGATAAAAGGCAAAATAAATTGTTTGAGAACTAGCTTGACATCCATCTAGCAGTGGAGTGTTAGCAGAGAAGGTTAGTACCACACCTGCTCTTCAACAGAAAAGCCTAGAACAGCTGCAAGATTAAGAGTCTGTTGGAATTCTTACAGCAATAGTATCTAGTTCCTAATGATCTAATCGACCAATAAAACATTTTTGTTGTAAATTCTTTGCCTTCATGGAGTTGAGAGAACATTTTGAACCTCTCTTTTCTCCTCTATAGCTTTCTTTCCCATTTCCTAACCCTATTTATTTCCTACTAAGTATCTTATATTCCAATCCTGAATGTAACAGGGTAGGGCAAACCACATCATCAGGCTGGCTGGGCATGATAGAAAAGAATGATAGAGAAGGAAAAGAGTCCTAAAGATAACAAATGAAAAGAACGTCGCCTCCTGTCTATCTGGGTTGGCAAGCAGTGATTAACCCAATCAGGGTGCATTGCTCCTTCGTGCCATCCCAACAAAGTCTGATCCTCCAGTACTGACCACAGTAAGAAGCCGCCTTGTCCCTGTGTTAGGAGGAAGGCGGGATATAAATAAACAGAATAAAAATAAATAAAAATAAGGGCTTCCTGATAGTCATGCTACCAGTTCATTTAAAGGGACTGAAGGATAAGGCAAATGAGATCCCTGCTCAATACCAGAACTTCTTTAAGGCAAGCATGGCTATGTCTGGGTACAATGAAAGAGCAAGGTAAAACTGGGCATGGTCCACAAATTGATCATACTGAACTCTGAAACCTTAATGACTTATTCTGTTCATTTTACAGATAACATTGGCCCTCCTTATTCATGGATTTTTTGTCCACAGATTCATGCATCCACAGTTTGAAAATATTTTTTAAAAAGTATAAATTCCAAATAGCTTTTGCCATTTTATACAAAGAACATCATTTTGCTATACCATTGTATTTAATGAAACTTGAGCAACCACGGATTTTGTTATCCACGGTGTGTGTGTGTGTGTGTGCCTGGAACCAAACCACAGTGGATAACAAGGACCAACTGTACTACAAAGGATACAGGATATATTTTACATTTAGATTATGTCAGAATTCTTTCCACATCTTATAACTCTATGTACCCTATTTTCCTATAAAGCAAAGCAGCTTCTAATTTAACTATATGATTCCACAACTTATCATTTTACTTGAGCATCTTTTAAAAAAACACACCACATTAGCACATAGAATAGAAATCAATAAAATGCAATTTACAAAAATATAATACAAAGAATACAAATTAAAACATACCTCAGAATTATCCATAGCCTCCTTTAGTTTCTGAGCATGAAGATTAACAGCTTGTACAGCTGCCTCTTGGAGTGTAATTGCTTGCAAAGTGACACGTGCAGTATTACTGAGAGCACTTTCCAAGGTCGCTGCAAGTGCTAGGGAGAAAGAAGGAAGAGGGAAAAGATGGAGGTTCTGCTTCCTTTTCTGCCCTCAAAATGCCTACTAAATATATACTGCAGAAGCTAGTCCCATAGCACTTACCATTTAAAATGGAAATTCTGAAACCTTGCAACTTCCTAAATAATCTTAGGAATATACAACAGATTTTCAACCGCTTAGCAAGAGGGAGGTTCCCCCCCCCCCCCGTATTCTCTCTGGGTTTTTTTTCCCACTGCCAAAAAACTGTTGGGTTATAGTTGGGTGGGGAAAAAACAGCTTATTAGAAAAACATTTTATCTTCAATGTAAAATAGGATTATTCTGAAACTTGCCCAGGTTATATTCTAATCAGTCATAAATTGTATTTTTTGGGGGGGAGGTCAGACATGAATATAGGTTTGGGGTTTTTGTTTTGTTTTTGGTGAACAGCACTTTAGATTTACAATGACAGAATCCTTGGGAGGGGGAAACCACCCCACCATTTAGCTATGTAACTACTACTGCTATACAAGGCTTAACATGGAGTGCCCAGCCATACTGTTTGCTTGCATACCTGAGATTCTGTCTTGTTCCTCTTTATCTTGCTGTGCAAGACGAGCTGCAACTTCCTCAGGTGGCCTCTCTTTTACAATTGTAGGATCTCTATGGATGTGTTCTTTACCTAAGTAAAGGTAAAAAAGGTAAAGGTATTCCCCATTGACAAAGTTGTTAAGTTGTGTCCGATCGTAGGGGGTGGTGCTCATCTTCGTTACAAACTGAAGATTTTTTAATTGAATTTTATTGAATTCATTTATTTTACTGATTTTTTTAAAAAAATTACTGTGAAAGCACAACTAAGATTAACAAAAGTTGATTCATGACACAGCTATTTCTTTGTTAAATTATGAAAGTAGTCTATACACTGTAACTGTATTTTATCACACAGGATTACTCAGTCTTACTTTGTATCAAAAACAAATTATTTAGCAAGCGCTTCACAATACAACAATATTTTCAGCTACAGCCAAAATGAGTAATCAAAAATCAGAGAGATCTTAACATTATAGCATAAAGAACAGGAATTCACTTTCTGCCCAATCTCTGATGAGGGTGACAAAAAGAGCTCTGGCTGTTCTCTCTTACAGATGGAGTATATGGAATTGTCTAGGGCTAGGCATTAATGCTGAACTTTGAACAAAACTTAGGGGGGAAGCAGACGAGAGGCTCTGGGATGCCGCGGGACGGTGCGCCGCGGGACCGAGGCATCCTCACCGCGGCGCACAGTCGGCGCCCCTGAAAGGAGCGCTAAATCAGCGCTCCTTTCACAAGTCAGCGAAAGTGCTCCTCAAAAGCGTGAGGCGCAATTTTGCTGACTTATCTGACGCAGCGTGTGCGGACGCTGCGGCGGGAGGTTGCCCCCGGAGCGCCGGCCGTGCGGAGGGCCAGCAGCTCCGAGAGCAACCTCAGGAGGAGGAAGGGGCACCGAGCTTGCGGCTGCCCCTCCGCTTCCCTGCCTCGGAGACGGCTCAATTAGCCGTCTGCCGAGGCCCCAAGAGGCCTGTAAAAAATTATCTAAGGGATGAAACAAAAGAAAACAATGCCAAAGAACATGCAACATTCCATCAGGCATAACTGTGCTCATACACAAACAGTTGGGTGGATGAGAGAATAGAGAGGGAGTCAGTGCTTTCAGGACAGATTATACTCTTGCCTTTCACCAGGGATGATTCCTTTTTAAAGTAAGAGTTAAAGTACAGTACTTACAGTGACTCACAGATAACTTGACTCAAGTTGTGTGGGTCAATTTTTTGACTAAAATGTCTAGACTAATATACGAGTATATAAAGTATATGCAAGTTTTAGGACAAAGCACTAAATGAAATCTTGGCAGATCCTGTACAAATAGTTCTCCCAAAAGAATGAGAGTCTGTGCAAAATGGATTTAGTTCTGGCTTTGTATATTCTTTTGGCTCCAGAATCTCAGCATTTGTAACAGATTATACCTAAATCAGGAGGTTTCTGTTTTTCTTCAGGATGTATGTGACTTTTGCTTTGTTCCTCTTCCTGCATGCCTGGAGCTGGAACTGACACAGCTTCACCCGTCGCTGAAATTATCTGAGCCACTTCAGAACATGCTGTAAACAAAAGCAAATGGAAAGTACTACCACACAACACAATTATTCCAGAAATGGAAATGCCATCTCAACAGCTTGACTTTTTAGTAGAAAAGTAAATCTTTAAAGATTCTGAGTCTGTTGCATCTACCATGTAATTCTTCTAATCTTGGTAACTATTTCCTACATACACAATCTTTGGAAAATTTCTTACTATGCTACAAAATAATATTTCTACAAGAAAACCTCCTTGGATGCTCAAAGATTAGGCTCTTTGAAAACAGGTAATTTAAGAAATAACAGGTTTTTTTCAAAAGGAAAATGCTTCACAAATAAGGTAAGCATCTCCCACCACACACATTTAAGGGGCACTGTAATCATGTTACCTTCTTTTTCTTCACCAGCAGCTGTAGGTACCTCAGTTTTAGTCTTTGGTGATCTGACAGCAGGCTGTTTAGATTCTTTCATTACTTCTGCCACAGAGGAAATTTTTAGTGGTCCTGGTTGTATCTGTGGGGAAAGAAACATTCACCACGAGTTGCAAACTATTAAAAATGCACACGAGTGAAGCATGCAATTAATTAAATAAAATCCTTCAGGAATTATCATCATTTGAAATAAATGGAGAAAAGTTGACTTCGACTCATGGCAACCCTGAGTACAAGACATCTCCAAGACCCCCTGTCCTCAACTGCTCTGCTCAAGTCCTGCAGGCTCCGGGCCATGATCTCCTTGACTGAGTCTATCCATCTAGTATGTGGTTTTCCTCTCTTTCTAAAACCCTCCACCTTTCCTAGCATTATTGTCTTTCTAGTGAGTTCTCTCTTCTCATGATGTGACTGAATATGACAGCCTCAGTTTAGTTCTGTTAGCCTCCAAAGAAAGTTCAGCCTTGATCTGTTCAATGATCTATTTGTTTGTCTTTTGGGTTGTCCATGGTATTCTCAGCACCACATCTCAAATTAGTTTATTTTCTTTCTCTCAGTTTTCTTCACTATCCAGCTTTCACATCCATACACTGGTGATGAGGAATATAATGACTTGGACAATCCTGATCTTAGTGTACAGTTTTATATGTTTGCACTTTAGGATCTTGACTAGTTTTTTCATCGCTGTCCTCCCCAGTCTTACTCTTCTAATTTCCTGGCTGCAATCTCCAGTCTGGTTAATGGTTGATCCAAGGTAAGGGAAATCAACTATTTCCCCCCATCATCTAGGTTGAATTTATTTAGTTCTTCCGTGGTCATTATTTAAGATATAAACATTAATTTGTATCTAAATTTAAATACAGATTTTGAAGAATGGGCCCCAAAACTGAAAAATTTTAAACCAAAATTATTTGTCTATAGTTTTAAACTACCGGTATTTTAAAGTCCAATAAATGAAACAAAATATTCCCAAGTAGTTTGGGTCAGCATTAAGAAATGTTGTAAAGGAAAAGTAGCATTTTCAAAGTGATAAGATATACACTTGTCCCTCCCCATTTGCGGACTTGGAGTCCATGGTCTTGCTCCTTCGTGGACGGCAAGCAGAGAGGGACACAATGGGACGCACACGTAGCACCACACATAAGAGTGCACATTCATTTTAACCAATGGGCTTTGAATATCTGCATTTTTTACAATTC
>CM034710.1:39813186-39824920 GCA_020142125.1 Phrynosoma platyrhinos
AGATACTGAAATGCAATGTATACTTGTGATGGGAAGTAATTAAAAATTGACATCTACAAGAGATTTCTAACACTTTTGGTTCTCTGATTTCCTCTCATGTTTTACTACTGGAAGCCTGAATTCCCACCATCTTTACTTTCTCACATGGTAGCTGCTTGGTTTCAGGGTGGTAATTTTACCCACTTTATTTTAAGATGCCTTATAGTGTTGCATACTGACAGAAAATCAACCAACAATCATGACTGTGGTAGATTTTCAAAAGATAGTCTTTCCTAATCTTACCTAGTACAGTGGGATCTTGATATCTGCGGACTTGCCATCTAAGCCTGCGTTGTTCCCAATGGTGGTGAGTGCACATGGCCACGCGACCATTAGGGACAGCCCCCATTGCCTCTAGTGGTGGTGCATGCAAACAGCTGTGCTACCATTAGGGACAATGAGACTTCACCTGAAGTCCCGCTGTCCCTAATGTTGGTGCAACCATATGCACATGCCAACACTGAAGACAACGGGGGCTAACCTGAAGTCCCATTTTCCCTAATGGCAGCATGTCTGCGTGCAAGTGCTGCTATTGGGGACAACAGGACATGAGAATCTGTGGATTTTGGTATGTGCATGGGTGTGTGTGTTCCAGAACAGATTCCCTGCAGATACCAAGGTCCCAATGCACCTGAAAGGATTGAACCTAGGAGCATTCACATGCAACACATGTAGTCTATATAAATGCGTGTCACAATTGATAGAACAGGAACACTGCCAAGAAGCAGAAGTAGATATTTCTGGCTTGGTCCAATGATGGTTTTAAATTGATTCACAAGATGGCCCCTAATGAATAGATGCCAACTGGAAATGAAAATCCCATTGTTACCAGTTCAGCCTCCAAAGAACTGCTGAAGTAGTACTTCCTGCCCAAAAGCTCCCATGCACTATGAGAGGCTAAGCATGTACCATCAGGGTCAGAATAAAGAGGGGAAAAAAGAATGCTGGCATACTTTACAGAGCAGAGAAATGCTAAGGCAGACCTTAGAATGTAGCCTCTTTCCAAAGAAATACAAGAAAGCATGGCAGAGGGAAAGCAGAAGGGCAGCAGTAATGTCTTGTTCCTTTCTTTCCTTAACTGGAGTTTTTTCCAACCCATGCAGCAAGAAATTATACCACATCAGAGTGCAATCATCAGCAAGAATTTTAACATGGTCTTTCTTGGAACCTTCTTTTTATTGTTAAGGATCTGATGTAGTAGGCATAAAATGAGTGTTGAAAGACTCACACAGAGAATGGGTTGAACACATTTACCTCACCCTGAGGTAGATAATAGCAAGCAACAACCACTCAGTGAAGCAGAAGTGGGGAACATATGATTATCTAAAGCCATGATGAAAAATGATGCAAGTTGTAGTTCAACAACATCCGGAGGTCTACGTTATAGAAAGTCATCGCAAATCAGATACTAAAATTTCTGGAGCCTTGTCTCTCTCAAACACTTCCTGGAAAGTGGGTGTGGAAAAGATGGGAACAGGATAATTTTAAAGTCTTCTGTTCTACCTTCTGAAAAAAATGTTTCTGGCTGCTAAATTTTGTGTCATTGATACTTTAGTATTGGTAAGGAGAGTTGTTGTTTTGATTTTTTTCTTCAAGATTTTGCAAACATTACTATGGCATGAAATGCAATGTTACTGCTGCAATATATCAAGCTTTTTACATAAGGCTGTTTTTTTATAATCCATGAATCAGAGGCCTGCTGTAGCTATTACAACTACTCAGATTCAGCAACAGCTGCTTCATGGTTATAACTCATTTAAAAAGTGAGCATAATAAAAATCTTTTTGAACAATGAGGTTCTTCAAACATATATTAAAGGTAGAAAATCTAAAGCATGATTAAAATTGTATTATTAAAAAAAAGAAACTTACTGGCTTCTTTGGTGCTGGAATACTATAAGGAGGAGGCCCCAGTACCATTTCAAAGAAGTTGCTAGAATAAGGGATGGTCTTCTCTACATTTTCCCGGAAACGTGGATCATAGTTAGCATACAGAATAGTTCCACCTACTCCTCCACTAACAAACAAAACACTGGCACCAATAATTTTTCCTGCAGAGACACTGTTTAAACATAAGGGAATAAGAATGTTATGTATATTATGTGCCAAGACCATAATAATGAAACAAACAAAAACACTTCAAATAAGAAAATCAAATTTCATCTTCGTAATCTCTGCAAATCACACAAATGGGTTATATCTGCGCCTGCACAGCTAGCTCGGAAAGTTCTAGTATCACTGGGCAAATCTTCGATTGCGACTTTTTGGGGGTAGCCCCGCCCACCCCTATAAAGCCCCTGGAAGCCCCTGGTGTTCCTGCTCTTTCTCCAGTTCCTTTCATCCGTCGTGTTAGCAGCTAGCAAGGAATTTCGCTTGCCAGAGTCGCTTGTTTCGCTTTTGAAAACTTTCTGACCTAACGGCTTTTTGACTAAATTTTGGCTTTGACTATTCTTCTGGACTTTGTATTGGTGATTGTTGGCAAATCGATTAACTCGGACTGTTTTTGACCTTGTTTTTGGCTCAATAGACTCAACTTTGTCTAAAGATAGATGGCGTCCTTTAAGCACTGCACGAAATGTGGTGCAAAGATTCCAACCACTGACTGCCACAATCAGTGTGTTCTTTGTTTGGGCGAGACCCATAATCCAAAGGCTTTTCCCCTCTGTAAGGGCATGACTACCCCAAGCCCTGAAAAACAGGGATTTTAAGTTGAAAGCCTCACTCTGGGAACAGGCTCTTAGACTAGCCTCTGCACCTGCCCAAGGCCCTTTGGCGATCCAACCGTCAACTTCCGGTAAGGAGAGTGAACCAGAGAGGGGAAGGTCCAAGGAGAGATCCTCCAAGGACAAGAAGGCTGTGAGGCCTGAAAAGGATCGTGGCAACAGGGCTGGCAAAAAGACAGCCAAGAGAAAACATCTTGAGGCCTTTTGCTGGTCATTGACTGTAATAAATTTCATTTATTCATCTTGAGGCCAAAGAAGATGAGTTGGCTGACCACTCTTCCTCCAAAAGAGCCCATTCTGCCTCTCTGAAAAAGTCCTGCCAAGACAAGGCATTGGAGTTGGCAAAAACCCCTCCTGCCTCCTTCGGGTCCAAGCTGACCCATCCAACGCCCCTGTCAAGGCCTTTATCCCCTCCGGTTCATGTCAATTCCAAATCAAAGGGTGAGATCCATGAACCGGAGCCTCCAACTCAGATTCCATATCAAAAGGAGATGGTTGCTGGCATCTCTCAGGACCAAGAGGGATCCCAGGATCGAACCAGATGTTGGGAGTCATCTTCCCTCGGACTCGAGGCTGACCAGGCAGGACTGGAGGAGAGACCCTTGCCTCAGGACCCTCTCCTTCTTCAATATCCAGAGTTCTGGTCTGACACACCCTTGGGTTGATACTACTTGCCAGTTGATCCAGAGTATCTCCGACGTGAGTGGCAACAGCCTACAGTACCGACTCCATCCCAGACACCGCTTTGCACTCCATCTGCTCTGCCGGTTCCAACACAACATGCCTCTTTGTTCATGGACAGACCTCTCCCGAGATCTCCTGAGGGCTCCCCCACCTCGAGCCGCTCTGTGATAAGGTCCCGATCACCGTCGCCGGATTCTGGCCTTGATAGGGCTCCAACTCCAACTCACCTGGTCAACTTGGCATTGTCCTCACCAACTGACGATGTCAAGTCCTTCACCGATCAGGTCATCCAGATGGCGAATGCCCTAGAAACTGAGGTAGCATGGACTGATGAGGAAGCTGTCGATCCCATGGAATGGAGGGTGCATGGTTAAGGTACCAACACCGCTTGCCATCGCGTACCTCCTGTCCCTGGAGAAGATAGCTAAGAAGTTGTGGACAACATCAGCAATGGTACCATCAATGTCCCTTAAGATAGAGAATCTGTACCGCATCTCTTGTTTGGGACCAAGCTGGCTATTCGAACCCATGGCTTAACTTGGTCATTGTGGAGGACTCCCAGCTGGCCTTTACTCCCCGGACTTTCTGCTTTCCCACGGACCAAGAGAGCAAGAAATTGGATAATACGGTGGCAAAAAAGAATTGTGCAGCAGTGGTGCTGGGCTTGAAGGTTGGCAACTACTTAGCCTGTATGGGGGCCTATGTCCAGTACCTCATGGAAAGACTGGAACTGCTGCTAGCCTCCATCCTGGATGAGAACAGAGCTCTTGAGATGGCCATTCAGGCCGAGACACATGCTTTGAGTGGCCAACAAATTATATCTACCCGACATTCAACGGATTGCACTGTGAAAATGCTATCAGGCTCGGTAGCTCTTCATAGGCGCGCATGGCTTCAGGCACTGGACTTGACCCCTCAGGCGAAAACTATGATAGAGGACATGCCCTTCTATGATTCTGGTCTCTTCAATAAGGAGATGAATGAGCAGCTCAATTTTCAGTACCACATGAAGGCGGCCAGGAAACATGGCATGTCCTCTTCCACCTTTCAGTCACCTAGGCAACAGTATGGGGGTCAACGGCTTTGGTACCAGCCCTATCATCAGCAGGCGTACCAACCTCAGGATCAGCAGGTCCACCAACAAGGCCAACAAGGTTAGCGCCAGCCGTCCCAGTCCTCCTCTTCTTCTTCGGGTTGACGCCAGCAGCCCCAGCCTAGATACTGGCAGGACTTCCGAAAGAAGACCACGGATTCAGGCAAGAGGAGACTGTGATATGGGGCAGGGCATTTCGCCACACCTCCCTTTGGGAACAGGTTAGAGGCCTATTTTAACACCTGGGCCTCAATCACCTCCGATTCCTGGGTGCTTGACATTGTCTATAGGGGCTATGCACTCGAGTTCAAGGAGCTCCCGTCCACCGGAGCTGTCCTGTCCACCAGCCCCTCAGACACCTTACTCGACGAAGTGCACTCGCTGTTACAGAAGGGAGCTATCAAACCTGTAGAACCCTGTTGGGCCCGATATTGCTTCTTTTCCAGATATTTCACTGTGCCAAAGAAGGACTCAGGCATTAGGCTTATCCTGGACTTAAGACACTTGAATTCGTTTATTTGCTATAGGCGCTTCCGTATGGTAACTCTTGCCTCTATTTTGCCACTCTTACAGAGAGGACATTGGTTTGCGACCCTCGATCTCAAAGATGCTTATTTCCAAATCAGCATCCGGAGGGATCACAGGAGGTTCCTCACCTTTGCCATCGGAACAGAGATCTATCAATATAGGGTCCTTCCCTTCGGGCTCTCCACAGCACCAAGAGTCTTCACCAAATGCATGGCTCCAGTGGCAGCCTACCTTCGGCAGAAGGGATCACGGTGTTCCCTTACTTGGACAACAGGCTCTTCACAGCACCACCTCAACAAAAACTCCAGCAAGACATCCAGTTCACGTTGACCCTCTTAGACTCTCTCGGACTCATGGTCAACGAAGACAAGTTGAACCTGTCCCCATCCAAATGGGTCAGGTTCATTGGTGCACTCCTCGATTCCAACAGAACCATGGCCTTCCTGCCTCAGGACGGATTCCAGGCCCTCTACACAGCCATCAAGAGTTGCCTGACCCACAGACGTGTCAGGCCACGTGTAATTCAGGTAGCCTTAGGCCACATGGCTTCAACCACCTTTGTAACACAGTGAGCGAGATTACATCTCAAGCCGGTGCAGTCCTGGTTCCTGTCTGTCTTCGATCCCATGTGCAATGTCCCCTCCAAGTGGCTCATGGTACCGAGAGCCGTGGCCAGATCATTACATTGGTGGCTCAAACCCAACAATGTTTGCTCCGGAGTGCCCTTCCTCCCCCCTCGGCCACGAATCACTCTAATAACAGATGCATCTCTGGAGAATGGGGAGCACACCCTCAGGAGCTAACCATCAAAGATGAGTGGTCCTTGCTGGAGAACAGGCTCCACATCAACGCTCTCGAAATGTTGGCTGTGGAGAAGGCTCTCAGGGCATTCCAGACTGTTCTCTCAGGCAATGTGGCCCTTCTGTCGACGGACAACATCACCGTCATGTTTCATTTGAACAAACAAGGGGGCACAAGGTCTCAGACATTACTCCAAATCACGATCCGCATATGGGACTGGTGTATAAGCAACAAGATACTTCTGCAATCAGTGCACCTGCCAGGAGAGGACAATCAATTGGTGGACCAGCTCAGCAGGTCATCCAATCCTTGCCACAAATGGCATCTCCAGCCGGACGTAGCTTCCAACCTCTTCTCCATCTGGCGCAGACTGGAGATCAATCTGTTCGCAACCCCTCAGAACGCCCACTGTACAAGATTCTTCTGTTCCCAGGTTCGAACTCGACGATCACTAAGAGATGCCTTCCAGCTCGAGTGGTCAGGACGGATGTTTTATGCCTTCCCGCCATTTCCACTCATTAAGAGGGTTGTAGCCAAGATGAGGTCGGACGGGACACACACCATCCCCATCACCCTGTGGTGGCCAAGACAGTCATGGTTCACTCCTCTACTCCATCTCTAGAGGAATACCACCGCCTCGAGTTCTGTCCCAACCTTCTGACGCTGCACGGTGGTCAAGTTCGTCTTCTGAATATGGACAAGCTTCCTCTCCTCTGGTAGCGTGGAGAATCCTTCCATAATGGCTCTACCTACCTTGGTACAGACTGTGATTTGGGCCGCTCAGAAGCCCTAGACGATAAGATCTTATATGTTTAAGTGGAACAAGTTCTTGGACTTTTTATCAACCAGGGGACCAGTCTCCATCCCGTGCTTTGGTCCTGATCGTCCTAGAGTTCCTGATGTCTCTGGCTGACGTGGAACTATGCCTTAACTCCATTAAACATTACCTGACTTCCATATGCTCACACTACCAGCTCGACGCCAGACCCTCTCTTTTTTTGGACCCTCTGGTCAAGAGATTCCTCAAAGGACTCAATAACTTATATCCACCTGCCTCGGTACCAACCCCGGCATGGAGCTTAGACTCGGTGCTTGCTCATCTCTCTTCCAGACCATTTGAGCCCCTAGCCACAATGGACTTAAAGTTGCTGACCTGGAAGACAGCTTTCTTAGTGGCCATCACCTCTGCCCGACGAGCGGGAGAAATTTGTGCTTTGTGGATGGACCAGATGTACCTTCACTTCCAGAAGGACAAGGTGATTCTCCATACCGACATCACATTTCTTCCTAAGGTGGTGTTGGCCTTCCATATTAACAAAGACATTGTGCTACCCACCTTGGCCCCGAAACCGACCACCAACACCGAACGACGGATGCATACCCTGGGCGTTTGGAGGGCGTTGGCCTTTTATCTTGATAGGACCTCAGGTTCGAGGTGCTCAGAGAGACTCTTTGTATGCTACTCTGAAGCCAAGAAAGGACTGCCTCTTAAGCGGGTGACTGCCACCATCCATCTGTGCTATGAATTGGCGGACAAAACCTCTCCGGGCTGGGTGCGGGCACACACAACTAGGGCAGTAGCTACATTCTCCCCTTTTTTGTCTGGGATATTGTTGGAGGATGTATGTAAGGCCGCAGTCTGGTCCCAACTATTTACTTTTATCAAACACTACAGGTTGGACACAAGGGCTAGGCAAGAATCCTCTTTTGGAAAGGCATTGTTACTTTCTAGTTTGCACTAGAAGTAATCGCAGGTGACACTATTAATGCACTTGAAGTTTACAGTTTATTGTTATCATTAAATGTTATCTTGTTTGAAGCTTACAAGATCTGTGTCAGGACACTCCCTCCTCCACTGACTGAAGCTTGTCAGTCTAACCCATTTGTGTGATGTGCAGCGACCACGAAGAAGAAGGACAGGTTACTTACTTGTAGCTGTATTTCTTCGAGTGGCCCTCTGCGAATTCACACAAATCCTGCCCATCCTCCCCTCAGTCGTGTCCTGCTCATTGCTAAAATTCCTGTTGTTGCTGCTTGGCAGCATACATTTTGGAACTGGAGAAAGAGTGGGAATGCCAAGGGCTTTATAGGGGTGGGCAGAGCTACTGCCAAAAAGTTGCAATCAAAGATTTGCCCAGTGATACTAGAACCTTCCAAGCTAGCTGCGCAGGTGTAGATATAACCCATTTGTGTGAATTCGCAGATGACCACTCGAAGAAATACAGCTACAGGTAAGCAACCTGTCCTTATACACACACACAAACACACATACACACTTAAATCATTCAGTTAAAATAAAACATACTTTGAGTAACAATTATTCAAGCACCAGAAAGGAATAAAGGTTTTCCATTAAGCAACAACAAAAAAGCAGTGTCCAGCAGAGTCAAAACATTATTACAGAGAGAGTTGAGGCACAGAGCTCTGCAGCCTATGAGTTTCAGATAAACACCTTTCACCCTTTTCTACCTCGTCAGTGTTTGTCAGAATGTGCAGAAAGGCTTTCCAAGTTGATGTAACTAGACAGGCAAGATCGTGTAGATCATGTAGGACACTACTTCTTAAGCTTTCTGCTGAAGGGACCTGCTATGTGCCAGGGATCAGAAACATATTTGTTCTCGCTGGCTGTAATTATTTCTTTCTTTCAAGGAAACTCACCTGGTATTGAATAGCACCAACAGTTTGTAGATAGGCACTAGTCCACAAACTACCACTTTCAATAGCACTTATATAGGAGGCACTCTTGAACCTAATGTGATCTCTACTTTACTTTTTGTTTATTCTTTTTATTGAGTAAGAACATATTTTGCTATTTTTAAATCCTGAGAAATAATCTCTCTAAAAACTGAGAATTTTTTAAAAAAGTCATGGACTAACATACCCAGATTCTCCAGATGTTGAATACCCACGATACAGACGTAAAGGATGGAGTGAACTTTTACTGCAAAGACAATTCTAAAAAACATATATATAAAAATAAAGTAGCAAGTTAGGCACAAGAACATCTTTATTCAAACTAATTTCAGAGTAACACATTTTATCTCTACATTCTTTTTCTTTAAAAGCCATTATTACAAACAACTAGTCCACAATGTTTGACTGTCCATTCTGGCCAGATGTATGAGTGGAGGTCAATTCTGCCATATTGGCACCATAAACAAAGAACTCTTATATTTTAGCTACATTTTCCCAACTAGTCAACAGGAAGCCTTTTTTCAAAAAAATGAAAGCATTTATACTCTGCTCTTCAACAAAAAGGGCACTCAAAACAGCTTACAAAATGGGTAATATAATATCACTTCAGGCTTACAATCTAAAATGTAAGACATGAAGTGGGATGTTGAGAGAGCAGCTCAGGTAAAATATTAGGCTGTATTAAACCACCTTAAATCCTGTAATGGGAAAAGGGTGGGATCTAAATTCATTTTAAAAAATATATTAAAAACCGCTACTACCTCAGAGGATGGCAATGGCAACCCCCCCCAAAGAAACCTGCCAAGCAAAGCCCATGACAGAGTTGCTTTATGGTCGACATAAACTGGAAACAATTTGAAGGTACACAATAACAGCAACAAGAACAAGAACAACTTGATTAAATAACAGATTTCCCTAACAGATAAGAATCAAACTAACTGTGAAGCAAGAACACCAAATAAGTCTCACCTCAGAGACTCTATCAATGGGGACGGAGGGAGGGAGACCAAATTATGCTTTATCATTCCAGGATCTATTTAAAAGGCAATATATTTCTAGAGGTCATTATTTACTTAAAATACTTGAGTCTCATTTGATATATGGAGAGGAGAAGGCTTGTGCAATTATCCTATTTCAACATGTCTCATTAAAAAAAAAAATCCAACAGGCAAAGTGACTCATTTTATTATATACAGAAAGTAACAGATTATTAATTTTTTCAAATGTCACTGAAAAAAAGCCTCCTAATTATAAATCAGAACAAAGTTTAGGGGTTATGAATAGGAAACTTTTGAGAAAAGCTGTGGTAATAAAAGTAGGCTTCAATTTTGTCATGGAAATTACTATCAGCAACTCACACAAATGTAAATCCACAAAGGCCTCTACAAGCATGGACACAGTAATGGCCAATACAAGTGAGGATTATTATCGTTGTTATGTCTCCAAGTCATTACTAATTTATGGAGAACCTTAGGCAACCGTATCATAGGGTTTTCTTGGCAAGTTTCTTCAGAGGTGGTTTGTCATGGTTATCAACTAAAAGGTTAATCACAGCACCCCTTCATCCAATCAAATTTCTATTTATTCTACCTCTCCTCCTCCAAAGCATAAACATTTGCATTTCTGGAAATTTTACAACTGTACACTAGAAAAGGATATAAAGCCAGTGTAGTATAGTGAGTTTGAGCACTGGATTAAGGTTTTGGATTAGGATTTTGGAGATCATGGTTCAAATCCCTGCTCATCCATGGAAACCCCAGAGGTGACCTAGTGCAAGTTACACTCTCTCACCCTCAGAGGAAGGAGTGAGGAGCACACATGCTGAAATGCTGTTCATGGAAACCACAGTTTAGTATTAAGTCATACTCTCTCAGCCTAAGTGGAAGGCAAAGGCAAACCCACTCTGAACAAAACTTGCCAAGAAAACCCCGTGATAAATTTGTTCTAGGGTCAGCGTATGATGGAAAGAACATGAAGGCACACAAGGACAATAAAAGTGTTATATTTGCAAGTAGATCTTACATTGTACAAAACAAAAACTATCATTTTTGACAGCTCTATTTTTTTTGTCCTCCAAATAGCTATTCAATTAAGGTTTGATAAATATTCTTGATTTCTTGTTTTTAATTTTTATTGCAGGGTACAACAGGAGACAAATTTAAATGAACAGGAAAAGGCAAAAGAATTATGTTTAGATTTTATATAATTTAAACTAAAGAGTTAACAAGGGATACTACTAAATGTGATCAAATATTTTGGAAGAATAACACAATCATTTGCAGTTTTCACCAGTGACGAAGTACCAACGAACTATCCAACTATTTTGCTGTTGTAGTGTGCTTTCAAGTCATTTCTGACATAGCAACTCTAAGGCGAACCCATCATTGGGTTTTCTTGGCAAGATTTGTTCAGAAGGGGTTTGCCTTTGCCTTCCTCTTAGGCTGAGTGAGTGTGGCTTAATACTAAACAATGATTACCCTCAACAGTACTTGAGCTTGTGTGCTCCTCACTCCTTCAGGGCAGCCAGAAGTTAGCAGAAACATTCACTCCCATTACAGTTTCCTCACATTTTCTACTTCAAGGACTAATTTCAGCATTTTCCCCATTTCTCCAGGCCATGGAAGATAATACTGTGTGGTGTCCAAATATACATATCATCTACAGATTAACAGATACCAAAGTCCATGAGGTAGCAAGCTACAGATCTAAAATCTTTCAAGCTTTAAGCAGCAAAAACTCATTAGGGTCCACATCAGCTTGACAGGGCAGCTGCAATATCACATTTATATATTCTCATTATCCATAGGCTGTCCTTTGTAACCAATTATCTTCTGGTTTGTAATGAATGAGTAATGGGTTTTTCTGTAATGGGTTAATTCTGCTGGAGTGAGAAATGGTGATTTTTTTCTCCTAACTATAAAGTTTTGGCACGTCTCCAATTTTCCAGAGGAAGAAGGGAAGCCCAAAATTTTTATTAAATCAATATGTAAAATCCACAAGTAACTTACTGTGGAAGTCTGGATTTTAGGACACACCCTAAACTCAGATTTTCCATGGTTTGCAAAATATAACTTGAACATTGCCAAATGGAGCGGCATCCAAAACTCAGACTTCTACTCTCAAAAGATGGAATGGGTAATTTAGGAGACAAGTTGCCACTGCATTGCAGTAGT
>CM034710.1:39833986-39844223 GCA_020142125.1 Phrynosoma platyrhinos
GACTCAATTTGCACTATTTCTGGCAGTCTGCAAAGGCCCTGAGTGTATTGGTGGGGCATTTTAATTGAAATGTGAAAGGCATAACCTTACTCACCTCTGGGGAGTGTTCCTGTATACAAGGCTCACCGTTATCCAAAATCCCAAAAATTAATTTTAATTGGCGATTTTAATCCCCAATATTCTTCTGGTTTATATGTCATGATAATACCTGAACCTCTGAGAATTTTGGCTTATTGTGAAGAAGTTGGTTCCTGTTTGGCCCCCTTATGAGAGGAGCTGGTAAGCAAACTCGGAAACGTCCATTCTGAGTTATTATTGACTTGTTTAGCATTATATCTAACCCGTTTGTTGCTCTTATAACAAGTCAAGAATCCTAAACCATAACCTTACATTATGATGCTGGAAGAACAACAAATCAAAGATCCTGATTGAAATGTAGTGCTAAACAGTATAGAGATTGTTTAGTTGTTCCTGCTGGAAGCAGCTGAGGGCCTTTACAGACTGCCAAAAATAATGCAGTTTGAGTCCACTTTAACTGCCTTGGCTCAGTGCTAGGGAATCATGGGAATGGTAGTTTATTGTGGCACCAGAACTCTGACAAAGGCTCATTGTCTCAGAAAAAACTACAGTTCCCATGATTCCCTAGCACTGAGCCAGGACAGTTAAAGTGGCTTCAAGCTGCATTATTTCTGCCAGTCTGTAAAGGCCCTGAGTGAAGGTAATTGAGGCGAATAACCCAAGACAATTGCTTGTTCCAGATAAACCAAAATTTTAATACATTCTGATAGTGACCAGGCATATTCTGTGTTCCTACAGCTAAGATTCAATGGTCAGAACTGGTGTGTGTGTGCGCACACACTTATCACAATTAAATGACCAAGCAAGGAGAAGCTGTGCCTACCTTTAATGCCTGGGTATAGTATCTGTTTCTCCTCATGGTGTTTTCTTTTTTGTCCTTAGGACTTTTAAGATCGTTGTGTTCCTCAGCACCTTCCTCCTATAATGGCTGTTACCGTATGAGCTCTGTTTCTCGACTGTCTTCATTTCACATCAACCAAGGGCAGGTATCAACCATCTCTATCAGAAGACCGCTTCTGTCTGTTGGCAGTAGTTCTTTGGGGCATCCAGTCTCAATAGTAAACAGGTAGGCATTACTTTAAAGGTTTAACGTGATTTATTCCTCCATTATTTTGTTCTTCCTCCCCTTTATTGTTCCTTTACCATAATAACGTTGATGCCCACTTCCTCCCACAATCTCCCTTGTCAAAATTTAGATTTTTAATGTCTTCCGATGAGGGGCTAATTTTTGATAATCATGGAGCTGTTGTGTATCTTATTGACCCTTAATGTTTATCTTAGTGGCCTTGAATATGAGTACAAAATATATGAAAAAATATTTACATTTTTATGGCTTGACTAAATCATTTTTATATTTTAGTCTAATTTTTGTGATGTGTAAAATGGGTTGGATCCAGGAGGTGCATTTTTTGGGATGAAATGACTGCATTCTGGTGCCTCCACCCAGTTTGGGGAAATTCTACACTACAGCTCACCCCATTGACAAGCCCCTGCTTCTGTCAGATGTTAAGGGATGTGGAGGGAAGGAGAGGACAAGAAATCTGCTTTCATTAGATCAGTTGAATGCACTTGAGTTTGAACAATGGGAGTAAAAATATATTGGCTGAAATACAATATAGTTTTGTTTTAAACTTCTGGATTAGAAAAGGGAAAAATGTATTTTTTTCTTGTGAAGTGTTTCATTGCTTATCTGCACAGCACATAAAAGTATTGAAAAATACCCTGTTTGCATAATGTGAAGGCTTCAGTTTGGTTTTCTGCAAGTCAAGTATTTGTTCATGAAAGAAACCCCATAGGTATAAAGTTCCCACTCCCTGCAGGGGCACCTCATACAGTAGGCCAGGGGTAGGCAACCTTTCCCCTTTAAAGGCCAATGGACTTCAACTCCCAGAAGCCTCAGCCATGTTGGCCAATAATCCCATGTTGGCCAATAGCTCCTGGGATTCTGGGAGCCAAAGTCCCTCGGACCTTAAAGGGGAAAGGTTGCCTACCCCTGCAGTAGACCATTATGAGGTTGGAAGAAGGACAGATGTGTGTTCACTACCTGTATCTTCTTGAGCCTGCTGCACCCCTATTGATCAAGAAATAGAGGGGGAAAAGTATGTAGGAATGTTTAATCACATAATTCTACAGTAGAAAGCTAGGAGTTGAGATTTGTAGAAGCAACAACAGTAAATATGAGTATGATATAGGGTTGGCAGATGAGTGTTTCCTGGAAGTCATCATCAGAAGGTGACAGTTTGTTGTGATTGACATTTGATTAGATTGACTTCTGATATGGTAAAAAAGAACTTTTTGGAGAGATGTACCCTAAGTATAGGTTCAGCATGTTTGAGATGTGATTTAATTGTGATTGCATTACTTTTGAATGAAAGAAACTTGGTATTTTTGATAGTTTTAAAACATTGATTAAAACAAAGAATTATTGATATTTACCCAGAATGGTTAAAACATTGTGTATTCTTCTCATGGAATTTTGTGTCACACTTCTATGTTACTGAAACACTTAATTGGTAAATTTAGTATTTACAGCTATTTTACTACATTTTCACTAGTTCTAATCCTGTCTTTTTTATTTGACACAAACTTCAGAGTAGCACCTCTACTGCCAAGTATATTTCATCAGCAAACAAGGACTCTCATAAAATTTAGCTTGCGGAAAGGAAAAAGAAAAACAGTAAAAGCTGTGGTTGAGAGATTTCTCCGATTGCACTGTGGTCTTTGGATAAGAAGAAGGGTAACACATTTTTTCTTTACTGAATACTGGATTGTATTAGCTGCATAATATGTGGTTGTCTGAGTGCCAAACTTGTAACAAAGTACAAATTTAAAAACAAGGAGGAAAAATGACTATATAAAATGTTTATATCGGGGTAGGCAACCTTTCCCCTTTAAGGGCCGAGGGACTTCAGCTCCTAAAATCCCAGGAGCTATTGGCCAACATGGGACTATTGCCCAACATGGCTGAGGCTTCTGGGAGCTGAAGTCCCTCGGCCCTTAAAGGGGAAAGGTTGCCTACCCCTGGTTTATATGGTAGATTACATATTACGTGGATAGTCACTTGTGTTTTGAGACTTAAAACAGTTTTTTTGTTTGTTTTTGGACAGGCTGGTTACAAGAAGAAACTGTGGAAAAAAAATGCTAGGCGGAGAAAGCGCTTGAGGGAACATGTGTTCTGCAATAAAACACAGTCTAAGCTTCTTGACAAAATGACCAGTTCCTTCTGGAAGAGAAGAAACTGGTATGTTAATGATCCCTATCAGAAATACCATGACCGTACAAATGTTCCATGGTAAATGCACATCTGTTATGGCAATCCAGACAGTTTGTATGTTAGTATTGTAATTAATGGTCCATATTGATCGCTTTTCCATATATGTGTAATAAGCAAATAAAAAGTTATTATGAAACTGTTGAAAAATAAAGGTTCATCTGATTACTTTGTTGATTTCAATACTGATTAATAAATTTGATCAACAAAAGCTGCAGACTATATGAAAAATATTTGGTCATAACCTTATGACAAAGACTATATAAAATATTACTCGGAAAAGTGTAATGCTGTCTATATTTTCTGCTGCTCAGTAGAGCTGCATGCTTCAAATGTGGATGGTTTTCTGAAAGACAACAGACAAAGCTTTCAAAGGGTTATGGCTTGTACTTTTACTTCTTGCTGTGAATATTTCTTTGAAGTGGCAAGATGCATACTGTGAGTACATTCACTGATAATATAAAGCATTTCATTTTGATTTGGATGCTTGTTTCATTTTACAGACTTCTGCTTACTTGTTAATTATATCAATGCATGACATTCCATTTTAATTGAAGTACTAAAAATTAGTACCATTCAACATAGATTTTATCAATAGGAAAAGCTATTTGCTTGGATAATCATATCAGCATATGTTTCTCTTCTTTAAGAAGCTGTCATAAGAACATATGTCATACTGAATTAGACAAAAGCCTGTTTAGTACAGTATTTTGATCATAATGTAGTCAAGTTGTTGTCTGTGAGATGCCTACAAGCAGGATGGGATGTAATAGCATCCTCCCACTTGTGTTCCCCAATAACTTGTATACAAAGGCATAACCTTTCATATTGGAAGTAATATATAGTCAACACGACCAATAACCCCTGTGAGCTTGTTTAATCCCCTTTTAAACTTAGCAAAAATGGTACCCATCACTACATATTGCAATAGCAAATTCAATACGATTTTCTTTTATGTGCCCTGGGTCTTCCACTGTTCAGTTTTCATGTTCTGCTCTTGGGAGGAAGGAAGAAAAATATCTCCTGTTCTACTTTCTCCATATTTTTGTAACTTTTATAATCTCTCCTTGCTTGCCTTTTCCCCCAAAGTGACACAGCACAACTTTTATAAACTTTCTTCATAGAATGGAACATTTTAATTGCCCATTTCTCCCCATTTCCCTTCTTTCTCTCAGGAAAAACAGATTGTAGTAATTTCCTCACATATTCAATATTAATACAAAGTACTCAGGATCACATAAATGAGTTATTTCACCTACTACAACCACACCAAAGTAAGTAGGTAGGGTTCAAGTTGGCCTAGTGAGCATCATGGCTGAGGGAGCAATTTGAAGCATCCCAGCTCTGTCAGTCTGACCACTACAACAGAGAACCAGTGTGTTGCATGCCACATTCAATGACAGCGCAGGGGCTACTATGATGATACCATCAAGAATAAGGATCTTTAAAAAAGAAGCATAGCATTAAAAGAAATTAGGATTATTTGGCCTATTTAGAACACACTGACAATCTTGTTTTTTTAAAGAAAAGCTTAAGACTTTATTTTCATGATGTATTCAAGCAATATAACAAAACATCGACCTTTGGAATACTGTTGTGGTGTTGAGTCTTACCGTGCATTCTCAAGTGTTCTATTCTAGCATCTCTTTGCTGTGAATCAGTGGAAAAAATAATTTTTAAGTGTACAGATACCAACTCCAGACACTGGCTATTTGTGTAACTTTCCAAAATACAGTGTTATCAACAATTTCAAATGGTGTGTTAGATCCAAAACAGACACCAACAGAAAAAAGCAAAAGAGACTAGTTAACAAGCATTTAGGCACAAGTACAATTATCAACTACTGTACATATTTATCTTGTAGAGCACAGCTTGAAGGTAGCAGGCTGTTTGCATCTGGCCAAGGAGTATCCCAACACTGACCTTTCTTCCGTCTTAATTTTGAAGATACCATAATTAGCTATTAACTTTCTATCTCATTTTCCCCTCAAATGTTCAACAAAATTCTTGCTTTCCATTGCAGTAGGTTTTTGTCTTTAATATTAAGTAGTCTTTGTAATTACCAGGAAGCTGTCTTGATAGTTCAAACTATTTGCCATTTTATCCCAGTGTTGTCTGCTTTGGCTGGCAGTAGTTTTGAAGGGTTTCTGACAGAAGTTTTTCCTATAATTTCTTAGCTGATCCTTATAACTGGACATCTCAAGGACTGAGCTGGGGACATTCTGTGTGCAATGAATAATGGTCCCTCCACCTTAAAAAAACTGTGGTAGCTATATCAGTATTGATACATAAATGTAGGCAATTAAGTAAAAGAGCCTGTTCACTTCTAAAGTAATATCTAGGTTGTCTAGTTCTTCTGTACTGAATGTTAGAAATATTATAATTCTATGTTTGTAAATGTTTGGAAACTTTTTTCGGTTTATTCTTCTAGAATTTCAGCAGCAGAGAAAATGTAGCTTGAGAATGCCAGACCTACATTCCTCCTTCCTTGGGTTACATGCTGCTGTTTCCTCATCTGCAATGCAAAAACAATCAGTAAGACTTGAGCAGTGGGGAAGTTGGGGTTGTCTGTCCTTGGATGCACATCTAATTCCCACTATTGGTCCAAAGTGAGAAGATTAGAGAATTGAAACAAAACAGCAGAGAATATCAGTCCCAAACAGTAACGTAGTGCTTACAAACTTGCTTAGTAAAAATAAATCACTAAATGATATGGGAGTCTTCTGCTGAAAATTAAATAGCTGCAGTCACTGCCTTAGATATTGCATATGCTAAATGTTGTAGTTTAATGGAGATATTTGAAAATCAGTGGCAGCTGCCAGGGCCAATTTTTCTAAGCAATCTGCTCCCTTTATAATATAGATTAGAAATCCATTAAACCTAACTGTATGCTTATTTTTGCATTTATACTTCTCATTAATCTATACAACACATACACAGTTTGGCTGATAAATTAGCACATTTGCCAGATAATAGCATTTTTACAGTGAATTGATTTGAGAGATAAGGCAATTTATCAGTTTCTCTTTAGCACTTAACAAAGGGAAGTCCAGAACAGTCATATTTTCAATAAAACAGTAGGTCAGATAGACCTTGGTTAGCTTTAGCAAAAATGAGTGCTAATACAGCATATGAGGAGAAATTTACAAATGTATATTTTTGGCGTAGCTGAATACAAATTTGTCAGCTTTTCATTTTATTTCATCACATATAATAGCATGGTGGCAAAAGACTAATCTTGCAAGATAACAATTTCTGCTAATGTGCAAAATTTTGAAGAGTACTGAATGATAAAAGATACAAGATAGACATGGGCTACATATTTATTTAATGGAGAAATCAGAGATTTTGAGGTGCATGTGCTATGAATAAATCTTTTCTAGCTGTCATCTAAGTTCTTCAAGTATTGATTGAAATGACAGTAGATCCAGATGTGTTTAACCATGGGAATCATTTGTTCTGTTTTTATATACAGCAGTAAACATGTTAATATATGGTTATTGATAGTATGCTTATATAATGTTGGGATATTTAAGGCTTTTTGAAAATGTTAGGAAGTTCCAAAGTAGGTAGCATTTAGGAAGCACTAGGGCAAAGACTACCATCTTTAAATCCAATAGCATAGTATTAAAAAGCCTTTTCATCTTTTTGGGCCTGAAGTATATAGCCACCTAAGTCACTGCCTGTACATGAAGGAACTTAGTAGTATCCTTTGTAATCTATCCATCTGTTCCTAGTGATGAGATCTTAATGTCCTACAACGTTAAATGTTTTTACTTAACAAGATAGATCCAAGAGCAAACACAGATGATGTATACAGTATTAACTTCTAGGTTTCGCATGCTTTACACTTAAAGGAGACACCAATCTGAAGCACAAATACACAAGTCCTAGTACATTTTCCTCAATTTGTACTTCTCTATATTACAAAATGCACTGTCCAGTCTAAGACTATTGTGATTTATACAGAATCTACAACCAAAGTCTCTGAATTACACAAAGGAATTAAGCTATGATGTTCTAGCATCCTTCTGAAAATGAAATGTCTATAGACATGCTGGGAAAATATTAAGATAAGAGTCTATGTTCAAACAAGGTTGACTTGCATCCAAACCAATATTGTTAATGTGATTCTGGCTCACATCCTAGCATTCATCATTATTATTACCAACATGCCTCAGAAATGTATATCCATTACAATGGTTAAGATTTATAACAATTCTAGCTTTTTTCATTTTATACACAAGACACTTCACAATGTAGTTCTAATCCTGTATACTTGGATGCAGTGCCCAAATGATTTTGTGACAAAAACATGCGCTGTAATGGATGTTCAGTAAATTAAATATAGAGAAAAAATTGTGATGTAGCTCAAATTTGCTATTAAGTCTTCAATGCTTATACAGTCAAAAGAATGCTTTCTCACATCATTCACAGTCTTGTAAAGATAAGATGGATACAGCTTGGGTAGAAAATCCATGGCCCCTGCCAATCTACTTTATACATTAGGAAACCCCAAATAAATATGATTATTCCAGATATTAAGAATAAATGAACAATTCTTTTCTTGATTGCATTCATAGAGCTAAAATAAAGTGATGTTACAAGTAATTACAAATGTACAGGTTCAGCATTATAGCTGAAAAATATCCTATTTTGCAAATAAATCCAGAGGAGTAGCAAGAAGCATTGCTTTTGCCTAATAGGTAGCAATGTATCCAGATGGTCAGAGAACAAACAGCATATGAAAAGGAAAGCATGAAAGGCCATGTTTACAATGTTGTAATATCACAAGCACATCCATCTCAGTTTTTTTTTCCTACATTATTAATGAAGTAGATCTTTTAAGGCAGAAGAGAGACATTCTGTAGATCTCGGTGCTAATGGCTCATCACACTCACATGGTTTCAGTGGTAGATGATGAGGTACTTTTTTTCCTGAAACGAGGTCTAAGGCTCCTAGGCGGTGCCTGTTGAAAACAAAACACATTGTATTGATTTGTCTTTCCATTAATTTAACCAGCACTGAGGAATGAATAATTTTGTAAGCAGTTAGCACATGAAGCTTTCCAACAACAGGATGGCTTTAAGGCTCAATTTCCATAAAATCTCACTGGAGCAAATGAAACACTGTCTTCTGCAGTATAACATCTCCATTTATGTTACAAGGACGCAGGTGCAAATGAAGTGTTCCCATCACAGTACCAATATGGAATATAGCAATGGCATCCAGTCTTGGAAGTAGAAAAGGGTGGATCACATACTTTATTAGACCTTGTTAAACTGGCAAAGTTTAACTATACAAAAGAAAATGATGGGGAGTCAATTTAGCAGCATGCTGAAATAATTAGAGAGCACTATAATAAATCCATATCACCACTAGCTTCTTCTGACACCATAATTGGAGACAGCTTCAGGTAGGAGGTACAGGGCAAATAAATTGATTAAATAGCAGAGGATCCCACACAAAGGATGTCTCATCCCTATATTTCAGGAAAGTCCTGTTTTAAGCTCTTACCTTGTTTCCTTGCTCTCTTCTCTCTTCAATACATGTATGCACAATATCTACCTTAATGCATTTGAAAAAATAGCTATTTGGCTTTTAATGCTCTTATCACAATCCACTAATTAGGGTTGCTAATTATTCCTCTGTCTGAATGCTTCTCAGTTACATTGCCTGAAACTTGCTTGCTGTATAATTTAAGCATGGCTTGGGGGGGGGGGGTTATGTATTAGGCAGGTGAACAACAGAAATAAACTTAGTATATTTTTTTAATTTTTTGGTAAAGTGGTATGTCACTATAAGAGAGCCTGTGTGGTTTGATCTTTGGACTAGGACTCTGGTTTGTACCTGCTTTTCAGCCACAGAAACCCACTTGGTGACCTTGGGCAAGTCACACACTCTCTGACTTAGTGGAAGGCAATGGCAAACCTCTGAATAAATCTTGACAAGAAAAACCTCTTACACTACTATTTGAAGGCATCCGATGATGATAACACTGTGTGTGTAAAAGAAGCAGTACAGCTTCCCGCTACAAATTTTCTATTTACTACACTTGCAGGTAGATATATGCTCACCAGCATCCCAGTCCGCATCTGATACTAGAGCACCCAAACACACTAATTATATTTCAGTGTGTAAGAAAATGCTATTTCATTGTGTAAGAAAATTCTTGAAAATTGCATCATAGCTATTGTGCAATTATTTTAAGTGCATGCTGCTCTCTCAAGTATGTTTACAGACTACAACATGGAATTAAAAAGAACAGCTTGAATTGGCATTTGCTAACACCTTTGATTGTATTGATATCTAATACTAAAAACATGCCTAAACTAATGAAGCTGGACAGATGAACAATGATTCCATTTTATTCCATGAGTCACAAAATTCAACTTAAAAAAATATATCAGAATTTAACAAATAACTTAAACTTGATGGATTAATAGTTGCTTTGAGCTACCAATGCTTTTCTTATCAGTCTTGGTGGACATCATGCTACTATATATTAATTTGGACCAGGCTCATTATGCTGCAGACCTGCCAAGAGTAGAAACGGTCCATTACCAGTTTCTCATTTTTAGGGTATATATCGAATATCATGAGGTCTTGGAAGCCATTATAGCTACTGAAGCCTGTGTTCCCTGCCAACTATGGCTATTATGTGTATTTGGAGAAGCTGTAATGCATATAGCACCCCTTGTCAAAAAGCATTACTTAGTATTTAACAGAATTACTTGGCATCTTGTTTCTTCTCAGCAATAATACTAAAAGCACAATGTAGCAAATGGGGAGCTACTATAGTCACTTCCACAGATCTAGCATCATTGTCACCATAGATGTCATTACTGATGACACCACCATATTGTCTATTAATGGAAGGAACTCATC
>CM034710.1:39844480-39856598 GCA_020142125.1 Phrynosoma platyrhinos
GCTGGGTATGTTACTGTTCAGATTTGAAATCTATTACTTACAAAAACAGGACATGGTGATCTTATTTTTAAAAAATCTATATGCATTCAATTCAATAATTTAATGAATTTTAAGCAGTGCTTGTTTTACTAAAGTAAAATATAATACAGTCAACCTGGCTAACTGTTGTTGTGTACCTTGAAGTTGTTTCCAACTTATGGTGACCCTAAGGTGACCCTATTAAGAGGCTTTCTTGGCAAGATTTGTTCAGAGGAGGTTTGCCATTACCTTCCCATGAGACTGAGAGCATGTGATGCCCAAGATCACCTTGGGTTTCATGTGGGTTTCATGGCTGAGCTGGGAATTGAACCCTGGCCTCAAGAGTTGCAGTCCAACACTCAAACCACTACACCATGCTGGTAAAGAATATTCAGAGGTGGTCCTGCCAGTTCCTTCTTCTGAAATATAGCCTACAGCATCCAGTATTTGTTGATGGGCCCTGTCCTAATACTAACCAGAGCTGACCCTGCTTAGCTTCCAAGATCAGACAAGAACTTGTGCCTTTAAAGTATTTAGGCTCTCAGAGCTTCCCTAAACTACAACTTCCAGGATTCCATAGGATGTTGTCATGGAATTTCAAGTGCTATAACTGTAGTGAAAAGGCCCAAAGTTACCCAAGTCTTATTTTCTGTACTGCATAAGGAGTAAAGAACGAATGTAATATCAGGTAATGTGTACTGCAGTACATACTTTGCTTTATTCTTTTCATCCCCATCCTCCTTTGCAAGGTGGATCTGGTCCCAAACTGTAGGCAAATGCCACCTAGTCGCACCTGTTTTCCTGTAAGTTATTTCAGCAAGGTCCTGTGCATCTTAAGATAGGCATTACAAGGAATGGGATGTGTTGATATTAAATATTTACAATTTTATGACCTGTTCTCTGCTCATGCCAGAGAAGTGGCTTTGCTACTTTTACTTTTGTCCAATCAGGATTGAATTCCATTGTGTGTGCATTCCTTATACACTTTTGTACAAAGCCATAGCTGAAGCTTTCGGATAATGGCCTGCCGGACGAGATCCGCCTTATTTCTACGCTCACTGCCTTTAAGAAGGCATTGAAGACGGATCTTTTCCGGCAGGCCTTCCCAGATTAATTAATCACCCCCCGGATACATCTGCTTGGAGAGTCGTTTTTCTGTTCGTTACTCCATCGGCCTCTTGTGTTGCTTGGGCTGGTTATTTGTTATTGTTTTGTTTTGTTTTATGTAGTAGTTTGCTGTTTTAACATTTTCTTCTGTTTAATACTGTTTTAAGGGGGAGGGAGGAGGGATTAGGGTTGAGATTGTTTTTACATTGTCTATTTTAACTTATGTAACCCGCCTCGATTGCCGAGCAGAGAGGCGGGATATAAATAAAAATTATTATTATTATTATTATTATAATGTGGCTGTCAAAATTAAAATGTTCAAAAGATATACAGTTGTATGCTCTAGGTCCATGTTGGTGAACCTATGGCATGTGTGCTAAAGATGGCACACGAAGCCATCTTCCCTGGCACACGGAGTGGAGAAGAGGAGGAAAAGGCGCACGTCTGTTCCTCCTCCTCCCAGGCCTTTAGCTGCCTCCAGAGAAGTAGTTGAAGACCCGGGAAGGTGCAGGGGGGAAGAAGTCACTACCTGGAAGTCCCGTTCCCCCTTGGGGAAGTCCCATCTCCAGCACAGGGTAACACCCGGTGCCGGAAAGGCTGTTTAGTTTGGGCACTTGGTGCCTAAAAGGTTCACCATCACTGCTCTAGGGGTGTGTGTGTGTATGTGTTCAGATATACATGTGTTTATGTCAGTGATCCAAATGTCAGTTTGCCCCCAACCTACAAAAGTGAATTGAGGCTTAGTGAGGAAAAATCGAAGGGCCTTTACAGTCTGCCAGAAATAATGCAGCTTGAGGCCACTTTAACTGTCCTGGCTCAGGGCTAAGGAATCATGGGAACTGTAGTTTATTGTGGCACCAGAGCTCTCAGACAGAGAAGGCTCAATGTCCCAGAAAATTCCCATGATTCCCTAGCACTGAGCCAAGACAGTTAAAATGGCTTCAAGCTGCATTATTTCTAGCAGTCTGTAAAGGCCCTAAGTCTGTGGAGGCTAAGGCTGGAATCCTGTTAGTGATTTATGTCTGGGCTCTTAATCTCAAATGCCACCCCTCCATCTACTCCTACAGAATTATTGTTATTCTGGCCAATAGGATCTTGGCTTAAGTTATTAAGTAGTAAAGTATGTGAGATTGTGTTTTTACTGGTTACATAACACAAACTATAAATGGGGAGCCTTAACAGTCACCATGCTTTTGTGGATGGGTACTGAATTTGAAAGAATTTTTCTTCAAATGAAGTTTCTCAATCCTAGAATATAATTATGGCCATACATACACACACCTTTTAAAGACTTCTATTTACTATTTTAATATAAGGACATTTCATTCTCCTCATTCAAGGGACACACCTCAGTTCTGAAAAGATGTTCCTATGATGACACAATAACAGTTTTACATGAAACAACCTATTATGCTGATGAGGGCCAGCTTCAGCAAATTTTTCATTGCAAATATGTTCTAGCAAGTTAGGTGGCTGTTTGTGTTTTTGAAGCCTGTTTCCCTTATGGAAATACCTCAATGACTGGATCTCTCGTTTGAGGTCTTTTAGTCTTGCATGTACAATCCAATGAGTCCTTCTCATCATCATCTGAGAACGCAACGTCAGTTGGTTCACAGTTTGCATCAGGTGGTTTTGCAGTGTTTGCCTCACTCTCTAGTTCAACCACTTAGAATGGCCATTTAAAATCTAAATGGTGAAGAGAAACAGGACATGGAAAGGTCAGACATCTCTTGGGGTCACCAGCAAACTGACTCACACCAGCTACTGCCTGGCCCATGCATTTTCCAAAGGTTAATAATATCAATGGGGTTAAAAGGCACATTCCAATAGCAATGGCTTTATGATCAATAACTTTTTAGTTGTCATTTTGGGAAGTAATCTGACAATCTTTGATTCAAGACTGTTTTCAGACGTCTGCTTGCTTCCAATTGACACTGCTTGTTTATTTGAAGCCACCCAAGCTTAGATTATGAAGGCACCTTATGTGCTCTACAATTTTTTTCTAGAGGAAGTTAAATTTTAAGCCCTTTCTTGCTGATCAGGGGAGTGGAAAGCACAACACTGATGTGGGATACTGTTAATTTACTTTCCTCATAGACTGAGTGTTTAGGCTGCAAGATGTTGCCTTTGTCTTTGGTGAGTCAACTCTCAAAAGTCCCTTCAAAGAAATGAAGGCAACTCTTTCAGGAAACAGTCAATCTTCTGTAAGAGTTCCAAATGACCCATTTTTACGAGTACTGATTAATTAAACTTCTTCATTTTTATTTAATAAAAACCTGCTATTTGAGGGAAGATGAACTTCAGGCTGATTACTTTATAGAGATCTGATCTCCCAGAGAGTATTTTTCCTACTACTCATATATCCACCAATTTCCCAAGCATTTCAGTATAGCTGAAAGATATACTGGCCAAAAAATTAAACATGAATTCCAATATACTAATTTGTCCCCCTTCCATGCTTCATAGTACTTATCTGCCCTTTTCTTTGGTTGGTGTAGTAAAATGTCACAGATAAGTAGGGATTGTAAATTTGGGGCTTGGGTTCTGCCCATGGGAGGTCATGCCACTGACAGATGGCACCTGGGAGGAAAACAGGGAGGAAGAAAATTTTTGAGATTCCTCCTTGACAGAAAGTTATGGAATCAAGATAACAGACATATAGCTGAAAGCAAATGGAAACAGGAGGAAAGCAAGATAGAGTTTCTGTGGTATGCACTGATAAGACATCCTAAACTCCCATGCAAAACATACGACTAGGAAGAGAAGTGACTACAATCTGAGGTAAAGAACATTTCTGTCTGAAATGTCTAAGAAGCATGTATGAGAGGGGAAGGGAGGAATGTTTACCTGTTTTCAATCTTTGCTTATGAAGGAGTGATTTTTATGTGTTTTAAAAATGCCTATTTATTTTGTAGTCCATCAGTTGTTGCTCCTGTTGGTAGCAGCAGTAGACATCCTGTACCATTAGTGAGGGAAGGAATAGTCACACCAACACCCCTCACACATTGCGTGTCAGAGTAGAGTTATGCCCACTGGTTATATACCCCACCACTGACAAAAGTTTCTATCTGCACAGACCACATGCACAGGCAAGGGCTCTATGCAAGTACTAACATACATGTGCAGAGCACCTTTACACAAGGCAGAGGGCTGGGGCAATAAGGATCTCCCCTTGTGTAGAGAAGCTTTGTGCAATACAGGTTGGTTGGCACACAGAGTCCTTTATCAGCATGGCATTAGATCAAAGCTGTCTCTAATAGAACAAAAAGAAAAGAAAAGAAAAAACAATAACAACAAGGCAGTGTATTTATTCACACACTATCCCAGTGAGTTTAAATGTACTAGCTTCCCACAGTGGAGATTATTGCAGTGCTAATAAAACCGGCTTACTTTAGCTGTCTTAAAATTTAAAACGGGCGGCATCCTGATCTTATCACAAGGACTTAGCCACCAAAATTGCTGCTTGGGTCCATTTCGGGTCTATCCTCACTCTCAGGGGCGTTCAGTATGCCTCTTTTCGAAGCAGGGAGTTTTCCAGCTTGAGAAAATGGCTGCCGGAGCGGCCCTGGGAGCAGGGATGGACCCAGGCTGGACCTGGGTGGTGATTTTAGTATCTAAATCCTTGTGATAAGATCAGGATGCTGCCCTTTTTAAATTTTAAGCCGGATCAGATAAGCTGGTTTTATTAGCGCTGCAATAATCTCCTAAACTGCATGGAATTACAAGAATAGGAGAATATGAAGCAAGTTTCCCCAGTTTAGTAATTGATTGTTTAATGCTTTTTGAACATTTATACCATATATTGTTTTAATTTTATTTAAGACTTACATTGTAAGCCACTTTGGATTGAGAGAGAAGGCAAGATATAAATGAAGTAAGTAAAAGAAATAGTGCTTTCCAATTGTGTTGGACTACAATTCCCATTATCTCTATAATGGGAGTTGTAGACCAGTGTTACCGGAGGGCATCTGGTAAAAGAAGGCTGATGTAATGCATCTGGATTATACAGGTACATACAACATATCCAAACAAAATGTTTCTGTTAGAATGGTTATTGAATGTACCACAGTGTAAGTAAAAGTTAATTATACTTGAAGAGAGTGTTATTAAATCTAAAGAATGGGAAATGTAAAACTCAGATTGTGAAAACTAGTCAATGACTGTTCTATGAAACTTATTTTAAAGCTCTCTTCTGAAGATACAATCATTTTCTGTACTTTCCAATTTCCCTCACTATTTCCCTTTTCTAATCCCACCCCCAAATCCATAAATTGCAAATAATGCAGGGATGAGGAGGTATGGTATTTGTCTCCCTTTACAAATTGAGCTGGTTCTTCCTTCACACAGTATGCTGGTTCAGGAATACTCTCCAAGCATTTCATAGGAAAATGCAAGGCAACACCAAAGTTTGAGTAGAGCCAGTAAAGAACATGCAGATTTGCATGGGTAGAATTATTATACGCCTCTAAAGGCTTTTCTGTAGATTGACTGATTGGAGCAGCACAAGAGGATTCCTTTCAGGCAAGCATTACAATTTATCTTCTGCATGGATAATTGGCTTAGAAGGTGGAGCTGTAGTCTGTCATTTTAAGATCTTGTTTTCTTTTAAAAGCTAGTCAGGACAGAGATTTGGAGAAAGTAAAAGGACTGTTCAAATTAGAAATATTACCATGGCTGATATGCTGGTTTCTTAGACAGTGATGTTCTGCAAATTTATTGTGAGGTAGATCTGATGGAATTTAATGACAGTTATTATTGAGTAAACATAAATAGAATTCCAAATTTTATGAAGATAATTTTATGAAGATAAAATATGATTTTCACATTATTCCTAAAAGAACTGCAGAGATTATACCCACTCCTTTGTTAGGAGGAAGAGACCTCTCCACACATCCAGGCTTTATCTGCCCCTCAGCACCATTAAGACATGTTTTTTAAAAAAGGTGCATAAGGAAAATGCTACAGCTGACTGAACCACGGGAATCAACCTGAGAGAGTCACTTTCAGAAGCTCTACATAGGAACCAGTATCATTTATATCTTTTGAAAATATATGGGAGCATAGCCACCTCACAGAGGATGTTCAGTTAACCAAGCTGCCTTTGCAGTGACCAAGAAAAACATAGATGGCAGGTTCAAGGATGTGCTGACAACTCCAGATATAACTAAAATAAACACAAATGTTGCCCAGTGTCATATCCCTCCACTTTCCCAATAAGACCAATCCTGAATTGCATGAGTCTCCAGAAGAAGAAGAAATACTTACTGCTGGCCCAAGGACTGGCCAGTCTCCAGAAGAGTCATTGAGGCCACCATCTGGGAAACATTATTTGCCAAGAGGATGTGGGCTTGGAGGCATTGTTGCACCCCAACTATCTTTATCCCTTGCTCTGAATGCCCAGGGTTATCACCAAGGATAACATTATCTGAGCCCTACTTCCAAGGAGGATGCCCAGTACCTCAAGTATTCCACTTAAACGTTGTGACAATAGGCCAGAAAGATGTGGGGTAGCCTAAGTAACTATAAAGTTGTTCAGTGGAAGCTTAACCAGTGTTGAAACAACATCAAAAACTTGTGTTTACTTGCTGGACAATTCCTGTGCCATTCTGCATTTTCTAAACCCTGGCTTCTGGTGGACCATATTCTGAATCACATGGCAGGCAGCAGGAACCAGATTGCAATTTATGGGAGAGTGGTGTGGCTAAACTGCACAAGTTCCATAAAGGGCGTGGGATTTAAAGGTTCTGCATGTCATTTATCACCCTGTGCTAGCAGAAAGGCAATTAGCCTATACTCTCCTTAAGAGTATTTTTGGATTTTTGTAAACCTATGATCTTACATTATCGGATCTCCAGGGAGCAGTCATATGCCTGCACCACCTTTACAAAAGAGTGACAGTAAAGCTTTGTATTGGTGGATTAATTGTGGCTTCTGAAGCAGAAAACCTACAGAGGTGAAAAAAGGGTGTTTAATACAAGATGCTAGAGAAATAAAGGACTGCAGCCCATTCAGGAAGGAGAGAAGTATTGCTTTGTTCCCTTTTTGAAGGGCTTAAATAGTGGTAAAAAAGAAAGCAATCTACTGTTATAGAAAAGCTCTTCATATCTTTTTGTAGTTCATAGAAATCTGGTGTCTGATCCACTGAAGGAAAAAGAAAGAGGACTGGTTGCAAATGTCAGCAGTAGTCCCAATATAAATGGATACTGCAGGGAAGAGAAGGAAGATCTCAGCAGCCAACTATACATTTAGAAAGGGCCGCTGTCCTGGTCCTAAACCAGTGTCTCTCATCAGTAATGGACTGGGTGAGGGCAAGCAATTTGAAACTTAATCCAGACAAGACAGAGGTGCTCCTGGTCAGTTGGAAAGCAGATCAGTGAATAGGGAACCAGCCTGTGTTAGATGAGGTTACACTCCCCCTGAAGACACAGGTTTGCAGTTTGGGGGTACTCCTGGATTCAGCTTTGAACCTGGAGGCCCTTCTCTCTGCCCCACCACCATCAAAAGCACGGCTGGTGGGGACACAAGAGAGGGCCTTTTCTGCGGAGGCCTGTGGAACTCCCTTCTCAGGGAGACCAGAATGGCCCCCTCTTTGCTGTCCTTTTGCTGGCAGGCTAAGACCTTCCTCTTCAGACAGGCATTTAAAACAGAAGGTTTTTGAAGAATGGGCTGGGTGTTGTATTATTTTAAAGTATTATAAACACTTTTATCTTTTTAACTATATATTATTCTTTTACAGTCACCCCTCTGTTCTCACAGACTTGAAGTCCATGATTTTGCATATTCATGAAGGGGTGACCTCTGTTCAAATCAATGGGGTGTGCCCCCGTGGGGGCGCGCCCCATTCAAGCTTATGGGGCTTGAATATTTGCGAATCTCCATTTTTGTGGGTGTGTGTGTCCAGAACAGATCCCCCATGAAAACGGAGGTCCAACTGCATATACAATCTGTTTTAATATTGTAATAATTTAATTCTGTTTTAATGTAACACTTTTCTATTTTTTTAATTGTAGCATTTTTAATCTTGTAAGCTGCTCTTAATAATGACATAAGTTAACAGTTCATTAGATTTAGATGGTTTACACCCAAGAATCCTTAACTCAAATGTGAAGATGCTGATAAAAATAGGCATCTTGTCACAAACCAGCCTCTGTCAGAGGATTTAAACGTATTCAACTTAACAACATTTTTAAAATGCATCTAACATGGAGCTAGGAAATGAGAAGTTCACCTGCCCTACTTCAGTTAGTAGAATACACTGCTAATGTTAGATTTAATTAAAAGATACTGGGGAAAAGATTTCCTGGAGTAGGATCAATGTGGTTTTTATAAGGAAAAACCCCTGTATTGTTAAGTAGAGAACCCAGACTTCAGTAATGTATACAGTTGTGATCTATTATTAGATCATAAGCAGGCAACCTGTGGCCCTTTAGATGTTGTCATTAGACCATTGGCTATGCTGGCTACAGGTGCCATAAACAACATTTGGAAGGCCAAAGGTTGGCCCAAATAATGTGGGGAAATAATTCCCATCATCTCCATTCAGCAGTGATCCAACAACATCTGGAGACCCAATTTTGGGCAGAACTCTTGTATACTAACCAAATTGTGAGTAAAGGTGTATGTATAGGAAATCAGCAAGATGAGATTCAGTGGTAATGCACACTAGGACAAACCCAATATGCACTGATGGAGTGTGTGTGAAGAGCCTGTGACTATATAGGAAAGGTGTGGTGAAATGTCAACTCAGAGAGCAACTGTGGTGAAAAAGGCAAACTGCAGGCTAATGATTAGTAGCAAATGGGATGAAAATCAAAGGGAGTATGTATTATAGCATACATATATAAAGGTATGGTGTAGCCTCATTTGAAATACTATGTACAGTTATGTTACTTCTTCTCAAGAAGGATATGATGGAACTGGAAAAGATGTAGCGAAGACCAACCAAAATGATCAAATGGCTGCATTACTTCTCCCTTTAGGAAATGCTGAAGATTTTTTTTTCTTTTAAAAAGATGTCTAAGGAGAAAAATACAAATTCAAAATCATGCTTTCAGTGCTGAAAATGCTGAAAGAAATGACTTTTTTCTTCCCTTTTTTGAAATAGAATTTGGAGTCACTGAATAAAACTGGCAGTAGAAATAGGACAATTTTTTCTCTCCAAATGATTCATAAACTAGATACTTAATTCATTGTTTTATGTGAAGATGATCAATGGAGTTAGGTAAATCAGTGGAGGACAGATGAATTTACAGTTACTATCAATGACAGTAAATAGGAGGAAACCCATCGTTCAGAGGAAATGTGATATTAGTCAATCAAGGGGAAGCAGCAGAACCTGGCCTAATGTCTGCCTTCTAAGATTTCCAGAAGCATTTACTTGGTCATGGTTGTTAAGAAGATACTGGAGAAACCTTGGCCTTATGCATCAGGGCTCTTCTTAGGTACTAATTAAATGCAGGGCAGAAATGTGTGCATGAGTAAAAGAACTGTTGTGTCTGATGACTCTACGCTTGCAACATGTGCTCACATTAACTGCAAAAAGAGTCTCTTTGGGGCAAGCAGCATAGTCAATATGTGCTACAGTTGTATTACTGTGGAGGGAAGTAACATAAAAATGTCTTACATTTTATGTTATAAGGTTATGAATAAAGCAAGGTAAATTAGCCAGCAACAGATACCACATGCTGCAAACATTTTGAGACTTGAGTTATCTTAAACACTGCAAGGGACACTTTGATCAGAAGAAAACCAGACAAGCTGTGTGTCTGCAGCAGGGGTGGAAATAATGTAGTCTTCCAAATTATACTGGACTGTAATTTGTAGGATTCCTCATCATTGGCTATTCTGGTTAGGACTCCTGGAAACTGTAGATCAACAACATCTGGACTGCCACATGATTCCCACCCCTAGTCTTCAGCCACTTTATTGTTAAGTAGAGAAACCAGCAAATGCTGCCATATACACTAAACACAACATTCTCAGATCTAAGTAAACAGAGTTAGGAGGTTCAATCATTAAAATAAATCTGGAAAAGCTGTGATTAGGCAAGTATTCTAGGCCACACCAAACAGTTAAGCATCCTGTACATTATTAAATTGTTACAGATACATTATTTTTGAGTTGTGCAATGCAGTCCTATCTATGCATGGAAGCAAGTCCAATCGTGCAAAACACTTACATCAGTGTCCAAAAATATTTACATAAAGAAGGAAAGAAAGAAAAACAGTGAACAGAAAGCACATGTCAGGGAAGATCTGAGCTGAGCAAAGTTTTGCTGATGTACATTGTTATTATCTGGAAAATAGTTGTTAAACTATTTAAAGGTTCAACTCAGTTCAATTGTATTATTTTAGCTAAAATTTGTGGGTGGATCATCATGCTACAGTAATTTATTGTTTAAAATATCTTGAAATAACACAAAACACAGACAGCCAATAAAGGAACTAACATTATTCAACAAGAGTCACCACAATTGAAAACATTCCTAAAATTATGGCTAGGTTTTGTGAAAACAAAGTTAACAAAACTACTCTGCACATTCTGTAGAGATCACAACTTTTTGAAAAAATTACATAATGAAAAACATAACAGATGAACTTATGCTTACTAGACAAAATAAACTAAACCAATACTGAAACCGAAGTGTAATGAAACTTGGAGATAATAACATGAATATATCTAGCTTTCCATAAATTAAGTCTGTCAAATTTAGTTCCCAAATAATGTTTTTTTAAAAATAATAGTAGACAAATTAGAAAAAGAGATGCCTGAGGTTTCTTCTAAAATCAAAAGAGAAATGAGAAGGCTTTTAAATTGCCTTCTTATTAGGGCACAAAAACATAACAGAACAATACTTTGATAGCAAATTATAATCTGAACAAAAACATCTTTACATCATAATAATAGAACAGTCAAACAAATACTGGAACTACAACACGCCTTAATCTTTTGAACAATTCAGAATCAATTTGCAGCAACATGCTATTGATACAGGCACTAGTATTAGGTTTCACTGTAAGCCATTTGTTTGTTAACTTTGTTTCATGCATTCCAGTTCCACTGCTCCACCAATGGCCCTTGACTTTCAGTCCATGATTTACAGCTGGATAGACAAGAGGCACCCTAAGTTCAACTTCTGAAATGGAAGTTCTAGAATTCTTTTGGGAAATAGCCCCTCTTCTATGCTTGCAATTCTATCCAAATCTTGCTTCAGGGGCCAATAGGCTGAGTGCACTGTTTAGATGGCTATTGGTTCATCCTGGGCAATGTTCAAAAGGGCTCTTGCTTAAGCTGTGGTTATAACAAAGCATGTGGGTACAACCATCTGAAGTAGAGAGCGGTCTGCTTGACTTATGAGAAACTGTTCACAACCAACACTTTCTACATGCTATGGGAGCAGGATCTTTAATTTCTAAAGATCTAAGAGGGACTATTACAGTTACCTGTGTCATGCATGGTAGCCTGAGACTTGAAGAACCAGGACAGCATTTTAGTGAAAATTATCTATTTCTTTATTCTGGATTCTAGACACAGAAGCTACTGCACAACTGGCAGAATCGACTCTGAATTTTCCCAGGTTAAACAACACTTTAAAACCCCTTTGTCCAGCCCCCCTTTCCCACACTTGCAAGCAGGGCCATTTGTCCATATCAAAAGAGCTTTGAAGTTTTATTTACACAGAGAAATTTAGAAACTACATTGGTAACAAAAAAAGGGGGGATATTTTTAGTTAATTAGGTTATTACACTTAGAGTGTAGTGAAGAAAGATGAGTGCGATACTAAAATGATATTAATGTGATAAAGAGAAGTAGATAAGAAATAAGCTTGAAAAAGTTGAATTCTCTGGTAGGGAAGTGACTTAACATATATATAGTACATATACATTTTTTCTATATAATTTAGACTAGAAGAAGAGAGAGGGAAGGAAAAGAAAGTGATAGATAGAAAGAGAATGATAGGTAGAAATTTACAGAGATTGGATATACAATAATT
>CM034710.1:39856698-39871268 GCA_020142125.1 Phrynosoma platyrhinos
GGATGAGCAGGGATTTGAATATTTGTCTCCCAGTGTGCTAGTCCAATGCTCAAACCACCATACCATGCTAGCTCTCCTTTGACCAGTCTTAATTCGGGCTAACAATCAGTTTAGGTCCCACTGGGCAATGAGCTATCTGTTGATGGTATTTGTTACCCTAAGGAATACTCACTTAATGTCAGTGGGCACATCAAAGATTATGCCAAACTTAAATATTAAATCTATTAGTAAAGAAGTCCTTTGTACAGTGCTTGAGAAAAAATTAAAACAGATCATGCCACAGTCTTGGCCACACAGGTCAGTCCACAGCCCATTACAATGGAGAATGAGCAAAACTGCATGCAGCAGTGCGCCATAAATCTGTGACTATGCTGTCAGTGCCACAAAATTGAGTTTGTGCACAACAACCGCAAGACATAGGAACTCGAATTCACCAAGGATACATGGCTTACAGAAGAGGAATCCAGCACTCACCTTGGATAATTCGGCAAACTGTACAACATGCACACTCTGGAAAAGGAGCCACATATTAAGAGCTGACCATGCTAAATGAAGGGAGGTGGGGGAGTTTAAGGTGCAGAAGCGCTTCAGTATCCTCAAGGGAGGAACTTCCCTTTCTCATCCATGAGGGCTTGGTTCTACCCCCACCACAGATAGGAAAAAACTTGGATGGTCATACCCCATCTTATTTCATGGTGGCAATGGCTGCATGGCTGCACTAGTGTGACTGGCATGCACACACCACCAATGAATAAAATGTGGTAAGGCAATCTGTAGGCACTCTAATCCATGGATAACTAGCCCACTGATATGATAGGCCTACTAAATATGATTTACCCTGCTTAGCTGGCCTAGAAATAATGAACCACATCCACAGGATGCACTTTGGCTTTAGTATCAGGGTTCTGAATCTAAGCATAATCTGAGAGACAGGATCTTGAGGGAGGAACAAGTGAAGGAGGCAGCTGCTTGAGGAAAAAGGGAGAGAAGATAAAGAACTAGGGGATCCCCACACACATCTGAGGCCATTTTGCTCTATACCAAGTTCTCTGGGTTGGTCTGTTGTGAACCCCCCTGATGTCGCTGTGGATGAAAGGTTGCCAGCTGTGTTCACAACAGATTGACTCTGCAGTTTTTCCTGCTCTCTGCTCTACAGGCCAGTGATGAAATAGTATGCGATGTAGGCCTATACAAGGTGTGAACATACATTATGATGTTTGGGTGATGCTTCAGTTTCATTTTTAGCTACTCAGAGAGCATGGCAGGAGCAAAGTGAGAGAGAAGGATTGAATCTGTGAATCAGGATTTGAATCACTGATAGGTTCACACCTGGAGTGTCAGGGCAGGGGAAGCAGGACTCATCCACAAAGGAAAAAAAACACAACAAGTTTTGTTTACAGGTACATTTGAAATATGTACCCTGCATGTAGTTGCTCTGTATATTGAACAAACACTGCATATAGTTGCTCTGCACATTGCAGCTAAGGCTGCAAGACAGCTGCAGCGAGCCTAGTCAGCACATTGCTGTGGCTCTGAATAGATTAATAGAGAAGGGAGAGGGATGTGTGACAGTGACTTTTGACACCTCTTTTTGGAAATTAAGCCTGCCTTCATCACTACTGCACAGTCTTCAGTATTACCAGCTTGTATGCTTATATTTCTATATTTTATACATCAACTTGCTCATAATTCATAACATTGCTAAAATTACTAGGCACTGCAGAATAAAATTATTTCTGAAACTCAGTTACCTTTAGACTGGCAGCTACACTGGCTTTAGCAAATGATATGACATTTAGGTGGAGCTGTGGCCAAAGCAGTTCACATTACAAAAATAAAACCACCTGTTACATTTATTTTGGCAGACAGACCAAGCACCCTTATCACCAAATTGCCCAAATAACAATAATCAGAGTTATTCAGTCATAATTTCTGCAGGCAAGGACCACAATGTAACTTCCAAGGTAAATCTATATATATTAAAATGCATATATATGGGAAATTTACCTGGTGTGGTCCAGGTTAATGTTGCTGATTTTGCTTATGATCTGAATTAAATAAAAGGTTTTTCTGTACAGTGCTTAACATTTTTCACACTCCTTTTCATGGAAAATGGACCCAAACCAGCAATCTCTCCCCAAAGTGAAATTTGTCAATTTATCCCAAATTAGCAAGGAAATATTTGGGATTTCAGGCTACATGTAAATTTCACCTTTGGCCAAAGCCAGTTCTTAAGTAAGCAATCTAGAGCAAAACACACATAAATATCATGTTCTTCAGGAGGTTCCTGAAGCAGTTGACAGAGCAGGTCCAAAACCTTACTACAGTCTTTGTTTTTTTCTTGTTAAATAACATACCAAGCCTGATGCCTGTGATCAAGCATGTGAATTCTTATAGCATAGAAAGACAGTCTGACTGCCTTTTCAATTACAATATAGATAACATGGCAGACCACTAGGTTCCCCCCCAAAAAAGTGATTGCTTACAAGTATACAATGTCTTTTATATGTCTTAAGTCTAATGTGTTGTGCAGAGGACAATTTAAAATGCTGGATGGAGTCCAGATTTGGTCATGCTTAGAGCAGACACACTGAAATGAATGAAACTGACTATAGTCACAACTAACTTAAGTCCCATTGATTTCAATGGGTCTGCCCTAAGCAGGAATAAGTCTGCCTACAAACCTATGCTGAGAAGAGTGTAAGAAGGTGCCAGGAGGTGACTAGCAATCAGTGATTTAATTACTAAAAGCACACCACATTGTGCTATTTACATTTTATAAAAAAACCCAGTGGTTAATTAAATTTAGATAATATTTAAATATATTTAGTGTATCCCTGGAATAACATGCTCATAGGCACCCACTTCTTCACACTGGCATGTTACAGCATAGTAGCCTGCAAAAAATTATTAAATCAAGGTGTAGATTGGGCATTCATCTTTCTCCTCCTCCTTTCCTCTTCCATGACCCAAATCCTAGTGCTAAAACAGATTTCCCTGTTGCAAAGAGAGGGACACCCCCTCCACCCCCACATAGCAGAGATCTAGCTCTGATTTTCTGCCCACTGCTCTCACTTGTTTCCAGTGACATTTAGCAAGAGATGAATCCAACAAGGAAGTAGGTTATGGAAGATGGAATATAAAAATGAGTTTCATTAGTAACACTAATCAGACAGTGTACTTGCCTCATGTCCTTGTTATTGCTTTCATCAAATTAAAAATGATGGTTCTGAGAAGAAAGGTTTCTACATATGGAGGATCTCTATGTGAGCCAGAACCCTGAAAGAACTTCAGTCAGGAGAAGAAAAGTAACAGTGTGCCCCCATCACACTGACCTGAGCGTCCAATACTGTCTGATGCACTTTTGGATGTTTTTGACCGGCTCTCCTTGCTGCTTGATCGCACTGAACTTGATGAGGCAGGAGGCGGCGGAGTCACTGTGCTGCTGCTCTCTCCTCTAATTGTTGTGAGATCTTGCATGCTGAAGCTCCGAAGTCTCTCTGATAAAGCTCCTTGGCCCTGAGAAGGCAGGCAGGCAGGCAGAGAGAGAAGGGAAATAACTTTTCAGCAATCAGTTTATCATACTTTTAGATGCCTTTCAGAAAGACAAGGTGTTTGAAGACTTGTGAAGTTATACTAAAGCAGGCCACTGATGCTGTTATTCCTATTGTTTTTAGAAATAACACCTCAGTCTTCTACTTTAGAAGAAGATATATGTTACATATATACATGCATATATGTGTGTACTTCTGCCTGTCACAGAGCTACAGACTAGCTCTGTACAACATTATTATACTATACTATATATAATGCTATTATAATCTATATTATTACATATATAACAACTTGTTCTTGTTGTGTGCCTTCAAGTCATTCCCAATTAACTTATGGCAACTCTAAGGTGAACCTATCATGGAGTTTTCTTGGCAAGATTTGTTCAGGGGAGGTTTGCCATTGCCTTCCCCTGAGGCTGAGAGTACTTGCCCAAATGCACCCAATACAATACTGTATTATAGAAGTATACAAAAACACTATAATATTATATTCTAACAGCTGTCATAATCTGTGTTTGCTTCCTGCTCATTTTCACCTAGAAATTCAGGATCAAACTTATATATAATTACTTGATTTGCACATACAGAATTCAGCCTGTGCATCTGAGATGTGGTAATGTGGCAGAGTATATTTAAAATTAACATCTTGTTACCACACTAGTTTTCTTTCTTGGTTCAATCTACTTACATCCAGTATGTAGGCCAGTGAAACAGGTTCCTATTAACACAAAGCTATGCTCCTAGGCTGCTGGTCTAGTTGTGATCCTCATATATTATTTTTGAACATTAATTAACACATCTATGACAGTTTTGGAATTGACAAATAAAGTGAATATACACATTATAATCAAGTAAAAGACACATGAGAACAATCATAAGAAGCTAAGCTCATGCTACATAACAAAGTAAATGTTTCAGTTCCCATTTTCTCTTCTTTTATTTTAACTTCAGAGGTTAATCATCTAATATTTATCATTTCCCTTAATAACATTAAAATAATGAACAGCAGCGATGTTAAGTTTAGCTTAAACATATTTCCACAAAAACATTTTAGATTTTGTATAAATTTATGTCATATTATCTGTTTTCCACATTTTAACATAAAGTTTAAATTTAGTTACAAGTGCAACACGTCACATTTAACTACAATTGCTTTTGTAGTGGTAAATGTTTGTAAAAACTGCAAAAATTCTACTACAAAATATGATCGTTGTTGTAAATGTTGCTGAACATCATCTACATCATTCAAAAAGCAGAATACAGGATCTAATGAATGTTTATATCCTAATACTTTTGTCATTAACTTCTGATTGCCCTCCAACATCTTGCCATAGGACATGCCCACTAAACATGATAAAATCTCCAACTATCAACCAAATTTCTATTGATTTTATTCGAGTCATAAACTGCCTAGATATATCTTTTAAAACAATTTTCTGAAATGTACAAATGTACATACTTAATGCATAATCCATGCTCTTTATTTCACATTCCCTCCACCATATCTTCATTTGAAAACACTGAGCAATTGTACCGGGAGATCTTAGCTTGACCTTTAGCTTTATTTGTAACATTATCTGGCAAAAATTCTGGATCATACATGTCAGCAATATATATTATGTGAAGAAATTAATCTGCATGATTCAAATTCAACTTGATTTTGAATGAGTAAGGAAAATATTGAAATTGATATTTATACATACAAAAGGTAAAAGTAATGGTAAAGGTATTCCCCGTTGACAAGGTTGTCAAGTTGTGTCCAACTATAGGAGGCAGTGCTCATCTCCGTTACTAAGCCGAAGAGACAGCATTGTCAGAGACTACTCTGTGATTGTGTGGCCAGCATGATTGCACAGAACGCTGGTTACCTTCTCATCGAAGTGGTACCTATTTATCTACTTGTATTTGCATGCTTTCAAACTGTTAGGTTGGCAGAAGCTGGGACTAGTGACAGGACCTCACCCCATCATGCAGCACCTGGGCCTCGAACTGCCAATCTGCCAATCTTGCAGTCAGCAGAGTCAGCATCTTAACCACTTGAGCCACTGCATCCCTTACATACATACATACAAAGCAAACTATAAATTTGATCATACATATGAATAGCATTTATAAAATATAAAACCTACAGAATATTATACACTAGCTTCAGTACAGGAAGAATGATATATCATGTCATTTTATATATTATTATATATTATTTTCCTAAATATTATTCACAAATGTACACATATACTGTATGTATGTGTGTATGTGCCTTCAAGTTGCCTCTAGATTTACAATTTTCTTACCCTGGGCAAGAAAACCATTGCCCAGGGTTTTATTAGGTAAGGAATACTGATATGGTTTTGCCAGTTCCTTACTCTGAAATATAGCCTACAACACTTGATATTCATTGGCAGTTTCCCATGCAAAATACTGTATTTAAAAATAACATTACAAGCTCTGTTCAATGTTACATCAAGCACACAGCATACTACATCAGTGCTCCTGAAGGAAGGGTGTCCTTGTTGAGTCTAGAGCCAAGGGCATTATCCACACGTGCATCTCCCAGTACTGAAGTCACTTTGTTAAGGCAGCCCTCATTTGGTTTGAATGAGACTGTCAACACTCTGGAATTCCTGCCCGATGAAAACACATTTAACTGACCACCAAACCCCATTTTCCTATCATTGACAATACTCTACAAAATTAAACTCACATTTTCAGTAGTATATGCTAATATTTATATAGATCTTACCACAGCTTGGGAAATTTATTTATTTATTTATTTATTTTGGATTACAGCTATCAGAACCCTTCCATCAGCAGGAGCCATGCTGGCTAATGGTTTATGGGAATTGTAGTCCAAAAAAAGGCAACTTTTCAGCCTCTGTAACCCTACATTAAACCATGTTTATTTTTGTTGGTGAAACCTAAATAGACTTTGAAACTGAATATACCAAGGCCTCAGAATAGAAATCAAAGCAGTATCAGTATTCCACAAATTAGTCCCAATAGTGACTGCAGGTGCTTGTTTTAGTACTAAATACTAAACTATGAAACATGCTAGTCTTTTTTAAAATTACAATGGTTAGTTTAGGAGTTAATAGAAACATCCACAGGGTTACCTGCCATTCCTTCAGGTCCAAATACAAGAGAAAATGAAGGAACTGGGTGATCTATCAGATGAAAAAGAAATCCCATTTTGGCAACACATATCAAAGACCAACTTTGAGTACGATCTACAACAGTAGTGATGAGGAATTTTGTTCCTTCAGATGTATTTAACTACAACACCCACAATCTCTTAGCATCACCCATGCTCATCTGAATTATAAAACATCTGGAAGGCCAAAGTTTCGTCATCCATTTTACAGCAAGTATGGATGAAATGACAACTGGACCTAGTAGCTGAAGGAATGAGTGTCAAATGCAACTGGGCAAGGTCTTGACTTTTCAAATAGAGTGAGAGCACAATGCAGGGAGGATGTTGCACATGCAGCAACATATTTTGTGGCTTACATGAGAGCCAAATATCTATATGTTTGGAGTTACAGTGCAACACAATACATTACACACATAGAAAGTAAGGACCTTCAAGGACTATTTGGCTTAATTTTCAAACCTTGATATAAGAAAGCATTATTCCATTTTATAATTTTAAAAAATGAAGCACAGAGATCTTCACCAAAGGATCAAATGGTAAATCCCTAAGAAATCTAATAATAAATTAGGTCCTACATGCAATATCTTAGGTCCTACATGCATTATCACATTGTGTTCAGGTTCTAAGTAATGCCTACAGAACTAACTAAAGTAATCAGTAGGCCATGAGGAAATGCTTTCTCAAGTTTTGTATCTAGAAGTATTTCTATTTTCTACAAAATGCACTCAAATTATGTAAAAAAACAACCAACCAACAGAATAAAGGACTCATTTTTCTTTAATAACTTTATTGCATTTGTTCAGAATAAAATGATGAGATTTTAATTTCTTGAATCACACTGGTACACTAATTTGTTCACATAAACTGATTCATTGTTCATTATAATTTCTTTATTCTTTGTTACAGTTTATTGTCATAATGTAATTTTAATTATTGTAAATAAATATAATAAAATACTTACAACTGAATACTCATCTATTGGCATAAAACAATTTTACCTTTTCAAATATGTGGGCTTCCAGCAACGATCAGACTTTCCCCACTCTTTCTGCCGGTGGCCTGAGGCTGCCTTAGGTGGCTTCAGAGCCGCTTCTGGCTGCTCCGGGGCAAGCGTTGTCTGCACACCCCACCCCTGAAGCAGCTAGAAGCTGCTTTATTTGGCCTGTCTGCTTCGGGTCACTGTTAGTTTTCTTTAAAAAGGCAGGCTGTGGGAGCCTTGATTGCAACTCCCAAACAATTGGGTTTCTGTGTTTATAGTAAGACTGTTCACTTTCAGATATCTACAGGCTTCCCTCAACCCACTGATCACAAGAGGACTTTATAAAGAAAAAAGGAAGAATTCAAACAATTATGTATGGAGCCATGATTGCCACTAGTTATGAACAACATTCAATTGTGATGTTAATGTCACCATCATATCCTGCATTGTTGTACTGGTTACCTTAGAAGCTGCCATCACAGCTGCTGTGGCTGCAACATTTAGGCCCCGCTTTCCAAAGTGCACTAAGGCATCGTAGCTTCGATCTTTTGCTTGGACTAGGCAGTCATCTATTTCCTGTCACAGAAAGGCAAAGCAAAAACCAAAATAAAACACAATAATTCTCAAAAGGAGATTACCAGTTACTGAACTGTTCCCTTCTGTTTGCTTGTAATTAGCCAGAGGACACTCATTTCTAAGTTCATTCAAAGTAGTTTTGCATCCCCTGACCTCAGATGCTTTAGTGGTCTGGGGTCAAACCAGTCTATAACCAAAGCTACCCTTGGGTAGACAAGCTTATGGCTGATTGACGGCACCAAGATGGTTAATTCTGTAATGGGCTCAGTTGCTCAGTGTTTATTGATTCTGCAAAGAACTCAAGCAAAAATAAATAACAGAAATTGTCTCTAAGGGGAAAATGTTGGGCTAGAGTTTGTAATTCATGATTACTTGAAAAGCTTCCCTACATCATCAGTTCTTGTTGGACACAGAGGACAAGGACAAAGAAGGGATGCCCTTGTTACCACTACCTCACATTTCCCCAGACCACTGTCTGGAACTGCTGACTTAGGGAGAGATACTTTCTTCTTAGACCCCATCATGAAAGGCTCATTCAGTGAACTTTTGTGTTCATCCTAATCATACAACACCACCTGGATAACTACTCTAAAGCATCCCTTATATGCGTTTTCCTGTTAACTCATATCTTAGACCTTTTTGAATCTTTTGTTGTTCTTGTTGATTTAGTATTCTTTGTACTGAAATAAGTGCAAGTTTTAAAATGTGTATTTAAGTTTGCTTTGGTGTTGTATACAAAAATGAATTCCCTGCAAACTGAATTTCTATCAGCCGGTCTTTAATGTATGTTTCTTTTCCTACTTCATGTTTGATGTAATTTGTTCTTGACAAAAGTTAGTAGAGGAGTGCTTTACTTTTGAAGCAATAGGAGCAAGCACTATAAACACTACAATTACTTTAAGCACAAGTCAGCAACACTGCAAAACTGGTGCGAGAGGCAAAAGGGCACTTTTTAACCAGGACACTATTTAACCTAGAACTAGTCAAGAAGCCATACTTATTTGTTCAAATGTCTTCCTCAATGATGCATAAAGTTAAGGATTATATGTCAGATTTTCATATCAAAATGGTTGTGCAATGAACCATCTCCCTTTCCATTTTGTGTTATTGAAATTACAATCTGTGGGACAGGTAAGAAGGAGAAGAGTTGGCAGCTCCATTTTTCTCATGCATTTTTTGATACATGCATCTTTTGATACATAAGCCTGACTTCTATTATCTTGCCCCAACTAGAATTAAACCCACTGCATCAAGAGTTAAATGGCAAGTCAGTATGCGAGTAAATCCTATTGATTTTACTCTAGTTAGGACTAACAATAAGGGTTAGGCCTTTGACTTCCAGACACCAACTTCATGCAAAGACAGGGGAAATATGTGATTTAAGAATGCCATGGTCAGTTTTGACCATGATGCATGAAGAATACACTAGGGGTCTTGCCATAGCTTTGCAACATTCCTTTTGGCTTTCCACCAGCAGAACCCATCCAGCTTGAGATCTACAGTTCAAAAAAGAAAATTTCTAAACTATGGATCTTTCATATCACAAGTCTGCCTGAAAACAAGATTCTTTGGCCCGTGCTTGTGACCTGCAGGTCAAACATAACCTCAGGTCAGGAAATATGTTGAGATGGCTGCTAGCCACAACAGCAAAACAGAACCTTGTTATTAAAAAGGGGCCCTGAATATTCTTTGGTGATGCCAATCAATAGGTGGAGACAATCTTCATTACACACCCTGTTTGTGAGCTTCCAGATGATCTGTCTCCCTGCTATTGGAAATATAGTAGGTCCACCATACTGGCAGGCTACCCATCCACAGATTGGAACTCTTGCAGATCACCCTGCCCCATATTAGTCAATGGCTGTGCATATGTACAGCCATGCTAAAACAGACACATGCACTTCGCCACCCATTGACTAATATGGGCTTGAGCTCCCACATTTCCCCCCCAATCCATGGGGTGTGGTGGCATCAAGCCCCCATGGATGGGAAGGATGCACTGTAGAATTATTGAGTCAATTGAGTCTTATTCTGAAAGGCACTTCTTTTCTTAATAAGGAAATAAGGAGCAGTGACATCACTAGGGGTGGTGGGTGCAGCCCACCCTGAGTAACACCCCAGAATAGGGATGACTCCTGGTTGAACCCTCCTCCTGCTGTGTCCCCCCCCCCTCCAGCTTTGCCACTGTGGCAGAGGCCTCCTCATAAGGTCTCTGCCACAATGGCCATCTTGGCCATCTCCCCCAGCAGCCCTTCCCTGCACTGGGTGACACGGTGGTGGGACGGGACACACCACTGATAAGTAGTTCTTCAAAGTAGCCACTGCATGTTCCAAATAATGAGAAGAACAGCAACTCTGATCAGTTCTGTAGTCGAAGGCATATTAGGCCATCGTTTCCCAAATTACATTGACTTCATCCCAATAAGTGCAATTTTTTAGAACTCACATTTATAATGATTTGTGAAAACAGGGTTTTAAAAATTCACTCAGCAGCTCTTAACTATGAAACACAAACAAAAAATGAATAAAATGGGCTGAAGAAAAACATGAACATCACAAAATGAAAGTAAATAATGGAAGTAATTTATGATAAACAGCACAATCTTGTACAGATCTACCCTGAATAGGGTTGCCAGAGTAAAAACTGGAGCAAGCTCTTCCTATCCTGGTTGTGCAGAAGAGGGAATTTCAGCGTGTGTTATTTGTCACACAACCAGGAAACAATACCTTCTTCTATACCCTCTTCTAAACAACCATTAGGAGTCATAAAGGAACTGTCTCTAGTTTTCAACCTGGTAACCTTCACCCTGAAGCAGTATAAGTCTGTATAAAAGTGCAGCTAATATCATTTTAAGTTTCCTTTTCAATAATCCTTGCTGAAGTAGCAAGAAACACTTGCAATTACCTTTTCTTTTGAAGACAATGTTGGGTGTACGAATTTCCTATAAAGGAGGCTGGAGCCTTTTGTGTATGGAGACAACAACCAAGCTACAAAAGCTATTTTGAGTTCATAATAAAATGGAAACCTACAGGAAAAGCAAAATAACATATTTACCTTTGACAGTAGGATAAAGGCATTCTCCTACATCTGAGAATTAAAACCCTTTTGAACTACAGGTCCCTCCTTTAATTTAGAATGGAAATTTAGAACATGAATTGCAGGTGGCACAGATCACACACAAAAATTAGAAGTATATTGCATTGTTTTGAAAGTTAGACCAAAAGAGTAAGATTAATGAATCTTAGAAGGTCAAACTGCATCTTATAAAAAAATAAGGCACTGAATACTGGTGCCATCTGGGAACACTACTAGTTCTTTGGCTTGTACTGAGTATTTGTGGAAGCTCTCAAGGAACAAACAAAATTGAAATAAACAGAAAAGGCTGTGTTGGGTGGCATTAAAGTACAAATTTAGCTGCAATGAGTAGGAACTTATTTATTCTATTTTAGACCATAGTGTGATGCTTAATGATTATTTACTGCAGTATTCACATGAGACTGTCAAATAGGAGGAAAATAGGTGGATTGCTTGAAATGCTACTTGTTTTTCTGATGGTTAAGCAGGGTGGGAAAAAGTGAGCATGGAAACAAGCAATCAACCATCACAGCATAAACAAAATTTGGAAAAACAACTTTTTGGATTAAATCACCCAGAATATCCTTCCATTCTGGCCACTGGCCATGCTGACTGATGAACTGGCAGTTGTGGTCCAAAAAGCAAAATTTCCAAGCTCTTTCCAAGTTTTGCCTAATTGCACTAATTTATATCTTCTTGCCCTAGCCCTTCTGCTTCCTCTTGATAATGGATGAGCAGGAAACTACAGTTTGTTCACCTGGGAGTTGCTGGACCAACTGTTTCCTCTACTCCACCAATAAATTTACCTTTATCTGTCCCGTAAAGAAAATGATAGAAAGAACTGACATTAGTATGTATGGGCTAATAATTGGAAACAAGACATACAGAAAGGAAATTTATACTAGTTTTACTGATGCACATCTTTTTCTCCTTTCAAACACTTCTCAGACAACTATACTCATGTATGCTTTTCCTAAGGCCATTTGTATTACAAGGCAGCACAAGCTTGGACCCCAACTTTCAAGAGACACTCTCCAAGCATGATTCATCTATTTAATGGTTTTACAATGCACTTCTGCAGGTCTACTGTTTCATGACAGGAGGACAGTTCTGATTCTGGGTTACTCCACAGGCTTACACCTACTCAATTTGAACAATTGCTGGGACTCATCTTCTTCCTTCCTTCTTCCTTTCTCTTTGTTTCTTTGGGCTTCCTTCCAACTTCCCATATTGTCACTGCCAGCACACTGTCTGTTCACTCACAGCCACTCCCTACCCAACAAGTGAGCAAGTGATGGCTGTGGAAGGAGCACTAAGCTCTGTCCAGCCACAGCAGGATGGTAGTGGGTTTACTGGTTGTGTATTCCTCTTCCCCATCAATCTGTTTTAGATTGCTGGAAAGGGGCCACTAAAACAGATTGGTGGGGAAGAGGAGTATATGTCATAATCTGCAATCTGACTGACATTGCTTGAGGATGTTTCTGACCATCTTACTGCAAGACCTCTCCTGCTGCCAACACAGCTATGTATTATGACAGTAGGAAAGAAATAACATTTCTGTGGTGTCCCTAGGCTTGTTTAGTAAGCTCTCTGTTCCATTCCCATTCTCTCATATACTCTTTCTTCAATTAATGTATTGTCCTCAGGATTAGGCTCAGACACATACAGAAGCAGATGTAATGCTATCAACATGTGAGGCAGAACATTTTTAGCTTGTCTTCAAAATACCTGAGAGCCCTTTCTAAAAATCTACACTTCACTAAGATGAATGCTCACTAGTATTCGTACTGAGAACAGATTGCAGCAGCTGGGTTCACAGATTTTCATCCACAGCCATAGCCCTTCACATTAAACACTTTGCAGCTGTTTTCCTCAGCACAGCGTTTTCCATCCTGCTGACATTGTATTTCCTCCTCCAGCCCCACTGTGACACCCAAATCAGGCACTTCCAACATAGGAAATGCCCAGTATCCACAAGTATTCCATGCAGCTGGTGTTATTGAGTTTTCTTCTCTAAATATATACTTTTGATGAACAAAAGAAGATAGTCTCAACTATACCAACCAGCAAAGAAAAATATCCGTGAATGTCTCTGCTGTTGTGAAGAGTGCAAATATAATCCAGTACATCATCCATTTTACCTAGAAAGAAAGTATAAATTGGTTATAAATGAATCATCATTTGTCTCTCAGTAAGACTCCTCCAGATGGGGCAAACTCATCAGGAGATTGGTGGTGTTTGTTGCTGTAGGTCTCAAAAGTGGAGATGATTTAAATACCAAATGACATTTCTATTCTGCTGGATTATTTTCAGGCAAATTCCAGCGCCAGGTACAACACTTTATTCTCACCCTTGAGTGGGTTTCTTTTAATTCTGAGACCAGAACAAAACAAAACTTATCTTCTTTTCCTTTCTAAAAACACACACCAGAGTTATAGTGCATCAGCACATAAGTGAAATAGTACTTTTGCACTAGAACACTAACTCTCGGGTGAGGTGATGATAGATTTAAAAGAAGGGAAGAAAAAAACTACCCTTCAAATCACAGGAGTCTGTCAGCAAATCATGCAGTTTTATTTTTGAAAAAATTTTTGGAAGGCCTCTACTGCAATTCAAGAAATTGCTACAACCCCCCCCCCCCCAAAAAAAAAGACTGGAATGGGTTGATGTGGAGACAGCAACTGACAAAGTCCAACAAAGCTGGAGGAGGTATGCTATGAGATCTCCATAATCATGTTTCTGTAGAGACTGAAAGAGACCCTTAACTATTGTGAGCATTACATTTTCAGTTCCTTTAAGCAACAGTTCCTTTAAGAAAGACATTTCCTTTAAGAAGCTTCAAGAAATTAGCATTTTTCAACGCAGGCTATGAGAGCTAGGGGTGCTGGAAGCTGCATTTCAGCAACATCTGGAGGGCTGCACAATTTTCACCCCTGCCTCAGGAGGAATATTTGCATTCTGGATTTAAGCATTAAAATGCTTTGGATCAAACCAGCAATATAAGCCCAAGATAATAGACATTTCAGAGAGAGATCATGTAGAAATGCTGACATGACACGACACTGATTGTACTTGTAACTCTGAGTTTCATAGAATGAGACTTTTAAATTCATAAATGAATTACGAAACTTCCTTTGCATGAGTCATCAAATTCATATTCTACAATTTTCCCAATTTCATTTCCACTTTAAATATGCAAATATATATATATATATATATATATATATATATATATAT
>CM034710.1:39882305-39899198 GCA_020142125.1 Phrynosoma platyrhinos
GGAAGGCCACATGCTAGATGGATGGACTTTATTAAAGAGACCACGGATTTGAGTTTGCAGGAGCTGGAAAGAGAAGTAGAGGACGGGGGGACCTGGAGATGTCTCATCCATAGGGTCACCATGGGCCGAGATCAACGTGAAGGTAGTTAACAGCAACAACATTAAACCATTTCCCTACCTTTAAAGATTTTTTTTCAAAGATGAAACTGAAAAGTTGCTAGCAAATTACAACCACTGTAGATTTGCCCGTTCCTCCTTCTGGAAAATTTCCTGACAATGTCTGTGGCTATCTTTTTTCTTTCTCTTTCCATCAGATCTCTCTAAATGACAGACGGAGATCAATAATAGACTGGAACATTGTTCATGAAATGGATATGCAATAAGGGATGAAGATCCTTGATCTAGGGGTATTTTTGTTAAGACTCAGAGCTTGGGAGAGCTCTGTGATCTGTGGTGTTTTAAGTAATGTAGCTGAGCTATGGCCAGAAGTGTGTTTTTCTCAGCTTCAGCTGATTTTCTAATTGATAAATTTATACAATCATGCACAATCACACATACAAAATTGTTCCAGTATTACAATTACTTTCTATAACTTGGCTCAATCATAAATTAAAATGAAGACTGTACTCAAGAAATCCGAAGAAGACTGGGACTAGGAAAGGAACTAGACAAGATCCTTGAGTGTCAAGATAGATTACTGATCACTAAAGTCAGGATCATCTATGACATTGCATTTCTGTGTGGTTGTGAAAGATGAACGTTGAAGAAAGCTGACAGGAAGAGACTCAATAGATTTTAAGTAGGGTTTTGGAAGAGAGTTTTATGGATACTGGGAACTGCCAACATGACTAATAAATGTGTGCTAGAGCAAATCAAGCAAGAACACTCTCTAAAAGCTAAAATAATAAAAAATGAGGCTATAGTATTTTGGGTATACCATGAGATATGACTCACTGGAAATGATAATACTGCTTAGTAAAGTGGAAGACATAACCAGCATGATGTAGTGGTTTTATTGTTGGACTATGACACTGGAAAATAGGATTCAAATCCCTGCTCAGCCATGGAAACCTACTTGGTAACCTTGGGCAAGTCACATTCTTTCTGTTTCAGATGAAGGGAAAGGCAAGCCGCCCCCCCCCCCAAAAAAAAATCTTGCCAAGAAACCCTGGTGATAGGATTTCTTTAGAGTCACCATAAGTCAGAAACAACATGAAGGCACACAACAACAAATTGGAAGACAGTAGATAAGGGAGACAACACAAGTGGACTGAGTCAATAAAAGAAGCCACAGTCCTTTGTTTGCAGGATCTGTTGATGACAGAATGTCTTGGAGGTCTCTTTTATAAACTCACCATATGTTGAAGCTGTCCTGACAGCAATGAACAACACATTCCAATTACAAAATACATTTTTTAACAAGAGCACATATAGGTGCTCTTGCAACTACAAATAGGGCAGCAATAGAGAAAGGGAACATCAGCCTAGCCAGCCAGATCAGCTGAATCAACCCTAAGAATCAATGGGGTGCCAGATGCTTCAGCCAGATAGTCCTCACATCCAATCCTTGAGATACACCATTGCCAGGCACTGCCAAAGTGACAGTAAACATGTAATGTTACATCAAAGTATTCCCAATACCAATACAACTCTACTGAAGGAAGTCCATAAAGCATTGTTGGGGGTATTACAGGGAACAAGCAGGTGTCCCCCTCCCCATCTTAAATTCTCCTGCATCTTGCTCTTTCTACCTGTGCCAAATTTAACCTTGCCAGCAAACACACAGGTACTATAAACAATAAAACAGGAAACACACCTATGAGGAATACCTATGCAGTGATAAAGCACAATCCTAGTGAACATAAGAGAAAGCACAAACAGCAAAGGCAACCCACCGTTCCTCTTCCCGTTCCCTCCTTAAATCTGCCATGATGGAACAGAAGATTCATTAGACTAACTCTGCAGCCAATTACAGTACATCCAAAGCAGTTCAAAAACCTTTGCCAGAAAGCCCATTATTCAGATTAAAGAGTGCCTGACACAATACTGTGGCTGTTTGACCTCATATTGTGCGCACAAGGGAGAACGTGAGTGTTGAGAACTACAGAGAAAAGACACTGCCTAAAATGAGCACATTGCACAAATAATCAAAATATAAAACAGAAGACTACTAATGACTGTCTGGATTAATCCTAAATACTTTATGGCATCATAGCTAAGCAAAACACATAAGCAGAATGCAGATTTTACAAGCAGCAACCATTCATATAAATGCTCTATAAATTCTCTTCATATGTTGTAGTATCTATAGCATATGGGTGACGAGAAGGAAGCAAACAGTGGGAGTGAAAACTCTCCTACCTGCTGTCTCCATCATTCCTTGAGTACAAGTATGGTAGACATGCAGTTCCAGAAAGGACTGAGCCAAACCAAAGAGAGCCCAAAGGATGCCTGAAAGTGAAGCTTTGGGTCCTTCTTCCTCACTTTCTTACTGCCTCTGCAGTCACACTGTGGAGCACTTGGAAAGAGCTCTGGGGCTGCTGAGACCTTATTATTTTGTCTTCCTCATTTTCTATTTTATTATTCATTTTAATCCTTCATGAAGGTTATTTTTATGAATTTATACATTTATGTATTTATTTGTTACATGATACTCCAACCTTCCTCCAGTGAACACGAGGCAGTGCACATTTTTCCTCGTCCACATTTTTTCCTCACAATAACCCTATGGCATAGATCAGACAAGGATTGGACCAAGGCCATCTAGTGATTTTCCTGGCTTGGTGGGGACTTAAATCTAGTTCTCTCAAGTCCCAGTCCAACAGCTGAACCATTACACCACATTCTCTCTCAATTAGCACTGCCACTGAAAAGACTGTGAAGGCAAAGACCAGAAGTGGGCAATTCCTACAGGTACAGTGATCAGTCTTCTTACTGACTCTGACTTATGATGACCTTAAGGCTTTCTTGACAAGATTTATTCAGAAGAAATTTGCCATTACCTTGCTCTAAGGCTGAGAGAATGTGACTTGTCCAAAGTCACCTGGTGGGTTTCTATGGCTGAGTGGGGATAAATAATCTGGTCTTCCCAGAATCCTAATCAAACATCAAATCACTATGCCACTGTTTAAGAGATGAATTGAGACACCCAGGAGAGGCAATCGCTCTTTTCTTTCAGCCAGAAAAAAATCTGGGCAGTCTGAGAACAGCATAAACAGTCATGGGGAGCTGCATGAAGTTCTAAGGCACCACAGTATAGGCATTACTTCCCAACTCTGTATCACTTTAGGCACTTTTTTCTTCTGGCTTCAAAAAGTAAAGATAGGGGCTGAACAGACCAGCATAAAGAGCTGGCCTGGGGGCAAAATGGGGATGTGGAGACCGCATGCCAGCTGCCCTGACTCTACCTCCATGCCAGCTTAATGCAACGCGCCCCACTGCATGGTAGGAGGTGTCAGGATGCTCCCTTGGCACAGCGTCCACACATGCTGCGCCAAAGGAGCACAGAAAAGCTGCTGCAGTGGTGGCAGTGCAAAAAAGACTCTCTTTTTGCGGCTTCTTTTTGCACCATGGAAAGACCAGATTGAGGGCACAGCATGCAGTTGCCGAGGCCCCGATCCAAAGTCTGGCCTATAGTCAAGTTGTATAAAAAAGTGAATCAAGTAGAAGACTTCAGTGATGTAAAAACCCTGGCGGCACAGTGGTTAAATGCCTGTATTGCAGCCACTCACTCACAAACCACAAGGTCATGAGTTCAATACCAGTCAGGGGCTCAGGGTCAACTTAGCCCTGCATCCTTCCAAAGTCGACTCATTGTAGGTCTGGGAGAGCGATAAATGTTTTTGTGCAGTGTACTTCTGCATGTATAAGGAGCCCTGGTGGCACAGTGGTTAAATGCTGGTACTGCAGCCACTCACACTTGCAAGGTTGTGAGTTTGATACCAGCCAGGGGCTCCAGCGTCGACTCAGCCTGGCATCCTTCCAAGGTAGCTAAAATGAGTATCCAGCTTGTTGGGGGCAATTAGTTTACACATTGTGAACCACTTAGGGAGTATTTAAGTGCACTGATAAGGAGTATAGAAATGTACTTGCTATTGCTATTGCTATAAGGATCAACTCTCCTTATACCTGGTCCTCCCCCCCCCTTTTTTTTTTTTTTTTTTGCACTTTGGACGTGAAAAAGACAAACATGAACAAAAGTCATTGCCCCATCACATCTTATTTGCCTTCAAAGCACCTGCCCAAAGTTGCTTATTCATTAAAACCCAAGCCATGCTGACTATTAGACAAATTCTGAAGGTTATATTGTGAGAATACTTTGTTTGCACAAAGAATGTTCTGCTTTTTTGGTCGGCCTAAGAATGATATTACCACAATATGGACTTTTAACTATCCCTAACATAGAATCAATATGAGGTGACATTTTCCCCTCTTCACCTTTTAAATGCTTGGTTGTTTGTAAAGCTGGGGATCATACTGTTATTAATCATTGCCTGAACACACTGCAGAGAGATCATCATTCTAAAAAATATACAAATATAAAATAAAAATAAGTGGGGCCTTTGGGTGGTACTCATTTAATATAAAATAAAAATATGCAGGGGGCTTTGAGTGTTATTAACCTGAGCAAAGATACACAGAACCTTTGTGTCACAGCACAAGCAGTATCTAATAGTGAAATATCCAAAATACTTTAAGTTTAAAGTTGAACCCTGTCCCTCCAAAGCAGCAAATAAAACCTCTAAGAAGTTTGACCTTGTTTCCACCAGAGTAACACTTACATGCAGTCTCAATCTCTAGGATCTTATTTACAATTCAACCACACTTTTTTCAAGTTGATTTTCCCCCCTGCTTGCTATCTCATGTTCCTTGTTTCCTGCAAACCACACTTGACATTTGCATCCTTCGTTTATCCTAACAACAGAAACTAACTTGGCATTACAGAGGCAGATGAATTTACAGGGCTTGCAGAACATGGCTATACATGGCAAGGCCTTGGACTATTTCCAATAGGAGAAGCAGAAAGAGTGCTCTCTATTTTGTTTATGTATGCTTTGAAGGGTCAAACTACATGTTACACTGGAATCCCATGACTGGAACTCCCAGTGTCCTTTTCTTTTCTTTTATTTATTTAAAACTGAGATTCTCTTTCTCACACAAAAAACTGAAGTATAATATCAAATAGGTTACTTGAGGTAGACCAGAAATGCATTGTGGTAATTTGTTTTCAAGTCATTTCTGACTTATTGCATCCCTAAGGTAAAGCTATCATCAGGTTTTCTGGGCCATATTTGTTCAGAGGGGGTTTGCCTTCCTCTGAGGCTGAGAGAGTGTGAACTGTCCAAGATCACCTTGTGGTATTCCATGGCTAAGCAGGGATTCGGGCCTTGTTCTCCAGAGTCATAGTCCAGCGTCAAACCAGTACACAATGCTGGTTCTCCAGAAATACATACATTGTACAAAATACAAAAATCCTGTTTTATTCTTTATCTATATACTTATCAAAAATTAAGGGAAAAAGTGTGGTGTACATCTAGTCTGATAATAATGGCAGGGGGTTAAGAATGGTCACACTGAAACTCTTGTTCAAAATGCAACAAAAAATATCCAGATGACCTCCAGCAAATTCTTTTTAAAGCAAAAAAAATAAAATAAAAATCCTGTGGCATCACAAAGATTAATAAATGTGTTGCGACATATGCTTTTTAAAAACCCTACTGTTCCAACAAGATTCATAATTAAGAAAAATCTGGTTCCCCCCTGCCAAATCTATCTACATACATTTTATGACAATTTCTTAAGAGGATGGCTTACAAATCAGACATAAGACATGAACCACGCTCCTGGGTATATATGATCAGAGTTTATTGTGGGGCACATCCATGCAGGTCCTTTATTCAGCTTATATGTGCTATTATTGGCATATAGGGTACTATGCCTGACAATGTCTCATTTCATAATAAAACATAAGTTTAGATGTACCAGAACAACTTGGGGGGATACTGTCCTAGAGTTCTGTGGGTATGATTTGGGATGACCTAAGGCATAGGTTATGGTAAACCCTATGTTTTTAAAGCCCTATTCAGGCATTTATGAATTTTCAACCAGTGGGCAGATATTGGGTTGGAGCAGATGGGCAGGAAAAAGTGGCTCGATCCTGAGTTTTCTGAACGGAAAACGAAACCTCGTTGTCTGTACAGCCCACTCCAAAGGCAGGCTGAACACCCACAGGCTGTCTGTACCATGTATCAAGCTGCACTGCATGGTTATTTTTTTTTTTGTTCCCCACCATTACCATCCATGTGCACCATCACACAGACACCTGTGACCTCCAATTACCTCCCCCTTCCCACCCAGACACCATTCCACTGGATGTCCATCTGTATGACCACCCACACAGTTGAATCACCAGAACAGAGCATCAGTGCATTGGTGTGCCAAGTGATACATTGGCAAAGCACAATCATGGAGGCCTCCCCCTACATACCTCCTTCATCTCATCCCCCCTCTTGAACTGTCTGGTTTGTGTGTGTTGTAATTACATCCACTGGAGCTGTCGCACTTTCACTTTGTTTCTTTGCCACAGTCCTGTGCTGGCATCGGGCTCTTTATATGCAGGTGCAAAGATGTAAATTTTCTACGTTAAGTCAGAGTATCAAGGCTTCTTTTTGCTCCACTTTTTAGCCCTGGAGCGCGGCTTCATTCCACTTTCCTCCCACTTTTGCCTTGTACGTCATCTAAATGCGCCACCTTCAAAGCATCTGAAAGCCCAGTATAAGGTGTTGGTTATGACCTTTAAAGCCCTAAATGGCTTGGGTCCATCCTATCTTCAGGACTGCCTCCTCCCATACAATCCACCTCTCGCACTCCGGTCCTCTGGGAGGAACTTGCTGCAGCCGTTGAAAACTAGGCTGTCGGCAACCTCCCAGAGGGCCTTTTCGGTAACCGCCCCAGCCTATGGAATGGCCTGCCGGATGAGATCTGTCAGATTACAACCTTAAGCAGCTTCAAAAAGGCTGTTAAGACGGATCTCTTCCGGCAGGCCTTTCCTGACTAGATCCCAGCCTCAGGAGTCCTCTTATCTCTTTTTTCCTTGTCTGCAACCGCTGCTTTGTTTATTGTTCAATTATTTATTATTTGATGTTTAATTATATATTTTAATGATAATCATTGGTTTCATACTTTTTTAAGGGGTGGGAGGGTCTGGGGCTTTGGATAGTATTTTAACATATTGTATGGAATTTTAACTATTGTAAGCTGCCCTGCTTGTTTGACAGAGGGGTGGGATATAAATAAAATTTATTATTATTATGATTTCGCCCATGTGTTTCACCCCATAGAAATATAAGCATAGGTCCTAGCTCTTTGGCTTGTGTCCACCCTGTATTGATCAGGAAGGTTCTGAAGGGAGGCTGAGACAACAAGTGGTTGAACACTATCACAGTTGTCTGCACAACTCGGAACAATGATTGTGTAGCTTTCCTAGATACACTAGAGCTTTGTCATGCTTTAATAGGGCTATCTCTGCTATGCTTCAGTACCCTGGACAGATCACAGATATCATATAACTTGTTTTGATGGTGTCCTACATTCCATTAATTGCTTATCTACTTCTCAGGAAATACTGCCGTCTTCTAAACTCTTCTACCTTCCTGAGAAACGGAAAGCCTCATATGGGCAGTCCTGTGCCTTGGAGTAGCATTCCCTATCATTTTTGTTTTCTTCCACAGATATTCCTTGGACTGAGAATATGAGGTTGAGATAAAGCTGCAGCCCCTCAGTGGATTTCAGCTCTTGGGTTAAAGCTTAGTGTCAAGGTCTGGGTTTGTGACCTCTGTAATCTACATCGCAAGGCTTCTGAATCTAACTGGGCCCTTTTCCCTGCTGTCACAGAATATGGAGAAAGAGAATGGTTCCCAGTTGGCAAGGGGTCAGGCAAGGCTGCATTCTGTCACCCTACTTGTTCAATTTGTATGCAGAAAACATCATACAAAGAGCAGGCTTAGACTCAGAAGAAGGAGGAGTGACGATAGGAGGAAGGAACATCAACAATCTAAGATATGCAGATGACACCATATTACTAGCAGAAAACATCATGGTCTGAGGAAAGTCCAGGAAGAAGTGCAAAGACAGGCTTGCTGCTGACATAAAGAAAACAAAAATACTGACCACAGAGGACCAACATAAAGAAAACCTAGACCTTTTCTATGAGGAAATTGAAATAGTTTCTCATGCTTTGGATCAAACATTGATCAGAATGGAGACTACATCCAGGAAATAAGAAACTAGAAATGGGAAGGGCAGTGATGAAAGAACTAGCAAGATATTAAAGAGCAAAGATATACAACTGAGCACTAAAGTTATAATCATTCAAGCCATGGTATTCAAAGCAAAGCAAAGCAGCTTCATTTATATACCACTTCATATCGCGCTATGGGATGTCTAAGCGGTTTACAACTGTAAGCTCATTGCCCCCCAACAGCTGGGTACTCATTTTAGTGACCTCGGAAGGATGCAGGCCTGAGTCTAGCCTGAGCCCTGGCTAGTATTGAACTCACAACCTTGTGGCCTATGAGTGAGTGGCTGCAGTACAGGCATTTAACCACTGCGCCACCAGGGCTCTTCACCATGTACAGATGTGAGAGCTGGACAGTGTGGAAAGAGGATAAAAAGAAAATAAACTCATTTGAAATGTGGTGCTGGAGAAGAACGCCGAGAATACTGTGGACAGCCAAAAGGACAAACAAATGGGTCCTTGAACCCAAACTCTCCCTGGAAGCCAAGATTATTAAACTCATACTTTGGCCACATCATGAGAAGGTATGACTCATTAGAAAAGACAATAATGCTAGGAAAGGTAGAAGGCATCAGAAAGATGCATGCCAGATAGACAGATTCAACCAGAGAGATCATGGGCCTGAATCTACAAGACCTAACCAGAGCACTGGAGGATAGTGCGGCTTGGGTATGTAGTTCTATGGATTTTAGAAGACTTTGTAAAATGAAGGTTTTTTCCTTTCTTTTTTGTCAGAGGCTTTGTTAACTGAGGTATACCTGTACTTCAGATAAAGAATTGCTGATCTAGAAACAAACTATCAGAGTCATATTCATGTATGCTTTCTGACTTTCTTTCCAATTGAAAAGCAGGCATTGATATCTGGAAGCCTGAGCAGAGAATCAGAGTTGAACCAGACAGGCCAAAAAGGAGTGGCCAGAGGCCTCTATGGCCTCAACTGACCCAAGACCACAGCAACTGGATAGCCCACTCCCAAAGTGGGCCGTTGCCGAGTTCCCAAATGGGCCACCACCAGGAGCGACTTAAATCTGCTCCTTTTGCCAGCGGCTTCAGGCCACTTTAGGCAGCCTCAGAGCAGCTTCCACCTGCCTTAGGAAGCCTTGGAGCAGCTTCTGGCTGCATCAGGGGTTTGCATCATCTAAACACCATCCCCCTGAAGTGGCCAGAAGCTGCTCTATTTGGCTCGCCTGTTTTGGGCCTCAGTCAGGCAAGGGCTACTTAATCTTCTTTCTCCCAAGCCATTTCTCCTCCCAATATCATCACCTACAGTAGAACTGAATACTGCTGTCTCTTTGCAGCCCTTCCAAATGACTGTCAATCTGAGAGGACAGGGGCTTAGCAGTGCAATCTAGGTCAGACACAGAGCAAACTAAAGAAGCAAGTGTGGTAGTCAAGAAAGTCACCAGGTCAGATTCCAGAGGTAACAAAGGTTTAAAGTTCAGAGGCAGGCATTATCATCCAGGATTGACAAATCAAATATTAGATTCTAAAAAGTAGCAATACAGAACCAAGGTATAGATGCTTAACCAGGCAAGATAAAGTAGAGATGTTGCTGAGATTGAGCCATTCTGAAGACACTGGACAGGATATTAAGCTAGGAGTTGTACTGCTGCCTACATGATACCTCAGAAGAGCCCATGCTCTCAATCTGTCATGTTTATGATTGACACAATTGTGTTTGCAGTACAGGAGGTAGGGCATTTTGATTCCATTAAATTTCACTACCTTAGGATTGCAGTGTGGGAAAAATAGGGAAGGGATAACCTTTGGCAATGATAAGAAGCCAAGTCCATCAGATTCCTTCCACCAACAACTGTTACCTGGCAGTAGCCGTTCTTATCGGACTGAAGTGAGTCAGAAAAGAGATGCAGGGACCAGGGCACTCTATCAGTTCTGCTGAGAAATCAACACCTCTTGGCTTCTCCTCTCCTTGAATTGTTTCTGTTCTACTTGGCTGCTCAAAACACTAGCTGCTTGTGAACAAAATAGGGTGCTACCTCCTAAATTTTGGGGTGAATCCACTCACTCCACAAATTAGCCCTAGCTATATGAATGTTGAAATGAAGAAACAGTTCATATAAAGTCAGCCCTCCATATCCTTGAGTTCTTTATCCATGGATTTAACCAATCACGGTTTGAAATTCATCCAACCATGGCTTGAAACACACACACACTCAGAGCAAACCTTGCTGTTCATCATTTTATATAAGGGACACCACTTTACTGCACCATTGTATATAATAAGACTTGAGCATCTACAGGTTTTGCTATCCATGAGGTGGTGGTCCTGGAACCAAACTCCAGCAGATAATGAGGGCCTACTATATTTGCTTTTCCCTTCCTCCTTCCAATTCGCATTTCCTTTTTGGTCATGTTGTAAAATTTCAGTATCTCCAGGATATTCATGTTTAAGCATGGGTTCTATCTGAATAATAATAATAATAATAATAATTCATAAATTCTTTTCAAAAGCCAAGAATAGATTTTACAAAAGGAAAAACCAAAATAGTTTAGATCAGGGGTTCCCAACTTGTGCTCCGAGGAGCCCTTAGGGCTCTGCGTACATTTCCCATGTGCTCCGCAGCTGCTCCAGGAAAATAAAAGAAATAAAAATTGAATGAAGTTAAAGAATAAGAATAAATTCTTATATATACTCCTAAACACCATTAACTTTTAAGACACAGGGTAGAAATACCACCATAGAAATAAGGACTCCACAAGTTTAAAAAGTTGGTAATCCCTGGTTTAGATGAAAAAAAGACACACAAGCAGGCTAATATGTAAATGCTTCAGGTAAACATAATGTTAAGCTACCTAAATACCTAGAAGGGAACCAGATCCCTTCTGATCCTGGAAGCTAAACACAGAACTGCCAAGGAATACCAGGTGTTGTAAGTTATATTTCAGAAGGCAATGGCAAACCACCTCTGAGTAGTCCATTCCTAGGAAACCCTAGGAAATTCATGGGCTTGCCATATCAACAGGTGACTTAAGGGCACACACTTTAAACATACAGTTGGCCCTCCATAGATTGCTTTATCCATGCATTCATTATCCATGGATTCAACCATCCACAGCTTGAAAACATTTTAATAGTTTAAATTCCAAAAAAAGCAAAACTTGATTTTACCATTTTATTTAAGGGACACCATTTTACTAACTCATTGTATTGAATGGGACTTGAGCATCCATGGATTTTTGTATCCATGGGATATCTATGAACCAAACCCCAGTGGATACCAAGGGCCCAAGTCATTCCCTCCTGTCTTCCTAGCAACTAGTTCCATCTAGTCCTTCCCATCTGTCCACTCTGACATGAGGTTCACTTCTGTACCTTTTAGATGATAAGCTTGAGGGCTGGGACTGTTTCATTAGTTATCTTTGTAAGACACTCTTGTTAAGGAGCAAGTAAAAGCACTTCAGCTGAGTAAATATATTGATAAAAGCCTAGCTTATAGGAGTCCTTCTCTCTCTTTCTCTCTTACATACACACACATATACAAACACACCAGCCACTATGCCAGTTTTGTGTCGAGGTCGGAGTTGAATTCCAGGTCCGCTCCCTTGATGCAAGGCATAGGGATATAGCAAATAAACACACAGCAATGAAAGTATGGGCACTTCTCAATTACTGTATTTATTGTATGGATTTTGAAATGAGATCACAATACAGGATAACATAGAGTGAACACACACACACACACACACACACAGAGGGAGCCTAGTGGGAGATCGGAATTAATTAGTACACAAATGATAAACATGAACACTACAAATTGGTTCTCAAACCTTTTCACTTTCTTTCCCCTGTTAAACACCAAGACCCTTTCAATGTACTTTCCAGAGGTGACTATCAGTCAAAGAGGTATGTTTCCCCACAACACATGCAGCTGGGAATTGAAAATACTAAGGTATGGTTCACAATTAGCCCAGATGATGATAAATGATTCTGTCCACTTCACAGCCTTAAGAGCGGATTCAAGAGTAGTTTTATTGTCATGCCTTTCATATGACTGATAACCTTAAAACCCCATGCTTTCTTCCTTCACATACAAAGGCATTTTAACACAAATGCAGGCTCACAAACATAAAGACATCTTCTTCGTTCCTATTGTGTCATGGAATCTTCAGCAATATACACAACATTCTTCAACTCGTGCCAAGTAAGAAAGCAGCAAAGCTACTACCCTGCAGGCTTGTGAAGAAAGACCAGCCCATAGATCCTGAAATGCAGTTAATAAGAAAGAAGAGGCGGGTAACAATTCCAAATAAAGGTGCTGGAAGAAGATTTTCAGTCTGAATTGCTTAGCTTACAGTTAATTCTGGGTCATTTAGCCATACTGCTGGGACCTGATGTACTCATTTAAAAATAAAAAAAATGTATTTTTCAGATTTTCTAAGGACATCACAATGCACTTGAGCTTTGCTTTTCTGGTTGCCATGGTGGAACCTCCTGGTACTTGAGCCTCTTAAGAGCCTCCTAAGATAATATAATTGTTGCTGTAATATTCTTCATACATTTTCTGGCAAGCAATTATGTTTCCACAAAATCAGCACAGAGATATCATGCCTAGAAATTTCTCATTAAACAAGCAGAAATGCTGCTGAAACATTTTCATCCTTCCAGCTTATGTTCTGCAGGGCCTGTACTGCTCACAACTGTTAGCAGCAGCCACAGCCAAGTTGTACTACTGCCAGGAGTCCCTGTGTCCTATTAACAGTAACACTTAATATAAAATTGTACAGCATTACGCAGCAAAAGCTGCATGTGCGGGTGTATAAAAAATGCAGCTTGTCTTTTAAAGCACAGAAATTCTTATCCCCACACTCTCCATTTTGTTGCATATGTGGGGTGCTCCTGTTTATCATTGTGACTGCAAATCCCCATATGCACATACCTCCACCCTCTGGTCTAAAGATATTTGAATTGTGTGAAGCGGAAATTCCTGCATGCTGCTGGAGGTGCAGCCTGGCTTTCTTTACCTGCTGAGTACCAACCATTAGTGTCTAATTACTAATGTGTCTACCAGCGTTCGGTTATCCACAACAATTTGGACAACTGTAGATGCTAAGGGTCTTTCCTCATTAACAACTAGAGCCTGAACTGCTACTTAAAAAACCAACAACTAGCTACTTCATCACTTTCGCTGATCTGCAACCGGTTATTATTATTACTGTAGTCTAGAAAGGTAATCTGTGGACTTACTTTTTATGGATGAGTTACTATTATTGCTTGTGTTTTGCCTTTGAAAAGGAAATAGGAAAATGCTCTCTGAGTCAGACAAGTAGGCAATTCAGATGATGCACTTTGGAAATGCAGAGGAAAATGCAGTTATCTTTCCCTAGCATTGGATACAACTCCCTAACACAACTGAAATGAGATGGAATAGAACTGCCACATTGATTTAGCACAGGCTACAAAAAAATCCTTAAGAATATTTTAGGGCATGTGTGCAAAAGCAGCCACTCCCACATTCAAACCCCTCACTGCCCTGTTTCCTTCTCCCCCAGCCACTTGCTCTCAATCTCATGCCTGAGCTGGCCTCAGGTATGCAGAGAAAAATCCTCTGCTAAATTCTGGCTCACATCAACCCAGCCAGTTCAAGTGTACACCATGTGCTGACAAGCAACCAGCCCAACAACCCCATGTGCTCACACTGACTCTCTCTCTTTTTTTTTTTTTTGGTGGCAGCAGAAGTCTTCCTCATTTGAGCAAAATGGAAGAAAGCAGAAAAAAACTGATGAACCTTTCAGAAGTATTTTTATTTAATCACCAGCTAATTTGGTTCTCTAGAGCAGATTGTGTTTTCAATATCTTTTTCCCCATCCATGCCTCTCTCTTTTTGCTATGGCTGTCCTCCTCTGCTCTTCTTAGCTCAGGGGTTGGCAACCTTTTTGGGGGTGGGGCCGGTCCCCGTCCCCTGATGCGCCCCTGGGTGTAGTGGTGCGCGTGCGCGCGCATGCACACACTACCACTTCCGTGGTGCGCTCCCAGGAGGGCTCCCTCGACCGCGCTGGGCCTCAGAGAGGCCCAGCGCGGCCACGGGGGTCCTCTGGGGTGCCATTTTGTATTCCAAAATGGTGTCCGGAGTCTCGCGCAACCTTTCACATCGCGGGGCATGATGGGAAAGGTCGCTCGAGACTCTGGGCGCCATTTTGGAAGACAAAATGGTGCCCCGGAGGACCCCCGTGGCCGTGAAAGGGGGCGGCAGTGGCAGGACCGGGCAGGGGCCCATCAGCAGGCCTCAGCGGGCTGGGTGCAGCCCGCGGGCCAGAGGTTGCCGACCCCTGTCTTAGCTGCAACCCACAAAGGGGAAAGAGGAGGCAGCCACTCAAATGCCCCTTCCTTCCACCTCCTATTGCTCAGATGGAGTCAGAACATACCTAGTAAGGAGTAACAGGTGGAAACCCTCATTACTTTACACTGAAAAGTGGTGCACAGCACTGCGCTGACAAAGAAGAGTAGACTTCTGCTGTTCGCTCCTGAAAAATATTTGGGCAGATGGGCCAGATGAATTTTTGTACATTTTGCAATGGTAATCTGCACTTTAGGACTTGTTTTGTGTAAAACGCAAAAGCTTGGGTTTTGCACACAAAATAACACTGCACAGCAAACCAAGTGTTTATGCAAAGTGCAATTTTTGTGCAAAAATTTAGAGCCTGGGACATGTTTGTTGCATTAATGAATTTTTCACAAAAAAAGTCTGGGGGGAAAAATCTCATGGCAGTTAATCATTCATCTCAGGATATTCTGATGTGTTGACACCTCCTGTCTCACTACATATAAAAATTCAAACAAAATCCACCAAACAGTGATAACTTTATTGGCCAACCAAATTGCACAATATACATATGAAAATGTTACAATTAGTCTTTACTTCCAAGTCACAATAAAATGTTAAGTTGCAATAAAAACTCCCAGAGAAAGTGTAGTGGATTTCCAAGAATAAGAAACAAAATGTGCATTTATGTATTCAAGCCCCCAAAGCATTTGTCCCATGCAGATCTCACTCTTTTTGTATTTCTACACTTCAATAAGGAAATTGCCCTGTCTCTTCTATAGTGACAAGTTCTGGTAATCTTAAACTTCTCTGCCACTTAATTGACAGCACAGACAGCTAGAGGTTCAAAGGGAAATGTCTTTCTAATTTAAGCAGACCTACCCTACTTAAGACACCGTCTGCCTTCTGCCAGGGAACTCTGCATCGCTTTGGCTTGAGTGACTGGACACGAGTTACTGGATATTGGTGAACAGGTGAGAGATTCTCCAGTGGAGGCCATTGATAGAAAAATTACCTCAGCCTACCCTGTTCTTCTCAATGTGTGTGAAAGCCACCCATATCCTGCCTTTTATATAGCACAGAGAATTGAATTACTCTTGCCCAGAACTCATACCAAGGTAAAGCAGAGCTCCAGAAAGAATTCAGGCTGAATTCAGCTCAATCTTCTTGACTATTCAGTTCATACATTTACAACTCAGCCTCAGTCACATTTTAAAATTTCACGAAACAGACACATATTTTAAATTAATGGTGTCTAGCCTTCTCTAAAATAAATGTCAGTTAAACATTAAATGTTATTATGTTAAATAAATGTTTTGATCATGATACTACTTATTATGTTTCTGGACATAAACTTCCTGAAAAATAAACACGATGCAAATTTGGAATAGACAAACCTGCCTTATCCAAGCAAAACCATTTGAATCACTTAGCTCAGAATTGTTTATCAATGTTACCCAGAATTTGAGTGGAGCAAATGTTAATTTCTAGCTGTTTTAAGCCAACAGCTCCCATCAGCTCAAGTCAGCACAGCTCATGCTAAGGAATTATGAGAGCTGTGGTGCAAAAATATCTGAAATACCGTAATTGCCCATCCTTGAATTATAATGATTAGTGCCAGAATCTTATGGGGACAGTACACTGGATAAAAATCATACACCAAGTAACTGAACTTTCTCAGAAGTTATTCAAATGTAGCCAGTTATTTTGCAAGGGCACACTCACTCTCTCACTTTTGATATATTGGCTGGGGAACTAATCAACAATTATACAAATGCTGAACTCAAGGCCAAGACACCCAATGCACAATTGGTGGTGAAAGTGTGTAGGTCATTGTTAACTATGCTGATATACATTTACACAATGCTGCAAATGTATAGGATCTTAGCCAGAATTTTCTGCATGCAATAGAATTGTAGGAATACTTGCTGTCATGTAGATTTGAAATTAACCACAATAATTTGTAATCAGGTTGGTACAGAGGGAGAGACAGGCAGGCCAGCTGCATCAGGCCTAACCCAGAGTAAAAAGAAGATCCTCCTTAGTCCATCTGCCATGGGCCAGGCTTCAGAGGGAGAGAAGATCTGCTGGGCTTTATCTCCTTCCCCACCACCATCCAATTCTCCTTTTGTGTCATGTCTTTTTAGATTGTAAGCCTGAGGGCAGGGAACTGTCTAATTAACAACTTGTAAGCTGCTCTGAGTGCCTTTTTGGCTGACGAGTAAGATATAAATACTCCAAATCAATAACAAAAATAAATAATATTTCCTCCACATTAATCCAACTAGCTGCTGTGGACTAGCTTCAATTGGCATG
>CM034710.1:39899298-39915138 GCA_020142125.1 Phrynosoma platyrhinos
GCCTCCCTGCACTCTCTTGTCTCCCCCTTTGCAGCCTTCCTCGCCTTGGCCATTTCCTCTCCATTTCATCCAGGAACTCTGAAAGAAAAGAGCGTGAAGACACCCCCACAGCAAAGACACCATGGCCAAAAAAGTCCTTACAGCCCTGGCTGGGCATCTCTCCTTGCCAGAGGACTTCCTCCCTTCCCTCCCACTTGCCTCCTTTCACCAGAGGGGGGAAAAGCTGTGTTGTGCAGCATGGCAGGCTTTGGGGCTGCTGGTGTGCGCAGAATCAGAGACGAAAGGAGATGGTGAGAGGCAGGCAGGCAAGCTAACTGGCTGGTGTAGCAGCAGTTCTAGATCAGGGGGATCCACACCGTGGATGACTGTGAGCAAGGGAGTGTATTACATGTGTGCACATGTGTATATCTGTGCACTCACATGTGTGTGTGTGGCACTGACTTCAGGAACCTCCTCCCTACATGCATCAAAGCAGTGAACAGGGTGGAGGAATGAGATGTAAGCTTGATTCCTCTTCATTTTATGCATGCACATACACACACCCGGTGAGTAAAAATATTATAATACGAGTGCATGCATTTACTTATTTCTCTCTTTTTTCCAAATCTGAAGATCCTTGATGAACAACTTTTAATAAATATTTGATGCACTTTAGGATTTTAAATCTTGAGTTAAATCTTGGTGGTTGTGATGTCCAGCCTGGACTGTTTAAATTCTCTCCTGTATTTTCCTTCATTTTCAGTTTTGTTTGAGCATAGGAATGTTCCACTGTATTAATTTGTGGGAGGAGCTGTAGGAATCCCCTGCATTTTTCTAGTTTTTGGTTTGCCCCTTCCCAGCAAGCTCTGCTTTAGCTTGGGATTTTTTAGTTTTTTCTTAGGCAGGCTTGGCTTGATTTGTTTGGTGGCAACAGGCTCAGGCAGAGGGAAAGGGCATTTCATACACCTGCAGCCAAATTATTTACCATATAGCCAACTTATTTACCACATTAGCCAATTTAGTTACCTGTAGCAGTTAATTCCAATAAACATCAACATCAAAGAAAACAAGAGCACCAGAAGCTGAAAGACCCTGCACCAGCTTCATTGAAAAGGAGATCAATCCAGGAACAAATCCAGAGAGAAGACAACATTGAAGATTATTAAACCTGAACTGTAAAGTACCTTTTATTTTAAGCCTATTAGAGCTTGGGAGGAGAAACCCTTTTTTGTTTTTCTTTAATAAATTTTCCTCTTTTTGGACTTTACACTCAGCTTTGGAGACTTTTTTGGGTTAGAGATTGATCTCACCAGGGTACTGGCATTGCACACCCATATTTGCCACCACCTTTAGTTGGGTGTGTCTTCACAGTGGTCCATGGCAACAAAATATATTTAAAGGGGGTGTGTGGCAAAGAAAAGGTTAAGAACCACTGAGCTAGATGATGTTTCAATATTGTGTCTCAATATTATTCAAAACACAATCAGGGCAAAATGTCTGTGTTTGAACGTATTCATACTAAGTATTTCATCTGGTAAAAAAATATTAACTAAAAATTCATCTTTTAGCTGATAAAGGCTTTTTGAAGTTAATACTTTCTTTCGGTTTCATTTTGTTTCTTAGAAGACAACACAAAAACAACCATAAAAATAACAGGAAAACAATTAGTTTTTTTCAAAGGCTAAAGAAGAAAGCTCAAGCATTTGTGGATCAACATAAATAGGGTGTGCACACTTTCAGCTTATGGAAGCACCATAAACAAAGTGATTTTATAGTAAGCAAGGCATAAAGTTGAGAAGATTAAGGAGCAGTAAAAGGTCCTGTTGTTGTCGTCAAACTGCATCCCTTATTAAATGCTACTCTTGCATACAATTTTACACTGTATTTTACTTGTATTTTGGGCATTAAAACATATACTCAACAAATACATAAGAAATAAAATACAATTGTTCAGCATAACATACATATCTTTGTTTTGGAAATATAACATATGTATATAAAATACATTTAGTTTCAAAAGTGAATACATGGTTCCAAGATTTCCTCAAAAAATTTCTTTCATAACACAATTATCTTATTCATGATTGTCATCAGGAATGATCTTGTTTTTACTATTACATGTATATGTATATGTGTATGTAATAGTACATACTATACTATTACATGTAGCTGAATAAGAGTGAGACATACTATATTTCAAATAAATACATATGTAACATATTGAGATTTACTCAGAAATAATTAACTTTAGATAAACTGATTGCTTTTTCTTTGTAATTTTTAATATCACTGTTGTAACTATCTGCCTAAGCAGACTGCCAGAAATAGTGCACATTAAATTGAGGCACTGCCCTGGCTCAGTGCTAGGGAATCATGGGAATTTTATTTTTTTCTGAGACATTGACCCTTCTCTGTCAGAGAGCTCTGGTGCCACAATAAATTACAGTTCCCATGATTCCCTAGCACTGAGCCAGGGCAGTGCCTCAATTTAATGTGCACTATTTCTAGCAGTCTGCTTAGGCCCTAAATGTACTATCAATTAATTTTCCTAAATTAAGTTGTTATCTTAACTAGAGTAAACCCACTGAATCAACTGCTGAACAGTAAATCAATACTAATATAATTTATTCTGTGAGCTTATTCTAGTTGGGACTAGCAACTGGGCACACGAAATTTTATGAGACACAAATTATACTAAGACAGGAAGATTTTTAATATATTCAGCACAGAAAAAAAGACACCCTCTCCCTACCATGATAACTCTGTTGTATGCAGTGTTGTCATTTTCTAGTCTGGGAAAATCAATTAAATTATTGGTAAGAATTTGAACTGAAATTGAAATATTGAGGCTGGAACCCTATACCCGTTGACCTGAACTTTTAGAGGGATTTAAAATTAATAAGATGCTGCTGCTGCTGCTACCGCCGCTGCTGAATCATCATCATCATCATCATCATTTCTTTATAGTGATGTGCACAATTCCACTCTAAGAATGCATTCCTATATATAATTACCAAGGAGCAAGTCCCATTGAACTCAGTGGGACTTCCGAACAGACAGACAGGCAGAGGATGATGCTGTACTATACATTTCAAATACAGTATAATTTTGTCAAGTGCCAAATGAGATGATGAGATCATTGAATATCTGAAGAGTTACATGCAAACTATAGGTTCCTCTTTGAGAAATTACTAAACCTGGATACCCAATAACTCACTTGCAACTCTGCCAAGAAAAGTGTTCAGTGGCCTCATGAACTGGAATCTGTATACTGTAGTTGTACGTTTTCTGTGGCCCTACTAGAGTGATGTCAAGGGAATGCAGACAAGATCTGTCAGCTCCAAGCAGTCTGTTTCCCCAGAAGCTTACTTCATTCATGGCTGTTGCCTTTTTTTCTGTTGCTTGCATCAGCATAGTTACACCAGCACAATGCATCTACAGGATTCCAGCCATGCAGTGAATCAGTTTTGTCCCAGAGACTCACCTCAAGAGAGTCAGATGCTGTATTCAACTTGATCATGTAAATGTAAGATTGCAGGACCACAACTTCTGGGTGCATGAGAAGCAAGAATCCTTTTGGGTGCATGAGAATGCCCTGCCTTCAAGAATTTCAATAACAGAAGTTGCAGCACAAGGAAGGTACAGATGCAGCTAACTTAATGGAAACTTAATATTAAATCTAATAAAATTATTAGAATTATGAAATATCTTTTGTTTTCTTTATATTATGGTGCTATACATTCTGAGCCTATATTAACCTGGGGCAAAGAGGTACATCTTTTCAGCTCTTCCTTCCCTGAAAATTTCCATCTCTATTCCTCAGTTTCAATTACTGGATAATTTACTGGTCACAGGCACATTTTGTTGATTTGTTTCATTGACTGGCATCCACAACTCTCCCTGGGTATCAATAACACACTTCTCATCCCTACCTTTTTAAGAACTTTATTCAATTAATTTTTTAGTGTATTACAGGAAATCATTATCAACGCTGTATGTACAGAGGACACTTAGGTAAAGATGTAGAAAAGAAAAACAACCCAGATAAAATACATACAGTGGGCTCTTCTTATCTGTGGGCTTGTCATCCATGGATATGGCGTCCACGGAGAGCAATCCTCATTGTTTTATATAGCTGTGTGAGCATGCAGCCCTAGGAAAGAATAGGACTTATGATCCCACATCTTTTGCTCTCCATGCAGGGTGGGTGGGGCCAGAACAGATTCCACCATGGATAACAAGGGACAACTGTATTTTATATATATCAAACAAAAGCACATTTGGATGCTAAGATGCTTTTTCAGAAAGCAATCCAATGAAAGAGAATCCAAAAACCTTACAATCAGATATCACCAAAGTTATGTATTCACATCTTTCTGTAAATCAATGTGAGAACAAGGAGTTTATAACCGTGGGGTGGGGGAGGAGGAGGAAGAGTTTCTGTATTCAAGTACAGATATTACATAAAAATACATAAAATATTTTAAAAGCTTGGCTCCAAGAGTGTATGTCTTTATATATGGTATCTATCAATTTTTCCATCAAGGCTAGGTTCTATTGGCGTTTCCCAATTTTCTGAAACTATCCCATTTCAACTAACAAAAAGTAATGCTATCAATTCTTTTGTGTTTTAGAATGTTTAATTTAAAATGTTATGCATTACAATGGAGCCTTGCTATCCACAGGCTTAACATCCATGAGCTTAAGTGCCCGTGGATGGCAAGTCCTGTTGTCCCCAATGGTGGCACATACATTTGGGTGTGCTAGCGGCCATGCACAAATCACACTGCCATTAGGGACAATGGCATTCGAGGTCCCACTTTTTTTTGTATCCATGGGGGGGAAGTGGTCCGGAATGGATCCCCCACACATACGAAGGTCCAACTGTACTTTATTTTGAAAAGCTGGGTGTTCCTCACCTTTGAAGTGGGGAATAATGGTAAGGAGTAAAAAAATCCTACACACACACACACACACACACTGCATGAGCTTTAAAAAAGTATAGCTCTCTCCAGAGCTATAATGCATACCCTTCTTTTGTCTGGAGAGCTAACCTTCTGATCAATTATAGACAATTCTTTCACCGTGATTTCCAGTAATGCTGCTACAAGAGCCTCCATTTACAATTAGTAATGCTGCTATAAAAGCAGCATTGCTAAAATATGAGATCATAGGCAATAAATTAAATTCATTCACTTTTACATAAATATCATTTATGTCACCACCGTATTGGGATTAAAGCTAGGTGATCAGTGAGAGAGAAGAAGTTAAAAAAGATAAAGTCACAGAAGCTGGGTTTTCTTCTGCTGCTGCTTCAATGGTAATGCCTGGGGAAATAAAAAGTCTGTACAAATGTCTGGTCTTTAGAGAGGAAGGTGCAGTGCCCTGAGGAAAACCTAGGATCACTAATAGTTTTTGTTTTGCAGCTAGCACAGAACCACTTACCACCAGGGAAGGCAGTTGGGGATAACACAGAAAGGCAACAACTGTTATGACGTTCCTACTAATGTTCCACTTGAAAACATGTTCAATTGCTTCTCAAGTTTATGGGCTGAGCCAAGTGTAGCATTAGGTAGCATCAAGCAGACAATTCAGCCAATGGATACTGGAGTGATGGGTGGCTAGGTGAAAAGTGGACATAATTATGATGCTGGAAGTAGGGAATAGCTAAGGCTGCTGTCCTAGGATGAGGTGGACAAAGTTGTTCCCTCACCAGTCACATTGTTCAGGTTGGCTTCTGTGCGTGGGATGCTGGCAAGGGATGCAGGAAATAAAAGAAGCTAGTCAACCCCCTGTATCCACTGATTCTGTATCCATGGTTATAAATCCCAAAAGCAAACCTGGATTTTGCCATTTTATAAAAAGGAGCCCATTTTACTACATCACTGTATATAATGGGACTTGAGCATCAACAGATTTTGGTATCCATGGTTGTGTGTGTGTGTGCTGTAACCAAACCCCTGTGGATATCAAGGGTACAGTGTACTATCCTTTGCCAGAGGGAGAAAAATGTCCATTTGGGTTCTGTGCATGGAATCAGAACAAGAGATACATGGAATAACGGAAACTAATATACTCTGCTTGAGGGAGAAAAATGTATTGGATGAGCCTCCATTTAGTTACTTCACTTGTTGCAGTGGTTAATGGATTGAAGATAACCATTTAGCTTTGCCTCATGGCAAAAAAAAACAAAAAAAACCCTGCCCTATTCTTCTAAATAATTTTGGAAATGTAATTCTGTGATATATATATATATATATACACACACATACATACCTGATATATATATATATACACACACACATATACATACATACATACCACTGCCCTGGTGGCGCAGTGGTTAAATGCCTGTACTGCAGCCACTCACTCATAGACCACAAGGTTGCGAGTTCAATACCAGCCAGGGCTGAGGCTCGACTCAGGCTTGCATCCTTCCGAGGTCGCTAAAATGAGTACCCAGATTGTTGGGGGGCAATCAGCTCACAGTTGTAAACCGCTTAGACATCCCATGTGCGATATGAAGCGGTATATAAATAAGCTGCTTTGCTTTTTTGATTTTCACTCGCATAAACAATGGCTACTATTTATTTTTACCATGATCTGATCTGCGATGCCCCCAAAACATCTGTGTCATCACTGAGTATGACATTCTCTCCACTGACTCATTATACGTGCTTTCCCCCTGCAAGCTGTTGATGGGTCTTATAGTATGGAAATGGTGGGATAGCAAGTCTTAATAAATAAACAAGAACAAACAAGAGTCAGCCAGGGAACTTCAAACTATACAGTGGAAATCCCTTTTAAAAAACAAAAGAAGATGAAAACAGATGCTCTGACTCTCCATCTATATCAGACTTTGAACATATCAGGTTTTGTAAAGAGGCTTTCAGATTTCCCTCCACTGAAAGGAGAAAGCTATTCTTACAAATCATCCTGACTCTATGGGACTCTAGCAGCAGCCTGCTAGCTCCTTTGGGGAAATGTACATGCAGAGCACAGAGGAAAAGCTTCACATAAGGTCCATTATCTACTTCACTGTGCTGAATACAACATGATAAAATGGCACAGTAAAATAAATTATCTTCAAGTAGTGGGGTTCACATTGAATTAAATTGCAGTTTCCAGCAATAATCGTTCACACAATGGCTAAAAGCATTTAGCAACACTGCAGCTTCTCTGCATAAAGATGGTAGCTCAAGATTCCATTTATATGAACTCAGCCGACCACAATGGGTTCAGAAATGGCTTTCAGATTTCTGAGTAGCTTTATATGTGGAACTAACAGTTGCCTATACTAACAGTATTTGAAATCAGTAAAAGAATAACCTTTTAAAAAAAGATACATGCAAACAAAATAAGCCCTCCTGTCTTTGGGACAATGAAATGTTGTATTAGGACACTTCAGATTAAGATGAACAGTTAATGCCATAGCTCAGTGGTTCATAAACCTTTCTTTATCATGAACCTCCTTTCAATATCTTTTGTTGCCGCTCACCACCAAGACTTAACTCAAGACTTGAAATCCTAAAGTATATCAAATATTTATTTAAAGTTGCTCATCAAGGGTCTTCAAATTTGGAGAAAAGGGAGAGATAAGGAAATGCACACAGTTCTATTATAATATTTTTACTTGCTGGGCATATGTATGGGCATGCATGGCATGTGAAGGGATCAAGCTAGCTTCCCATTTCCTCACCTCATGCACAGCTTTGATGCACACGAGGAGGAGGTTCCTGAAGGCAAAGCCACACACACGAGTATGCATGCATACACACATACACATGTAATACACTCCCTTACTCACAGACATCCAGAGTGCAGTTCCCTCTGTTCTGGAATTGCTGTTACGGCTGCTGGTTATGCCAGCCAGCCAACCAACCCGCCTTATCACCTGCCTACCTCTCACCATTTTCCTCACCTCTGACTCTATGCATACCAGCAGCGCCAAAGCCTGTAATTCTGCTCAACACAGTTTTTTTGCTCCAGTGAAAGAAGGGGAGGAGAAAAGAAAGGTAGCCAGAGATTCAGTGAGTGAGGAGGAACATCTACTGGGACTGCGGACTTGTTTGGCCAAGACATGTATGCTACAGAGTCATCTTCTTGCCCTTTCTTTTCAAAGTTCCTGGATGAACCACAAAGGAACCAGCCATGGTGAGGAGAGCTGAGAAGATGGAAACAAGAGACAAAGAGAGAGAGCAGTGAGGCAAAGTCATGCTGGTTCCTCTGCTTGGGCTGGCGGGAGCCTGAGCTCTCCTCTCCTCCTTTTCCTCCTCTCTCTTTCCACTTTTCATCATAGGGTTGAGCTGACAGGTCTTGGGAGAGCAAAAGGAGAGAGGTTGGTCCTTGCAGACCTCATGTGAGGAGATCATGGACCCCAGGAGTCCATGGACCATGTTAAGAACCTCTGTCATTGCTGCTTACTTATCCAGAGTATTTATTACTACATAGGAATTGACATCTCTGTAAAGAATTAGGAAGGTGAATCCCATCCAATCTCTGCTTCCATTTATTTCCATTTAGTATCAGGGGCCTGAAAAAAAAAAAGATCCATACTACTTGCTACTATTTTGGATACTCAAATACAAGAAACTGGGGAGAAGTGGAAAATGTATGCGAGGAGGGTTTAGCCTTGTTCTACATGTTAGATTTCTGAAAACAGAAATGGCAGTATGTCTCACTCCAAAATGTCCATCTTAAAAATATATTTTTGATGTGCCTGTTGCTTTAAGTTGTATTAACTTTCAAGTACACCTGTTTAGGATTGCAACCTTATTCTTATTTCCAGTTTATTATTCAGCAGGAGTGACTGATGAATTTTGGAGGTAGTGGGGTTGGAGAAAGGCTTTATGCATACTATGTCCATGTAACATGTTCCACTACAGCACTCCTGTATATATTTATCCACTATTCTCCACACAATCAATAATCATAGACAAGTCATCCTAATTCAGGGATCATATCTACCACATCACTAGCATTATAAGATGGAATCCTGAACACCTGCTGAAATTTCCTCTTCTAAACAACTATTAGGGATATGGGGGCCCTGACTCTTATTTCACCTGGCAACTCTATGCTCATCTCTCTTCATGTTCACTCCCACCTACAAACTCAGGTTCAAACAGACTATTCCCCCCTTATTTCTCCAACAAACATCATCAATATCCCATGGCTCCTGGAGAACATCGGAGCACGTTCAGGTCTCTTTCTTTTTCTTTCTTTTTTTTTTAAAAAAAACTTTTAACTATAAACTGATATGCTTCTAGTCTTTTTCTTGTAATTAAAATAAATATTCTTTTGCTGATCCTGCGAAATCCTTCAAATATGCAAGAGTCACTGTCTTCTCTGTAGATGAGCTTGTTTTGATTCTACATTGACAAACAGAAAAGCAACAAAATTCAACTGAAATTATGTAGGAACACACAACACAATCAGCCTGGCAGCATGGAATGATGGCTTTCTTCCACTCTTTAGGATGTTGAGGAAAGACAACATGACAAAATGACACATTAAAATAAATTATGTATCTCTAAGAGGTGGGGTTCACACTAAATTAAATTACCATTTCCGGTAAACATCATTCACACAATTGTTCTTTCCTATTCTCTTGAAACCTTCCCTGACTATGCTATATAGCCCTATGGGGCTAAGCTTAAAGATAAATCTGACAAAGCCAATTAACAAAATTCCATTGCTCCAGCTACAATGATGGCATCCACAATGAACAGAAAGGTCAGGAATGAAAGCAGAGGAATGCAGACTATTGGTCCAGTTGCCTTTCACTCTACACAGTTATAGCACTATGACTCCATTTTAACTATCATGGCAACATCCTGTGGGAGTTGTCGGAATCTGCAATTTAGGGAGAGTTATTTACAATTCTTAGTCAGAGAGTTCTAGTGCCTCAACAGACGACAAACCCCAGGATTTCATAGGATGCAGGCATGGCAGTTAGAATGGAATCATAGTGCTATAACTGTGTAATGTGAAAGGGCTCCAGGTGAGAACTGAAACTGATAACTGACTGGTGTAACTCTCCTTCTTCCTTTTCTCTTCTGTGGCCAACTAACCAGTTTCAGTGTCAGTTGGTATCGGTGGAGCATTGAATCCACTCTGGGCTTAGCTTGAACATTAAAAGAGTTATCCAAGATGCTGAACCTACTTGGGGGATAGGATTCAGCACCTCAGATAGCTCTTTCAAAGTTCAGACTGAGATCTGGAACTACTCAGCCTGGTTTTGATATTTAATACACAGAGATTTACACAAACACCATTTTTGTTAGCATTTTTTCTGTTTGTTACCCTTGGAGCTTTTACATTCACATCATCTTCTTAAAACAAAGAGTTGGAAAGTGGCTGACAGAAGAAATTGCCTATTGGTGTATTTAGCTCAGTATTACCACAGGTCAGCAACATCTGAGCCTCCAGATGCATTTGCCCTACAGCCCCACTCACCATCACTCATCATTGGCTATGCTGGCTGGACATGATGGGGTAGCAGTCTAACGCCATATAGAGCAATGTTTCTCAGGCTATCTGATGTGGGAAATTAGCAATCGTTATCTTCCAATGTGCCAGGGTCTGCTACTAATTTTGTGCCCACTCAGTACAATTGGTTCTTTCTTTCCTGGAAACTTGCCAGGGACCAGCAGCCAATGGCACCAATTCAGGGTCCAACACTCTGAGCAGCACTGATCTAGAAGACCACAAGTCTCACCTCTCTGATTTACACTGAGCTTTTCTCCCCAGTCCAGCCTAGAGATGTCAAAAACTGAAACTAAGTCCATTTTTAATGCAGAAAATGGGCCATGCCACTATGCTATGGTTCTTCATCCTGTACAAGATTTTTTTTCCATGAAGAGGAAACAAAGTGTCAGAAATGTAGTACTCCACTCCCTCCAGTGTCTTAGTTTTGAGAATCAGGAGAGCACTACGTTTCTGATACTGTGAGAAGGAGATCAGTCTTCCCAAAGGCAATTCTAATGTTATGAAATCACCTCCTCTCAAAGAAGGATGTGCCTTTCACCATCCACACCCCAAATGCAGCCTTTTGGTTAGGATGGAAGGTAGCCAACGTGTTTCCCTTGTGCATTTTGAACAAGTTTAGATGGATGTGAAACAAGACCGGACACACAAAAGAAAGCCTGGTCCCACCCTTTTCTCCTTTCACTTTCTTGCCTGCTCATCCGTCATGGAGGTTGTTGCTGCAGTCAACTAAACAGACAATAAGATGCAAGTCTTGGACAAGCATATAAGAAAGATGAGAAAAATCTCAAGAGGAACAAAGAACGTTAAACAAGCAGACACATATGGCTGCCTGTCAATTGTCAGCTGAATTCAGGCATCCTGGAATAACACTAAAGCTTATATTGAAAATCACAGGAAGCCTCAGGAAATGTTTAGTTGAGGGCTTTGTATCCTTTTATAACCTACACTGAAGTGCTAATGATCAAGACATTTTAAATTTAAGAATAAGAAGTATGTTAAGAATAAGGAGAGTGAGATGATCTTTTGGGGGCTTTATATGAGAAAACAGGCTTGATTAAATTTTGTATATTATGTGATATTGGAATGTGCTGAGTAAACACAACATGGCATGATGGAGCCTGCCTTGTTCTATTCAATTCTAATCCCCCCAAAGCCTCAAGGGGACTTGAAACATGCCATCCATCAGTGCCACCTGGGAAGACAAATTCCATCCCTGGATGAAAAGGACAGTCATCACAAAGCATTGTTAAGCGATCTGCAATCCTTAGAAAGGCAGAACATCGAAGAGGACCAACAAAGCAAAAATAAATTGTAAGCACATAGTCAAGAAATGAGTTCTTTCATCTGTCAACTAATATTTCTTATTAAACATACAGCTACATTGTTGAGTGACTTGAAATCTATGTGAGTAAGACTGGGTCTTAAAGCACATGGTGTGCATTAAAAATTAAATCAATGCACAAAGAAAGAGGCAGCTGAACTGAGCAGGCTTTGAGTGCCCTACATTTTCTTGCAATAGATATCAAGACAAAGAATGAGCTTTACATGTTTACATTCCATTGTTACAAAGGATATCAGCACAGGTTTCTATATAAATATGATTAATTACAGAAGCAATTAACACTGAAAGCAGCAAAATTCAGAGGGAGCTTTGTGGGAGGGGTGTCATGAATGCACATATTATTCACTTCTTTGGCCTTCCAGATATTTTAGAGTTCAATGCCCAGAATCTTTGACCATTGACCATGCTGTCTGGGGCTTCAGGAAACTGAAGTCCAAAATATCAAGGGAAACAAAGGTTGAGAATTACTAGCCTACACAGAATTTTCTAGTATCTTTGTTAGGAAAGCCTTCCATTAGGAATTGTAACAGGCAACATAGTGCCTTCCTCCCAAGCCTCTTCAAGGCCCTCCAAAGGGTGTGGACTGCTGTAGGTAGTTTAAAAGGGGCTAGGGAGTCTCAAATCAATTGATAGAATGCTGTTAAGTTGTTCTCTCTTCCAATCTTCATCATTTGCTCCTTCAGTCAGTCTGTTATTGGACATTGGTGCTACAAGCTTCAATTTAGCCATTTTGCTTGTGTTCATCCTATGTCCCACACTTCCTCCTTTCCCAATGCCTGCTGATGTTTCCTGAGTGTGAATTTTTGGGAAAAATTCAAATGGACTAATATAGCTTCCTTTGCTTTTTGTTTTTTCCCCCTAGCACTAACTTTGAAAATTTCCCTGTCTCAGGCTTCCAAACCACCAAATTCTGGCCAGGAGCCCTTAGTATTTTAATACATTCCTTTGTCCCCTTCTCTGGCATTTTCAGTGCTTCCTTTAAATGGGCATGCTCTGAAATGGCACATATATATATATATATTTCAATAAACTCAGATTAAAGATATTGGAAACACTTTTGGCCTTTAGTAGATTGTGAGGGCCAGTTTTGATCAAGCTTATTTTCCTGCCCCTGTGTGAAGTCTGCAATTGCCTTTAAACCCTAACCAAATCTGTATAATCCAGATGAGTGTTTTATCATCCCATCAACAACACAGTTTAAGAAGTTCAGAAGGGACGATCTACAATTATCTCTATGCAGGGGTTTAGCCATTGAGGGAAGATTGCCCTCAATTAAGAATTCTGCCACCCCAAAAGTGATTTTCTCCCTTCAGACCCCAATTTTATAGTATTACAGAGACCAGAACACTGAAAATCATTCACACATAAAACTCCTATACTTGCTGTGTTCACATTTCCTTGGTAAGTTTGTCTGCCCCTTTGCTTTTGGTGGCTAAACCGTATCTCTAAATGCTCAACTGATGTTATAAGCTACTAAAGTGCTAGAAATTTGGGGACTGAAGGAAAATTTAATGAGGTGGATGATTAATTCTTATTTGGGGGCAATCACTTTATTTTGCTCATATGTACAAAACTGTACAAAACTATACATATACTGATGATTGAAGGGCATTCTGCAGAATTTTCATGGGAAGGAAGCTTTTCTGGAGACTTGCATAAGAAAAAGTTAAAGAACACTCATACTGTATATTTTCCTTGAACAGATATGACATCACTTGGTTTATGATCTTTCCTTGGGTTGCCTTTGTTTCTCAGAACTGCAGTATTAATCACAATTATTCCAAAGATCTTTTAATATGATGGAAGCAAACAGACAGACATACTATCAGATGTTTCAAAAATGAGCTTTTGTTTAAAAATCAAATGAGAAGCTAGACTGAATTACGACAGGTGCACAGAAGGGTGAAAAAGTGAAAGCTTTTCAATGATGCTGTAAAAAGTATTGGAGAAAAGAGGGGAAAGGTTTTGTAGGAACAAAATCCTGAAGCATTATCTTATTGATGAAAAGCTCAGCAAGACACAGATATTGTTTGCAAAACACTCATATAATATTTAACAGTTCAACCTAATAAAGTCCAGGCTCCTGCTATCAGTGACAGTTGCAAGATTTATCAGAATCATATAACTGTCAGGCTTCATTCCATATGCCTTGAAATGCTTTGTCACTTAAGTGTATGATCTATCATCAAAAGGCTCTGGATTGTTACAAAGTGGAAGCTAAAAAGAAATCAGTCCCACCATCTTTCTCTCTTTGGATCGGCTGGGCAGAGACAGAAGGTAGGGAGATATAACAAGAACTTATCCCAGACACCCAGCACATGTCCCTCAACCCAGACAAAGGTAGCCTTGCCTTTCCCACAGGAAAGTGGCTTCAGCATCCCAGAATATGTAGCCCAAGGAATAACAGCAAAATCTATTTAGATTCATTCCCTGCTTTTCCTAACCTTGATGAGCTATACTTGCAAGAAGCAGCCTCTATGAGGAGGGGAAAAACACACAACCATTCACTCCTGGCTTAGCTTCCCATTAGAGACAGTCATACCCTTTCCTCTCCGACACTCTTTCCTGAAGCATCCCTTCACAGATCCAGACGCTCCTGAAAATGGGCTCTATTGTTTCCTTCCTTGGGAGACTGTTTTAAGGCATTCCTGCACACGCCTCACAGTGTGGCTCTGACCCTCCATGACATGCAAGGATTGCCACCCAAGCAAGGTATGGAAGCAGCTGCTTCATCCTCCACTCACACCATTCCTAAGCAAGAAACAGGCTCTGGTGATATTTGTGTGTGGGGTTTTTGTGTGTGTGTGTGGGGGGGGGAAAGTATGTTTTCAAAGGAAGAAGAACCTTCCTTTTGTCTTTGCCCATTAGGTAATGTCTTCACACATCAATGAACAAATCCAGCGGTAGCCCTGTTGGCCATGTAGGAAAATACAGTAACATTCCCCAAGCCACAAAACAGGGATACCTTTATTGTCCAACCAAAATGCACAAAATAGATGTCGCAAGCCCTAAGCCACAAAACAGGGATACCTTTATTGGCCCATTGAAATGCATAAAATACATATTGCAAGCCCTAAGCCACAAAACAGGGATACTTTTATTGGCCCACTGAAATGCACAAAATACATGTTGCAAGCCCTAAACCACAAAACAAGGATACCTTTCTTGTCCAACCAAAATGCACAAAGTACCATAGAGAGATCTTGTAGCACCTTTGAGACTAACTGAGATAAAGAAGTTGGTCTCAAAGGAGTTACAAGATCTCTCTACATACTGATTCTACAGACTAACACAGCTGTATCTTTGAATTCTACCGAAATGCACAAAATACATGTTGGAAGCCCACAATCTACAAAAGAAGGATATCTTTATTGGCTCAGGGAAATGCACAAAATACAGGTTTCAAGCCACAATCCCCAAAACAGGGATGTCTTTATTGGCCCATTGCCATGCACAAAATACACAGTTGCAAGCCACAATATCCAAAACAGGGATACCTTTATTGACCCACCAACATGCACAGAATCCATGTTGCAAACAAAGCTTGCATGTTGGTGGGCCAATAAAGGTATCCCTGTTTTGGGGATTGTGGATATTATTGTACCTCAATGAACAAAAATTAAGACCTTTTTCTACCTTCGAACCCTCCCCCCCCTAAAAAAAAGAATGTCTCCAAACAACGCCTCCTGATGAGTCTCCTCTAAAAATGTGCCTTGTTGCCCATAACAAAGCATCAATGCCACACATTTCTCTCCCCTTCCTCATCATCGTTGGGTTTTCTACCTTTGCAATAAAGATTTTTTTAAAAAAATTTAAAAAATTAAAAAGGTTTTTGCAATAAATATTTTTTTAAAAAAAATAAAAAATTAAAAGGTTTTTGCAATAAAGATTTTTAAAAAAATTAAAAAATTAAAGGTTTTTGCAATAAAGATTTTTTTAATTTAAAAAATTAAAAAGGTTTTTGCAATAAAGATTTTAAAAAAATAAAAAATTAAAGGTTTTTGCAATAAAGATTTTTTTAAAAAAAA
>CM034710.1:39921649-39939684 GCA_020142125.1 Phrynosoma platyrhinos
TCACTAGTTCATGAGTATAGCATAAATCATGACTTGATTCTGGGAAAATGTAATTAATAACACTACCAACATAACCCTGGTACATCACAACCCTCTGAAGGCCAGAGTTCCACAGGTATGTCTGTGCATGTGAGCAAAGAAAATAGGTATGCCAGTCTCTTAGCAAAAAAGAGAAGGATACCTGTGAGACCATTAGTGAAACAAAGATCGGAGTGATATATTTAATTAGAAAATAAAGATTATATTTTTAGTGTTTGGCAGAGAGAGTTTACTAAAAAAAAGAGTACTGCCTGATGAGTCAGCTAGAATAACATGTTTGTTCTACAAAAGTTACATCTAACATGGGTTGAATGATGTCACATTGAATGTACTGTTGGTAGAAAATACATCATACAAGATGTGGGTTTTTTGTTTTGTTTTTTGGCCAATCTAGGTGACAAGTGAGCATTATTGAATGGGAAACAGTATTTCTGCTATAAGAAAAAATCTTAAACAATGCAGCAAAATGTCAGCCAGTCATTATGTAACTTTTGCTCTTACCATCACAAATAGCTGATATCCAAGATATCATTTTTACTACATTTTTGCTCCTCCGTTACATTTACACATCTTGATGCATCTTAGTTAGAAGATACATAATGGGGCACACCTGCATCACACACATGAATGCCTGAAATTTCTGAAATAGTTGGGAAGAGGTACATGACACAATCCCTCCCACATTTTGAAAATATGCATGAAGTTTATAGGATTATGTTGACTAATCCCATTCCCTATTTTTATGTTTGCATGTTAGCTACAACAGTCAGCCCTACATTTGGCAATCATGTGAAAGTGCCCACCGCATACCAATGTGTGTGTGCATACTGATATAGTACATACTGATATAGAGTGTAGAGTACATAGAGCTTCTCTGCATCAGGGGGAACCTGGTTCAGTCAGGTTTACCAGCCTACTCTTTACTAGTGTAGTGGTGAATTTTGAAGTGCTCATTATAACATTCTGCATGCCTACACTCCTAGTAAGAATTCCAAAATGCAAACACCTGCCTTTCTTCTAGCTTTCATTTCCACCTAGAACAGGAGTTTTGCAAAGCTATTGGATCTGAATTGTTCATTCAAGATCAAGACACTCCCATTGATTGATTGATTGACTGGATTTATATCCTGCTTTTTCCCCAAAGTGGGATTCAAGGTGGCTTTGAATAAAATGAAAACAAATTAGACAAAGGTTTGCACCATTGTACATGCATTATGTGTACCTGGCACTAGAAGGATCTCACACAACACTATGTGCATTGAAAGTATGTATCAGTTTACATACAGGATCATGCTGACTAGCTCTACTCTGCCAGTAAAAACAAGGTACAGGCTAGCCATCACACACACTCCACCAGACTTTCAGAAGGCATGTGAAAGGGCTCTACACTGAAAGTAAATGTTTTGATACCACTATTGTCTGTTGCTTTGCTTTCAGAGCTGCAGTCAAAAGTTCCTGCTTTGAAACTGTTTTTCTGTGAACAGCCACCACTTTGCATCACTAGTTTGTCCTCTGTCTTTTTGGCAAATGTACTTGGCAGATGAGTTTCTCTAAGGGGTCCTTCCACACCACATAATTTTAACACTATGCTTCCACTTCAACTATCATGGTAACATCCTATGGATTTCTGGAGTTTGTGTCTAATAAAGCACTAATGCTCTCTAGCTGAGAATTTTAGATACCTCTCCTTAACCTGCAAATCCACAGCATACTGCCCTGACAATTAAAGTGGAATCGTAATGTTATAACTGTGTGATGTGAGAGTTTCAGTAATGCATTTTATTTTCAGAGACTGACAGTAAATTTTCCAGGTCTCCTAAAGTTTACAGAAAGTTGTTGTTTACTGATCTGGAGTCTTTTCACCATGTCGCTCTTGCCTTTGCCAGCAAATTGGCCAGTGCCATCTGTTCTTTAGGCATCATGGACGTCTAGCCACACTGAAGCCCCAAGTGATCCAACTATATAAGAAACAGGGTTGAAGCTCACATATTGCCTGTTTAAATCAAGCCCAATTACAAGTCTAAACGGGGAGGGAAAAACAAATAGAGATCTTCATAGTTTGAAGACCATTACATCAATGTCTGGTAAACCTAAGAGTACCATTTAAACTCCTTGATTAGCCAAGTAAATTGTGTACCCTATTACTACCTTGCTTGATTTATTGTCAATTAAGCATTTTCCCTTCTTCATTTCTGTTTGGGATATTCCACGAGCTCTCTAATAAGAATATTTATTGACTTAGGGCCTTTACAGACTACAAGAAATAATGCAGCTTGAGGCTACTTTAACTGTCCTGGCTCAGTGCTAAGGAATCATGGGAACTGTAGTTTATTGTGGCACCAGAGCTCTCTGACTGAGAAGGCTCAATGTCTCAGAAAAAAAAAACAACAATTTCCATGATTTCCCAGCACTGAGCCAGGACAGTTAAAGTGGACTCAAGCTGCATTATTTCTGGCAGTCTGTAAAGGCCCTTAATTTCTTTTAAAGGTCTTGTTTTGACTTGGTGCTACTGCTTATATTTGTCAATAGGATAAAGAATAAGGACGTTTAGTGAATTACAATGACTTCAGAATACTGAGAATTAAGAACTTCATATGACATATTTCTTGAATTCACCAAATTAACTGATAATAATGTTTTTCTGTTCTTTCTCATACATATAATTTCTAGTTTGTACACTGTGTACTGGTCTGCTGTTATTAAAGTCTTCATATATTAAGGGTTTTTTGGTGGTTCATAGTTGTATTGCTTATGTATGAACAATCAAATATCTTGCAGGAAAATGGTTCTGATCATTTGTTTTTAAAAAAAGTAGATCCTGAAGTCTGCCTGCCCCTGCCATAGGCTTCTGGTGCCAGTGGAAAGAAAATGCTGGACTAGAGCTTTGGTCTGATCCACCATGCCCCCTCTTATGCTAAATCAGATGTTTCTTTCTAATTTCTTTAACAAGTTTTTAAAACCTCCTTGTATATTTTCCCCTGTGGTTGCACTGGAACAAACTTAGCTTCATGGCACAACCCAGAGGCTTCATATTGCTCACAAGTAATTGCTCCTTCCAAGGATGATCATTCTTTCCTGGATGTTTCCAGGACTGACAATTAAACTCTTAAATAGATTGTCCCCCACTCAGTGTTTTAACTTTTTTTTTTAAAAAAAAATGCTCGTCTTTAGAAACAAATGCAAACTCGTGGCTAATTCCAGATTTTTTTTTCCAGTCAGGATGACAGTCTGTGTAGCATCCAGAGGTAGCCAAGAAGCCAAAACTGCAAGTTGTCAATTCTTGGATTAGAATACGCATGTTTTCTCTTTTAACAGGTCTTTTTAAAAAAATTATTTCTCCACATCAAACACTATAGAAAGCATAAGGATGACCGCCTTCTCTGAACATATCCACAATCTCTAGGTCTGACTGGGAAAAAGAAGGTGCTCACTGAAAATAATCCAGGCCACAAATGTTTTCCTGATAATGTATTGCTTCTGGTTTCTAAAATGCATTATTACTATGAATTATAATACATTTTGATGTGTTTGTTATTTCATTCACTACCAGTAAATACTTTAGTAACTTTTTATACATGACTGGAATACATGTTCAGTCCATGTACTTGTAAGAAATACCAGCTCACCAGAGACTACAAGAAAGTGTTAAAGCTGTTTATTAAAATTCAGTTAGTGTTTCAGAAATTTACATAAGGTATTGCAGTAAATTCAGCCTGCAGAAATGTTTCTGAGAAGATGAGTCCATAAACCATAGACTCTTTCAAAATGTTTATTATTTGAGAATACATATAGCATCTTCTCTCAGTTCCACCAGACCTGCTTAAAGCTGACATAGGTTGACAGAAGAAAGTTAAAAATAATATTTCCCAAGGCAAACCCACAAAAAATATATATAGGATATATACAGGAAACATTTTCATAAGGAGTTTTACATTGTAAAGGCATGTCAGAACAGCCCATGGCAAAATAAATCAAGTTATACCTTTGTTCTATGGCTAACTACGAAGAGTAGCTAACCGTGACTGCATAGCTTCAATATCTTCCTCTTCATCATCATCAACAACAGCTGCTGTAGCCCCTTCAGGCTCCTGTTCTGGAAGGGCATCTGTGACTTTACTAGGTGCTTTACCCAGGGCTCCTGAAAGGAAGCAAAGCAAAAAGAAGCAGACTAGTAGTTAAATAGAAACAGTAAAATATATATCCAAGACACTATGCCAGGGGTAGGCAACCCTTCCCTTTAAGGGCCGAGGGACTTCAGCTCCCAGAATCCCAGGAGCTATTGGCCAACATGGGACTATTGGCCAACATGGCTGAGGCTTCTGGGAGCTGAAGTCCCTTGGCCCTTAAAGGGGAAAGGTTGCTTACCCCTGCACTATGCAGTACAGTACAACCTTGCAATATAACATATATAATATTATGTCATCAAAATTCTATGGAGGATCAAACTAGCTTCAGTCTGCCTTTATTGTATCATTTCAACAGATGTACAACCATCCACTACAGAAAGTTTATTTGGGGAGATCAGAAGTTGGAAAATTTACCTATTTGGACTACAGCTCTTAGGATTCTCTAGTCAGCATATCTAGTTGCAATGCAGGCCAAATAAGGCATCCATATTCCAAGATTTTAGGAACAATCAGTTTTAATGAAATCTACAATTCTGTTCTTTATTACACTAAATAGTTGCTACTCAGTTTGCTCCTGGATGCAACTCATGGCACTGATTTCCACCTTTAAAGCTTCAGCCTTTCTTAAAAAACATGAGACACACCTTCCAGGTGACTGAGATCAACTAGTGAAGCGAGAGGTTTCATCTAGTTAATACTCAAATTGGGCATTTCTTACATTAACCCATGTTATGGAATCCTGTCCTACATAAATAGCCCATAGATAACCAAGCCCACAGATAGCCAAAGTTTTAAAAACAGCTCTGCTCAGGTCTCATCCCATCCCACTCCACCGCATTACGTGCCATTCCCAAAAATGCCAACATACAAAGAAAATCCAGTAAGATAGTGTAAATAAAAAGTACAAAAATAGACTGAGAGATTAAAATATTATCAGAGAACAATATGATATACATGGTATAGAATTTTGTGTCTCATTTGCTTGGTAGCATCTATAAGATTTAAGTCTGCACTTTAAAAAAAACAAACAAACCTACTTTCAGAAAGCAAAATGGGGATAGCACTGGCACAAGAAAAGATACATCTATATTGTTACATAAACATGTACATTTCCACTTACCAGCTGTAATTTCAAATAAAATCTTGTCAATCTCCATCTCTGCCTCCTCTTCCATCTCTTCTTGGTCCTCCATACTTTCAAAAGTATCCTCCAGCATGTCTTCTATGATACCAGCCTAAAGGAGATGCAGAAGTTACAAGATTGTTTAAGTCAAATACAGAACAAGACAACAGAGCTGCAGTCTCAAAAATAAGGCCTCATTCTCAGTCCCAGGCAAATATATAATTGCATAGAACTTATTTTTTGAACTGATGGGAAATGTACAGCAACTCATTTGCTCTGAACCGATGTTAATAGCTGCCTCATTTGGCAAAAGGAAGAGAAAATGCAGACATAAGAACAGCAGACAAAGAAGAAAGGGAATAGTAACCTGAAAGATATTATTACTTATTAATAAGATATCTTTCCTTGCTAGACATTACATGTCCACATTATGGGAGAGGCAAAGAAGAAAAAAATGAAGCTATTGTAAATCTTACCTTCATCATTTCTTTGGACAATTCCCTCATTGTAGCCTGAATTTCAGGGATTTTTACTAAATTCTGCATGGCTTTCATGACTTCTGTGCTCTTCTGTAATGAGCCAGCAACCCTCAGGACAGCTGCCAAGAGAAGGCGTAGAAAGCTTTTAGATCAAGCTCAGATGAGTGAAATATCATCTTTACCAGTAGGGTGCTCCTGACCAATTGCCTTTTCTATTCAGATAGGCTACCAATTTGCTCAAGATTACAAGATGTCCATTTTTTCTCGTCTTGTAAGCTTAGAAGCAAAAGGTAAAAGTTTTCCCTTGATAAGACTATCTAGTTGTGACCGACTGTAGGGGATGGTGCTCATCTCCATTATTAAGACGAAGAGCCAGCAATCTCAAAGACAACTCTGTGATCATCTGACCAGCATGACTGCATGGAACACTGTTACCTTCCCACCGAAGTGGTACCTAAATAGTGTCTTAACTGCTGAACCACCATGAAGGTGTCAGCTTTTTCTCATCTTGTAAACATAGAAGTAAAAAAGATTGTGTAAATAAACAGAAAAACCATAGATACTAATGATACAAAGGTGAACTTTTGGCTTACACAATCTACTTTGTTTTGAACTAGAATCTCTAAGTTCAGTCCTACAGGTACAAAATAATGGTTCAAGAGAACATACATAAAAAACCAAGGAACAGGACACCTCTGAGTACATGCTCAGTCTGGGAATTTGTGATCAGGACCTGAAAAAACCTGACCATTTATACATAATACTAATACACACACACACACACACACACACTTTTACTTACTCTCACACACACTCTCCTGGTTTTCCCCCAACCAAATATTAGTAGATAAATAATTTTTTAGTGTTGCTCTTGTTTTAGATAACTAGGAGTCAGAAATCTTCTCCTGTATATGGTAAATCGTAGAGATATACGATTTTCCTGTAATCTAGTTTACTAATATTTACTGTTATTGTTATATCTCACTCATAGAATAAATCATTCCAAGTAGAATAAAAATAAAATAACTCAATCACAAGGCAATATCAGAAAAAACAACAATGAATCTGGATGCAGGGCAGTTGAAAGACCATCTGAAACAGAAGGAGCACTGAGGGTGCTCGCCTCATTTCCTCTTGTTCCCACAGGTCACTTGGTAGCAGATGACATGGTGTGTGTATGTACATATAGAAGGAGACAGTCCACCTGAAGTAGGTTCTGCTGTTTTCTTTCCCTGCCAACCTTACCTCTAATTTTTTTGATACACTTATCCTCCATGAATATATCTAATCATGTCTTTAAATCTAGCTAAGAAAGTGGACCTTGTATATAGCTGAGATCACCAGCATAGTGTTCATGCATACAACTTTGTCACAGATACCTTCTTCTTTGGCACATGTGAGCCTTCCTGCCTCTCCTGATGTTGAAGTTTTTTAAAAATAGAATTCAGAGACATAGGGTCTTTGCAGACTGATAGAAATAGTGCAAACCAAGTCCATTTTAACTGTCCTGGCTCAGTCCTAGGGAATCATGGGAATTGTATTTTTTTTTCCTGAGACATTGAGCCTTCTCTGTCAGAGCTCTGGTGCCACAATAAACCACAGTTCCCATGATTCCTTAGCACTGAGTCAGGGCAGTTAAAGTGGACTCAATTTGAACTATTTCTGGCAGTCTGCAAAGGCCCATAGTCATGTTAGTCTGAAATATCAGTATGCAAAGGGATCTTGTAGCACCTTTGAGACAACTGAGCAAAATCCATTGCAGCATAAACTTTTGTAGATGGTCTACTCCCTCACAGACTTGGAGTGAACTGGTGCCCCAAAAGGACTTTTATAATCTAACTGTATGAACAGTCATAGAAATTCAAAACATGTGGGTATGCTGATGAGGTGACAAGTTCAGTTTTAACTATGATTGTTGAGGGACAAAGGCAGAAGTGAAAGATGTTGCCTAAGGCGGGGGTGGGTGGATCACCATATGGATGGTAGAGGGAGCTTTGGAATGTAGCGTGTGCAGGCTGGAAACCAGAAAGGATATATGATAAACTGGGCAAGAGCATCCTCATGATGCTGTGGAGTTAACCAGTGTTATAATATGTCTGGTGTGCCAGGAAGCCAGTCTCTGTTGAACCCACTGTTGGTGGCTTGCAGTTTGTAGATATATTCTGATTCATCTGTTTCTTTTTCCAATTTCCCTTTTTAGTTTTTTTTCCCAGCACAGCTGTCCTGAGGTCAGAGATGGAATACCAAGGAAGACTGAAGTATTCTGCAAAAGGTTTTTGTAGGTATCCCTATTCCTAATATCTGATTTGTGTCTATTTATCATTTGGCACAGAGACTGGCCTGTTTGTCCAATATAGAGTTCTGAAAGGCATTGTTGACAGATGATGGCATACATCATATTAGAGGATGAGCAAGTGAAACTGCCTCTAATATTGTGGGTTATGTGATTAGGTCCTGTGATGATATTTCCTGAGTAAATGTGTGGGCAGAGTTGCATCTGTGTTTGTGGCAAGGTCACAAATATCTACTTTTGTCTCTCAATGACCATAGTTAAAAATGAACTTGTCACTTCAGCACCTACAGCTATGGTTATTCTACAAAAGCTTATACTATAATGCCTTTCGTTCAGTTAGTCTCAAAAGTGCTAAAAGATCTCCTTGCATATTGCCTAGGAGTAATGAGAATTGCTTTCCAACATAATCTGGAAGGTCCCATGATTCCCACTCTTGCTCTCCAACCTTCTCTTATTTGGGCTTGCACATGGGAATTCAAGTTTATGACTGCAGAATATAAACTCAGAAGTAACTGCTGCAGGTAATTTTTTTTTTAAAAAAAATCATTAAATTCAGAACTAAATGTAGTTTAGAGACAAATGCAGGCCCATCTCCATTGGGCCTAGACTAAGTTGAAGAGCCCTCCCTCCACTCCATCCAACATCATCTGAGGGAGAGATGCAGGCCCATCTCCATCGTGCCTAGCCTAGGAAGAGGAGCCCTCCCTCCACTCCATCCAACATCACCTGAGGGAGAGATGCAGGCCCATCTCCATCGTGCCTAGCCTAGGAGGAGGAGCCCTCCCTCTACTCCATCCGACGTCATCTGGGGGAGAGATGCAGGCCCATCTCCATCGGGCCTAGCCTAAGTGGGAGGGGAAATGTTGTTTTATGTTATATGCTAATTTTTATGTTGTAAACCGCCTGGATGGGACTACCAATGGGCGATATAAAAATAAAATTTATTATTATTATTATTATTATTATTATTATTATTATTATTATTATTATTTGTCAATACCTGCCTTTTTAGCTGCCAGCAGAATTACAGAGTATATTTATGGTGGAACAGTATTCTAACATTTTTTTAAATGGAAGTAGTGCAACAAAAAAAGTTTAACTGAGGAGAAAAAGTTTAATAAATGTACATGCATGTCTCCCCAATACTTTTGTTGCTGAGCCAATATAGTAAGATGGATGTGTTATTAATAAGTCTATCAAACTCCATTTTGAAAACACCCTGAAATCCAGCAGTATCCATACCCAGCTGATTCTTCATCCCCATCAGTACTGAATTCATGTGGGCTTTGGAGGCATACAATTTGCTCACAGCCTTCCGTGAACGGATCATCTCCTTGGCCAGGATCACACACACATCTTTTTGGCCTTTTTTGGCAGCATCTTTGATTGATCTTTTTACTTTCTCCTCTTCTCTCTGAATATCTGAAAACACAAACATGAGTCAATGGCAACAGTTTAATCTAAGGATTGTTGTTGTTTTGATGAAACTAGAAGTGCCCTTCTGAGCAATGATTATCATTAGAATGCCGTCACCTTACAGAAGAAAGAATGAGTGAGACTCAACTCAGGTTCATGTGTTAGCAGCAAAATGCCTATAGCTCCTGGACTTAGCATTTTGCTGCTAAGAAATGACAAGCCAAATCTGTAGTATTATCACTGTGCATCCTTTGCAGGTGTGCTCATCACACCCAACTACCCTTTATCTTCAGTGCTGCTAAGCATATAATGCAGGGGTAGGCAACCTTTCCCCTTTAAGGGCTGAGGGACTTCAGCTCCCAGAAGTCTCAGCCATGTTGGCCAATAGTCCCATATTGGCCAATAGCTCCTGGGATTCTGGGAGCTGAAGTCCCTCGGCCCTTAAAGGGGAAAGGTTGCCTACCCCTGATATAATGGAAATAGGAACCAGAATTGAAAGAAGCAGAGCTTGAAGGAACCATCAGGCAGCAATTTCTTGAGCAAAATCATATCCCTCCCCCAAATTAGAAGTAGAAATCCTGAAGTATTTTGGATCTGTAGCTTTTTAGGGTTAGCAAATGGATATCAACATCACATTCATGTTTATATGCATAGTTTGCACAAACACCTCAAGAAGGCACAGAGCTGCTATACACTACAGGACCATTGATGCAGTAGTCATGACTTGCCAGGTTCCTGCACTCCTTTACGTGTGTGTGTGTGGTTTCTCATCCACAACCTTATGCTATGCCTCTAAAACCATGCTTATTTGTGTCCTAGGTTGGTAGCCAACTACTATCTCCTTGGTAGCCAGTTACAGCCACCTCAAAGAGATGACTGACCACCATAGTTGGCAGAACTATTCCATCTGCTCTGTTCTGTCACTCCTTGCTTTAAGGGAAGCAGTTTCTGTAGTGACAGGTGCCTCAGGAAGGAGACAGACCACCTTTACAGATAGACCACTCCACCTGAATGCTTTAACAAAAGTTACTTTCTTGGTGAAGGTTGCTTCAAGTAGGGAACTGGCAACCCTCAAAGTCTCCTAGTTGCAAGTCCCCTACACCATTTCCATCCAGCTTGTCGTGCTAAGGATTGACTTTATCTTTAAGTCCTCCACACCCTTCCCTGTGTGTCAGCTCTGGGATAGTTCAACATCCACAGTATGTTGAAAAAAAGAGATGATTTTATTATTGAAAATCTGGACTATTTTCAAATCACATCTATCAGGTATTTCCAATCCTGTCTGCTTTTTGTTTTTGCTCTGCTACTTATGCTTTATACAAGCCACCATGGGCTATTGTTAATCTTATCCCCACAGTTTGTGTGCTACTCTTTATGCAGTTGAGCATGAGGCTGCATTTGAGCCAGAGAAACATGTGATACAGGGAGTGCTGGTGTGAGAAGTAATCATGTCCAGGAGAGTTCTCAGTTTAAAATATTATCAATTTTGTCTGGGACTCAGCTAATGCAGAAGTAGCATCCACAACACAAAAATAACAATATGAGCTCTCTGCTGAACTATCCCAGAGCTGAATCTGCGTATGAGGCGACACATCCTTTCATTATATTCTAAGTATCAAAGTTTTTAATTAAAACATTTAGGCTGCAGTCCAAGTTGCTCACCTTGCCTGGAAGTAAGCCCAAGTGAATACATTGTGGCTTATCTCCAAGTAAACATGTATACATTAGCATCTTACAGTTGCATACTTTGACTATATGAAAGAATACTTCAGAGAAAATGTGTGAGAGTACAGACCTCTGATCTGCCTATCAATCACTCTCATTTCTTTTCGTATCTTCAATGACCATTCATTGATCTGTAAAAATAAAATACAATAAGTCTGAATGCAAGACTCAAGGCTTTAAAAGAAATGAACACTGGCTACACCATTTAAAGACTCATTTCAATTTCCAAATAGGCAGCCTTGGCTAAGATGTGTCTTTCTAGATGAGTGGGCCTGTAATTGCCATTAGTTCCACCTAGCATTATTAGGGATGATAAAAGCCATAGTCAAAAATATCTGGAGGGAGCCAGGTTAGGAAATGCTACAATAAAGGCTTCCTTTTATCAAGCAGAGCTACTGGCTATCAGACTGCAGGACTAAGCAACAACATTAAGACCTAATCACCTGAGCGTCCCTTTGTGAAACATATTTCTGACTTTGAGATTCTACACAAAAAGATTTCAAAGAGTGAAAAGACTGAGATCATACATCAATGTTTAGCTCTGCATGCAGAGTTTCCCAACCTCCCACCACCTGGCAGCTGTTGCTTAACAGCAAAGCAAGGTGATTCAGATCACACAGAAGCAGCTAGTCTCAGTCCTCTCAGTACTGGGGAAAAGAAATGAGGGTGCACTCTCAAATGGAGTGCATCCACCTTTTCCTTCCCCAGAAGCTCTGAGGGTCCCGTTTTCTTTATCTGAGTCATCTCCTTGCCCCTCTTCTTTATCTGTAAGTGACAGCAGCAGAGATTCCTCCAGATGCCTTATAGATGTGAGGTAGTATGAGGTTTTTTGGACAGAGTTTAAGGGCAAGTGACCAGCTCTCTGCACTCCATCCAAAAGAAGGAGTTACCTGTCAGGTTTATGTACAAGTAAGTCACTAACAGGATGCTGGCCAAAAGGTATTTATGCATTAAGATTTATCTTCTGCTAAGCAGTTGCTGTTGTAATCCAGGTAATTAAAGACTGCATGCAAAGCACCACATCACTGTTTAGGTTGGAGAGATTGAATCCAGGCCACTGTAACAACTGTCTGTGATAATCATGAAAAGAGATCTTCATTTAAAGCTCTAAGCATGCAGCCTGTTCTGTAGATCAAGGGCTTAGATCAGGGGTAGGCAACCTAAGGCCCAGGGGCTGGATGCGGCCCACCGAGGCCTTTGGACCGGCCCTAGGCCGGCCCTGCCGCCGCCGCCACCCCGTCATGATTATATTGATTATTGTTGTTATCACTTGTTCTTGAGGTTTTCTTGGCAAAATCTCCACAGAGGTTTTGCCAAGGCTTTTCTGGGGCTGAGAGAGTGTGCATGCATATTTTTAATTTTTTAAAATTATTTTTATTTATTTATTTATTTATTTTCGGTGCTTCAGCTCCCCAATTGGCTAAGGGACAGCAACCCGGCCTCTGGCTCAAAAAGGTTGCCTACCCCTGGCTTAGATAGTCAGTCAGTCAGTCAAACTAAGGTCCAAAATACACTGAAGAAATAATCCAGTTTGAGACTGCTTTAACTGTCCTGGCTCAATGGCTGGGAATTTTGGGAACAGTAGTTTTGTGAAACATTTCACCTTCTCTATCAGAGACCTCTGGTGCCACAATAAATTACAATTCCCAGGATTCCCTAGCACTGAGCCATGGTAGTTAAAGAGTCTCAAACTGGATTATTTCTACAATGTGTTTTGGACCTAAGTGACATATACATTTCACAGGTAAGACTTAAAAAAAAAGTGTTTTTAATGCAGGTTGAGCATCCCTTATCTGAAACATTTGGGACCAGAAAATGTTTTGGATTTGGATGGGAGGGGTTGGAACACCTTATTTGCATATACTTACATAATGAGATATGTACATTTATGTTTCCTAAACACCTTATAGACCCAGCCTGAAGATAATTTTCTACAATATTTTTAATAATTGTATGCATGAAACAGTGTACACTGAAGAATCAGAAAGCAAAGGTGTCATTAGCTCAGCCACGCATGAAAAAAGTTTTGGTTTTTGGAGTACCTCAAGAGTTCTGGAGAAGGGAGACTCAACCCGTAAAAGCAAATGAGCAATTGCATGCGTGGCAATGCTGACACAGATCAGTTTCAAATATTATTTTAAGAAACACAGCTTTTCTAATACAGATGCGATAGGTATTAACTGCTGAAATACTGGAAGACAGCCAAGGGCATTCATTTCAATTTCTAGTCTTCCCTATTCCATGGGACAGATAACTCCATAAACTTAAAATCACCAGCCACCTAAGCTATCTGCTGTTTTGATATGCCATTTTTTAAAAGTCTCATAACTCTTCTAAAAATGTCCAGACCAGGGAGGTTCACTGAGAATGCTCTGGTCTATCTCTAGTCATTTGACTTCTATGGTCAATTTATTTCTTCCGGCATAGGAAGATTTCTAAGATTTAAATTGCAGAGATTGTGCTTCTTTTAGCAATAGTTCCTGTCAATTCCTCTCCAACTGATATTTTAGTGTTCAAGGTACTAACTTAGAATGTAGATATTTTGTCCCCCAAATTGATGCTCTGTTTTTGAAGTAGCCAACAAGGTACCAATGGAAAGTCCACAAGCAAAAATCTTCTTCCATAGTTACTCCGAACAGCTAGTACAGGGAAGAATCCTGCCTCTGAAACCAGAGGTTGCATATATCCAAGATGACAAACAGCCACTAGTAGACCTATCCTCCCAGAATTTATACTATCCACAAATAGAAATTATGTGATCTTTCAGATGTTGCTGAAATGCAACTTCTATCTACAAGCTCTAGCCAGCAAAGTCAAAAATAAAGAATGCTGGGAGTTACTGTTCAATAACATCTGGACAGCTGCATTATTACCATCTTGGTCTAATGATTTTTAAAAGTCATCCTGACTAGCGACCATCACATCTTGTAGCAGTGGACATTCAATGACCAGTGCTTCACTTGTGGGCTTTGTTGCTGTAAAGCCTCTCATTCAAGCAATATTTATCCACATGGGATATTCCTTGAAATTACCAATAGGTAACCTCCCTCCTCTCCCATCATGCACTGGACTGGAGTGGAAAGGAAATAAGCCAATAAATAAAAACATAGTGTAGCTTATTCTGTCCTCAAGAACTGCATGAAGATTATGATGAGAGAGAGTCACTGGCTTCAGATCAGAGAATCAGAGAACCTCAGAGTTGGAAGAGACCTCAAGGGCCATCCAGTTCAACCCCCTGCTATGTAGGAAAACACAAACACACACACACAGATGGCCATCCAGCCTCTGTCTTAAAACTTCCAAAGGAGAATCCACTATACTCTGGGGCAGCCTATACCACTGCCTCGGAGTGTGGTGGAGTCTCTATGACGGGTAGGCAACCTTTCCCCTTTAAGGGCCGAGGGACTTCAGCTCCCAGAATCCCAGGAGCTATAGGCCAACATGGGACTATTGGCCAACATGGCTGAGGCTTCTGGGAGCTGAAGTCCCTCGGCCCTTAAAGGGGAAAGGTTGCCTACCTCTGCTCTATGATATGACCAAGTCCTTTCATGACTGAATGGGAAATCAAAGTTGGGCCTCCCCAGTTCTAGTCCAACATTTAAACCAGCGGTTGCCAAACTTTGGTCCTCCAGGTGTTTTGGACTTCACCTCCCAGAATTCTTGGTTTTTGCCCAAGGTGACTGGGGCTTTTGGGAGCTGAAGTCCAAAAGACCTGGAGGATCAAAGTTTGGGAATCGCTGATTTAAAGTGTTATACTGCACTGATTCAAGTCAGCTATGGTATGGCACAGTTAATGAGCCACAGCTGGACATCTATCACAAATATAATCACTTTCCAATTTGCAAAACATTTTGCACCAGTTCACATAATACTAATCTACATTACAAGATGTGAGATGGGAAGTAGTACTCTATACATTTGACTCACACTACATAGGCACTATTATTGTTGCATGAAGATTTGTGCTGTACTGATTACCATCTGGCAATGACTACCATAAGTAAACAGACCATCACTGATCTCATATGAAGCTTCTGCATCCTCTGACATCACCTCACATGTCCCACATCTCAGTGGAGTCCTTTCATACACTGAACTGCCATTCAGCAAGCAACTGGTGCAAGTGTGTGTATAAACACCTCCAACTTAAGCCTCACACAGCCAACCAAGTTTCTCTACAGTTGTCTCACCCAGGTACCTTTTTCTTCTTCAACCAGTGGCAAGGTCAATTTTACCTCACATCAGATACAGATGTGTAGTAAAGTGCTCATTTCAGAGTCCATGTGGAAGCTAAACTCAAGCTTTACTTGCCCAAGGCTGAGGGAATACAGCAACCATTTATCATGTACTAAGTTACCAGGACAAGGAAAATCCAACAAGGGCCAGAAAACAGATGAGAGACTAAAATAAAGAAGGGCATGAGGGGGGAAAGAAAAAGGAGGGAGGATGGAGGAGAAGGGTAGGGAAACGGTCAGTTCAACAATAATGGGGGGCGGGGAAGAATGACATAGGAAAACAACTACTGGGCAGCAGCAGAAGTGGTAGGCATCACTACAGTGAAGAACAGCAGTGACATCATAGGTAACACTTGTTAGCACTGCGCACAGGGAGGTGGAGGTGGCCCTCCTTGTGTAACCCCCCACACTTAGAAAACACCATGAGGAGACATTGAAGGTGTCACACAGGCAGGACAAGAGCACTAACAGAGAGATAGACAGAAACTAAAGGAAAACACACTTGCAAGAGCAGCTAAGGGCAGTCAAAAATGATGAAACAAGCAGGAAATACTCTCAGAAAGACAAACCCCATCAGAAGCAGCACATAAAATAGGGACATGGAATGTGAGAAGCATGAGCCAATGGAAGCTACACATAGTGAAAATGGAAATGCAACACATGAACATAGCAGTGCTGGGGTGAGTGAGTTAAAATGGACAGGAATGGGCCACTTTGAATGTGACAACCACGCAGTGTTCTACTTCAGGAATGAAAAGACAAGAAGAAATGGGGTGGCTTTCATACTAATGAAAGATGTTGCAAAATCAGTCAGAAGATACAATGCAAAATCAAACCAAATCATCTCAATTAGGCTCCATGGGGAAACCAATGAATATCACCATAATCCAAGTATATGCACCAACCACTGAGGTGGAACAAGAAGAAATTGATATATTTTATGAAAGAGTACAGGAAGAAATTGACAACACACCAACACAGGATGTCAAGCTGATCACTGGAGACTGGAATACAAAGGTTAGAAGTAAAGAAGAATAAAAAGCAGTAGGCAGATTTGGACTAGGCAACAGGAATGCAGCAGGTGAGTGTGATAGATTTTTGTGAAGCCAACAACATATTCATTACAAACACATACTTCATACAACCAGAGAAAAGATTATACACATGGACATTACGTGGCCAACACAAAAAGCAAATAGATTACATAATTGGAAGTAAAAGATGGCAAAGCTCCATACTGGTGGCCAAGACTAGATCAGCTGCTGACTGTGGAACAGATCACAAACTACTCATTTCAAAAATAAAAGTAAAACTCAAGAAGAGAACAAAACCAGTCATCATACCAAAACACGATTTAAACAGCATTTCCACAGAATTCATTGACAATATAAGAAACAGATTTGCAGTATTAAGAATAATAGATCGTGAACCAGAAGAGCTTTGGTCTGAAGCCAGGGACATAATAAAAGAATAATGCATAAAGACACTTCCAACAGACAAAAGAAAAGTGAAGAAACCATGGATAATAGATAAAACACTACAATAAAGGAAAAAAGAGAAACAAAACAAAAAGGAGATAGTAATAAACTTAGAACCATGAATGCAACAGTACAACGGCTAGTGCGCAAAGATAAGGAAAATTACTACAACGACAAATGTAGAGAAATAGAAGACAACAAAAAGGGAAGAACGAGAGACTTATTCCACAAGATTCAAGAAATAGAGGAAAAGTTCAAACCAAGGGCCGGGACACTCTACGACAATAAAAATAACATAATTCAAGACCAGGAAGGACTAAAAAGACGATGGATGCAATACACAGAAGGGTTATATAAAAGAGATGACAACATGAAGGACACATGGAACAAAGACCCATATGAAGATGAACCCCAAATTCTAAAAACTGAGGTGGAAGCTGCAATAAAGGAAATAGCAAAACACAAGACTCCAGGAACAGATGATATTCCAATTGAACTCTTGCAATCCACATTGACAGAGTCGACTCTAGTGCTAACAAACATGTGTCAACAGATATAAAAAACAAAATGATGGCCAACAGATTGGAAGCAATCAATATACATCCCCATCCACAAAAAAAAAGGAGACACAAGAGACTGCTGCAACTATAGAACAATAGCACTAATCTCCAATGCAAGCAAAATCATGCTCAAAATTCTGCAGCATAGGCTCCAACCATACATGGAGAGAGAAATCCTAGAGGTCCAAGCAGGATTCAGGAAAGGAAGAGGCACCAGGGATCACACTGCAAATATATGATGGCTAATGGAGCATAGCAGGGAGTTCCAAAAGAAAATCAGCATGTGTTTTATAGACTATAGCAAAGCCATAGATCATGAAAGGCTATGGAATGCCCTTAAAGACATAGGGGTGCCAACACATCTGATAGTCCTAATGAAGAATCTGCACTCAGGACAAAAGGCTACTGTCAAGACAGAAAATGAAGAAACAGAATGGTTCCCAACTGGCAAAGGAGGCAGACAAGGCTGCATCCTATCACCCTACCTATTCAACTTATATGCAGGCTTGGATATGGAAGAGGGAGGAGTGAAAATAGGTGGAAGAAATATCAACAATCTG
>CM034710.1:39960363-39972863 GCA_020142125.1 Phrynosoma platyrhinos
CCCTTTTTTGAACCAGGGGCTTTGGGGAGTCAGTAGGAATCCCAAGGGATATGTTGACCTCCCCCTACCAAGCTGCATGTGACCTGCATGTTGCATAATTTCCACCCCTATCTTAAAGGACTGCATTGGTAGTTTGGGGATTATTTTCAGTCCTTCATTGTCACGAGAGCTGGCACTTCAGATACAGGGATGTTTTCTATAAAATACGGCCATCCTGTGAGGAGCACACCTCTGGCAGGCTCTGGACAGAGACTAGGGCTCTCATTTTCATGAGCAAAGTTCTGTATCTCCAGCCTAAGAGAAAAGAGTGGGAAGTTGAAAAGAGTAGGATTATCCAAGAACTAAAGAAACGAAGTGTAAGCAGCATAATGGGAAGACACCCAAGAAGAGACAGAAGACTCACAGGGGGCAAACTAAAACCAGTCAGCACACACACACACACACACACACTTTTTATACTCACATAAGCATGCATGCTTATGAAAGGCTATGGAACGCCCTTAAAGACATAGGAGTGCCAGCACATCTGATAGTCCTGATGAGGAATCTGTACTCAGGACAAGAGGCTGCTGTCAGAACAGAACATGGAGAAACAGAATGGTTCCCAACTGGCAAAGGAACCAGATAAGGCTGCATACTTTCACTCTATCTCTTCAACTTGTATGCAGAACATTTTATAAGAAAAACAGGCTTGGACACAGAAGGAGGAGTAAAAATAGGAGGAAGGAATATTAACAATCTAAGAAATGCAGATGACACCATAATACTAACAGAAAACCTCACAGACCTGGAACACCTACTAAGGAAGATCAAAGAAGACAGTGCAAAGGCAAGCTTAATGTTGAACGTAAAGAAAACAAAAATAATGACCACCGAGGACCTTCACAAGTTCAACCTAGACAATGAAGAAATATAAATAGTAAAAGAGTTCCCATCCCTGGGATCAAACATTGATAGAAATGGAGACTGCAGTCAGGAAAGACTAAGAACAGGGAGGGTGGCTATGAAAGAACTAGAAAAGATTCTAAAATGCAAAGTTACACAACAGAGCACAAAAGTTAGATTCATACAAGCCATTTATTCCCTATTACTATGTATAGATGTGAGATGATAACAAGAAAATCAATTCCTTTGAGATAATGTGGTGCTGGAGAAGAGTGCTGAGGATCCCACGGACAGCCAAAAGAACAAACAAATGGGTCCTAGAGCAGATCAAGCCAGAAATCTCCCTGGAAGCCAAGATAACCAAACTGAGGCTGTCATACTTCAGACACATCTTGAGAAAAAAGGACTCTTTGGAAAAAAAACAATAATGTTGGTGAAGGTGGAAGGAAGTCGGAAGAGAGGAAGGCCACACGCCAGATGGATGGACTCTATTAAGGAGGTCACAGGTATGAAGGGGTTTCAGGAATTAAGCAGAGCAGTGGAGGACAGAGGGTCTTGGAGATGTCTCATCCACAGGGTCGCCATGAGTTGAGATCGACTTGAGGATAGTTAACCACAAAAGCACACGTGCATGTGGACTCACTACTCTGCATCCTAGCAATGTTTAAATCTATCAATTGCTTTGTGAATATTATTGCATATTTTTGTTCAGACCTTGAAATTATAATCTGAGAGAACATTAGATTATCTTGTCTGCAATCATTCAAAGTAGGTAAAAGTAAGTAAAAGGAGTGGAGAAAGAAAATTCAGATAGTCTCACTCTTTCCCCACATTGCTATTCAATTACTGGCAAATAAGATTCACAATCACTCTGAAGGAATTAAAATTTGGTGGAAAACCCACATCATAAGTATATTCGCTGGGGATAGCTTGCTGATTCTGGATTTTTGAGGGAAATTCCCAAACTATTCAAAAGGCTTTTAGAATTTAAAAGCAGAGGATTTCAGCATCTCAATTGATTTTTTTTAAAAAAAAAAACTCCAAAGAATGTCTCACTTACTGTACTTTAAATGTAAGTTTAAATACTCACGCTACATAATCCCTAAAGTCCTATGATATTTAACAGAATGAAAACTTGCTGGTGCAAAGATTAAGGCCATATTACACACACAGGAATTTTGCTCGAAGAAAAAAAGAGCTATTAAAATGATGTCCCATCAGAATTTCAAGATTGCTCAATTATAACTTAATTGAAGCATGGCAAAAAGTAGCAAAAGTTGGCAAAAGCACTTGGACTGACTTTTGTAGCCCCTAAACAGAATCCTTCACAAGGGCCTTCTTTTATTCATACTGGTAGCTAAAATTAAAAAAAAGCAAGAAATTGGAATTCAGCAGCAAGCTATTCAATTTAAAGCTGATCCGCAAGAGTCTGGCAGACAGCATTTGTGCAAAAAAGCAGAGATTGCAAGGCAGACTAATTAGAAGAAGTGTCAAGCTGGTTTTCTTTTCAGTCACATGGGACCCATTGCTTCATATATCAAGAGGGCCCCCCAGTTTTCTTCACCTGCTATTATTTTTTCCTTTTGAAAAGATTCTCTCACATAATCAAAGCTGTTTTAATATTTAATATTGTTACCCAGGGATTAAATTAATGTATAATGACAGGAACTAGATGATATGCTATACATATTTAATATTTTTACCTTCTGTTTGCAAAAATTTATCATTTCATATGTTAAAATTAAATACAAATTAAAACAATAAAAATGCTCGCTGGTGAGCAGGGGAGTGGGATTTCTGTGTGTAAAAGCATCACTGCTGAAGTAGAGGCTGCTCTCCCTCAGCACTGTACCCATAGCCTCTGGAACAGGAGTGGTGTGTCTCTGTGTGTATTTGTTTGAACCCTTTTAAAGAATTTACTAGGTTAGGCTAAGTCCCTTCCCCAAATAATAAGGCAAAACTGAACCACAAGGACTCAAGTTAGGTTGGAATAATCTCCCTGGAAGCCAAGATAACACCTTGGAATAATCAGTCAAAAATACACTAAAAACAACTAAGCACAAAAAGACTACAATTGCAGTTGAGCTCTCCCAGGATTTTCTCCTCGCCAAAACAAACCAAAACAAATAAACAATAAAAAAACCCAAACCAACCGACACTCCCCCCAAAACCCCTAAAATTAACACTGTAATATTAAACCTATCCACTTGCAAGTAGGCCCATTGAATACAATAGCAGGGGATGAACTTCTGTGTAGACTGCATGCATGTGTGTTAATAATCAAGGGTAAATGAAGATACTGCTTGCACTAGGACATCATGCTACTTGTCAAAAACACTACTAGGATACCATACTACTAGCAGAAAACAACAAAGACCTAGAACAATTACTAAAGAAAGTCAGAGAAGAAAGTGCTAAGGTAGGCTTAATGCTGAATATTAAGAAAACAAAAATAATTACCATGGAAGACCTACATGAATTCATCCTAGATACTGATAAAATAGAAATAGTCAAAGAATTTCCCTACCTGGGATCAAACATTGATCAGAGTGGAGACTGTAGTCAAGAAATCAGAAGACTAGGAATAGGAAGGGCAGCTATGAAGGAGATAGACAAGATTCTAAAAAGTAAAAATATACAACTATGCACTCAAGTTAGAATTGTACAAGACATTGTATTCCCCATCACAATGTAAGGATGTGACAGATGGACAGTGAAGAAGGCAGAGAGAGAATCAGCTCATTTGAGAGGTGCTGGAGAAGAGTGCTGAGGTTACTGGGGACAGCCAAAAAGACAAACAAATAGGTCCTAGAACAGATAAAGCCTAAGCCTGAACACTCCCTCAAAGCCAGGATGACTAAATTGATTTTGTTGTACTTTGCACACACCATGAGAAGGAAAGACTCATTAGAAAATGCAATGAAGCTGGGAAAAGTGGAAGGCAGACTACAAGCCAGATGGCTAGACTTCATCAGGGAGACCAGGGGTCTCAGCTTGCAGGACCTGAGCAGCAAGACTGAAGATAGGGGGTCTTGGAAATGTCTCATCCATAGAGTCACCATGAGATGTGGATAACTCAAGGGTAGCTAAAAACAACTGAAGAATAACGGGGCAGGGGCAGGTAATTTACCTCTCCCCCCAATTGTGCTCCCAGGCATTAGTTGTTGTCATGTCAGGCTTTGATCATTGCTAGAGAGAGTTGGTTTTGCCCTCACTGGCTCTAGGAAACATTATCAGCATTTCTCTATCTACTCTTTCATTCCCAAGACTAACCATGAAATTTGTAGACTGTAGTCTTTGCAGGCATGAGTGGATCTTGGTTGTGCTTGCACCTGCATGTTATTTCTTCACAATGTTTTATATGGCATAAGCTATTATAGATTCCACTTAACCAACAGAGTTCATGAAGCTGGAGAAACTCAGGGAGGAAAGACTGCACACATCCATTTTTAATATGTATGTTGGATCTCCACTGAAGAGTAAGGGCCCACAACACTATGACACAAAGTTATATTTGGGTGAATGGTATCTATATATTGAAAGACCCTATTTATCACAGATTTGTTTAACAGAGTTTCACTTATCCGCAAAGAGCTGTGGGTCCATCAGGCATATCATAGAATTGCACTGGAGGATCTAGAAATGCCTAGAGAGAACATGTTATTGTGTGTCTTCGTCATTTCTGATTAATGGTAACTCTAATGCAAACCTCTCATGGAGTTTGCTTGGAAAGATGTTTCAGAGGAGGTTTGACATTGCCTTTCTCTGAGGCTGAGAGTATGACTTGCCCAAGGTCACCCAGTGGGTTTACATGACCAAGCAGGGATTCGAAGCTTGGTCTTGAGTCCTAGTCCAATGCTCAAACCACTACACCATGTTGGCACAGCCCCCCCAGGAACAAAATAATTTGCAGAGTCATTATGCCAAGGCTGAAGTTTCCTAAAAATTAGGCAAAATAATCCACCTTAGATGTGATTAATGAAGAATTTAATTCAGTAGAACATAACATTTATCCTCAGGTTATCATGAGAGCCTAATCAGAGATTCCTACCAATGACAACTCCTAAGCAGGAAAGAATATCAGTACATGTAAGACCTGCTTCAATCTTGTGTTTCACAAGACACAAATTCATTTTTCCTTCCATCCATTTTGGATTTATACTTGAAAAGGGAGCCGTTCCTTTTATTTATTGCACATTTAAATCACTAACTAACCAGAGATCTCTGAATGAAGTATGGTCTATTTTAACTGGGCTTTTATTCTCTTCCCCTCTACTGACCTAAGGCTAAAGCCTTCCCCTTTTTCTCCAAAGCTGCCATCCAGGAATACAAAAATGATCATGGAAGCTAATTCCGCCCAAGGTCATGTACTAATAATCACAAGCGGCATGCAGTGGCCAAGAGATAAATTTCTGGGTGCAGTGTATGCCAAATACATAAATGCCTCCTCCAAAAGAGCAGCAACACATGGGCAAGCATTTTATATAAGTGTGATTAACATGTGCATATATCTCTTTTTAGGATGGAGCACAAGGAGCTATTCTCTTGCCCTTGCACTCTGTCCCCAAATTTTCTTTCCTCTGGCAGCTAAGGTCTATGAGGGGCAATGAGGGAAGGGGAAGGCAATTCAGACCATGAAAATACTGGGCTTCCTGGGGAAAGAAAAAGAGGGTGAACTTCATTCAAGAGCTGAGTCAGGTTGCCTTTGCCACCCCTCCTGGGTCTTAGCAGCTGCCTGAGAAGGACTACATGGACAGAGATACACTCCAAGGTAGGAGCGCAATGTAGCCATGGAATAATATCCAGTTTATTAGGACTATAATATTGCCTAAAAAGCACGAAGATGCAAAGCAGCATAACATTCAAATTAGATTTATTTAGATCAGGAACATTGTCTTCCTCTGTATTGAATGAGGGACTGCAACATTTTGAGATGTAATAAAGTTATCTGTTGTTGTAAACCTTACCCGTTTATCTCACAGGATCACTTATGGATGACTAGAGAAGTTAATTTGGAACAACACATCACAATAACTTTATATTTGGATTTTTATTTCAATATATTCACATAGCTGTCTTAAATTCTAGAAAATTGAGAATTCTCTGTTACTTCTTACATTCATGTTTTCTGTCCATATGTACTTTTTACAACATTCAGGTTACAGAGGCCTTCTCTTCCTTTTCTTTCAGAGATCCATCTGTGGAGGTCAATGCAGGTCTTTTCTTTCTTAGAGGGACTGCATTATTAGCATTTTAGATTGAACCGCCTTTTGTTCTGTTTCATGTAATATGAGTATTTTTACCACTGACTTTTTAAAAACATAACATTTCTGATCTTTTTATTGTATTAATGCTTTCTGTAACTTGCTCTAAGAGTCAAGCTAAGCAAGATGTAATTTTTTATTGAAATAGATGTAATTTGACTAACTTTCCTATTTATTTGGTATCAACAAAGTACCATCAATGCAGAGACACATTAAAACAGGAGGATGAAAGGTATGCCTCTCTGGATAACTACTGGGATTAAGAAAGAAACACTTCAACAGCATCTGGAGGGCTGACATTTTCTACCCCTGCTTTAAACAGTGACATAAACAGTGACTAGTAAATTGATGCAGTCTGCATGAGAACCCCAGTTTCAGAATTCTTGGAGCAAGGACTATATAAAAATATAGCTAATAAAAACATCTTTTGAATGGGAGACAGAAAGGACTGGTACAAAATATTTTTAATAGAATGATTAATATGACAAACTGCTAATCTTTTTTTTAAAATAATTTATTTTCATGGATTTGTTTTTAAATGTATTCTCACAGACCATACATTATTCAACAGAGGTGTGCTGAACAAAGCTAAAAGAAGAAACATTTAAATAAAACAATTATTCTGTGTTAAAATTTCCATGTTCACCCAAAGCCTATCCTGTTAAACATTTGTTGAAATATACTTTTGCTGACAAATGTTTGATTTTTGTGCTTGCAAAAAAAGGCAAACCAAAAAACAAATTTTATTTTTTTAATGCCTAAACGTTGTAAAAGAAGGATGTAATTGTACAATACATATTCATTATTTCAACATACAAGGCAACCAAATGATTCTGTCATTGACATTAGCATGTTTATTTTACTCCACTGCACTAACATTTAAACTAAAACTTCAAACCACACGGTCTGTTTGTGACTAACATTTAAATGGCAAGCAGTAAATATGTAGGAAGATTACAAAGGACATTATTAGCACACAGCTAAGACGGGCTGTGGTTTGACAAAAGCTGATGATGTGTATATGGCTTCTTTTTCTTATAAGAGGCCCACCGACAAACTGGGCAGCAATGCCGCCCCCCAACTAGCCACATCACAATGCAATTCTGGTGAAAGACATGGCCACATGGCAAGCCCATTAGTAGGCATCCGTTTTTGAAATTCTCTAGACACACAACACATTCTGTACAATGCAACACACCAACAGGCCAAACTGACCAGTCAGGCTCCATATCTTCTGTAGCACTTGATGATCCATATGACCTGGCTTTGGCACATGAACAGGCTTCAGCATTGCACAAAGATTCTCCCTCACAGGGATTCTGAAGAGTACTTTGCTCATCCTCCGATATCTCTCTGCTGCGACTTGGGACATATCTGCATTCGCTGTCTGAGTCACTTTCACTTTGAGAGAGTTCCATCATTTTCTCTTCAGAATGCCCACCAAGGCAACTGAACCGCCATATGGGTAAGTTCTTTATGTAATCAGTTGGTATCAGAGGGTGAAGCCACAAATCAGGGAAAGCTAAGCGCTCAAGAAAAAGATCTGGGTCTTCATCCCAATCAGAGTCAAAGGGAAAATGCTGAAATGAAGTAATTGGGTGGAACAGATAGCTAGTGTACCAGTCCCAAAGGCTTGATAGCCATTCGAGGTTATTGGCATTTATTTCTTCACTGTTGTTATTGTGTCGTCTTTTTTTCTCAAAATAATCTATTAATAAACCATGGCCCAGATACGTGCTGAGGAACAAAGCTGGGTGTGAAGAGTAGAACATCCAGTCAGCTCTTACCCAGGAAGCTAGGGTTGTTGTATTTGAATATCGGAACAGTTTTAAACTATATTCATAGAAGCTGTCTAAATAAGGTAGCTGCAAAAAGCCCAAGACTGGTAACCAAGAAATAATTAAGAGGGAATTGTAAGTCCCTAAAGTGCTTATAAGAACAACAAAGCGCTTTATAGTAGCACCTTGGGTGATAAACAGGTCCATCCAAGCCATTAAGTTAACTAAAACAAGACTTAAAACAAATAAATCATTAACTTCTGGTTGTAAAGAACGCAAGAAGGAGTCCATGGCACGAAGGGATATAAATTCACCAGTGTTATTCCCATAACTGTATATTCCTTCAGGAGTTCTAAGTATATAGGATGGGGTCTTATAGATGCCCAGCTCCGTTATGTGGCTCTTGTTGTCCCAGTTTTCTACATTCACAAAAATAAACTCAACCCTACCAGTAAATTTTACACTTAGTGCAGAGAAGAAAGCTGGTGGTTGGTCTAAATTAGCAAACAAGTATATTTTCACTCTATACTGATAACTTTTGTTCCACTCTTCTTTCAAGTGCTCTGATTTGAAAATCGTTTTTATCCGAGAAGCAGCATGGGCTGTTATCCATTTGAAAATATGTTCTGTCTCAATTTTCCGTCCACCATATTCTTTAAGCATCACTTTGCCTTTGGATGTGCTAGTCTGTGGAACTGACATAATTAGTGTGGATCTTACCCAACCTCTTCTCCTGCAGTATCTACAAAGAAAATATTAAATTAAGTCAAGCTAGGTTACTTTGTAAAATAGAACATAAGTATTCTTGAAACCACAAGAGTTGCAGTTGTTTGTACTTTCAACTATTTATACTTCTGAAAATAGATTTGTGGTTTCTGCTTCAAAATTTGAAAACAAAAAACTTCAAAACTACCAAAAATCTTCTCTAGCTTCCCAGTGTTATCAGGTCAACCCCTTCCTCAGTTTTAGAGATCATAATATGCTCAATGTATTGAAACATGGATTAGAATTTGACAATTCTAACTAACCTACATCTAATTTTAGTGAAATCTGAAATTCTACTTTGCCCATTTCAAAAATCCTTTGGTGCTTCTTGTAAATGGTTTGGTGGGAGGAAAAGGGAAAAAAAACTTATGTGTTATGATTATCAGTCTTGTAAATAGTTTTGGGTATTCTCCAGTAGTAATGAACCACTACTAAAATCAGTGGTGCTACAACAGCTTTTCAATGACTATTTTCTAACATACACTCTGTCACAAGCTAGCAATCAGCAGCCCATCCACTGTCTTTAACTGCTTGGTATACAGACCACAGAGACCAAAATTGTCCTGCTCAATTTTCTGCACTCCCCAGCTCAGGGGTAGGCAACCGTTTCCCTTTAAGGGCCGAGGGACTTCAGCTCCCAGAAGCCTCAGCTATGTTGGCCAATAGTCCCATGTTGGCCAATAGCTCCTGGGATTCTGGGAGTTGAAGTCCCTCGGCCCTTAAAGGGGAAAGGTTGCCTACCCCTGCCCCAGCTGATCACCCATGAGCTGGGCAGCAGGGAACAGTTCACTGGCAAGGGAGGGAGTCAGGCTTTAATTTTCACAGCTCACAGTAATCCTCCCCTTGTTTATGTGTGTGGATATAACATTGTTCTTTATAGTTTAAAAAAAAGGTCAAATTTTCAAAAGCCATAGTAGAGAAAACAGCTAGAAAGCAGCAGCAAAAGACAGGATGAATGTTCAGTGCTAGTTAAGATAAAATTTAATGACTATTGACATGTGCTGACGTGTTTCATAATAGTCTTCCTTCTTTGAAAAGTAGAATTACAGGATACATGACATCAGCTGCAAATCCTACTAGTTGTTTGCATGTGTAGCTCTACATACATGCTAGCTGAACTACATCTACAGAAAAAATAGGAGCTGCTATTAGAACTTTAGTTTGTGGCATAAGTCCTACACTTCTACTTGGTGAAGAAAGAAACTTATTCTCCAATGTATCAGCATGTACAAATAGTCATTAAATGTTATCTTACCTAGCACTGGACTGGAAAAAGCAATTAACTCTGTCAAATGTAGCAGAGATGGAGGAGGAAGATTCAGAGATAGATACGAAAGGAGACATATGGTTCCTCCATTCACAATTGATATACATGTACAGAAATGTGTGCATTGATCATGTATTCTCTGTTGCCATTTTTGCCCAAAACATAAAGGAGATTTCATTTAATACAAATGTGCTGTGATCTTTTACGAAAGTATTTGTTTATTCACAGTCTTTCTATACTGCACTCGACAAAGTGACCACCATTACAGAGGGTACTTGACTATAAAAGTGGGAAAGTACATCTGAAACCATTAACAACATCTTCAGGAACATACCTTGGGTCACTGGAGCAATTAAATGTGCCTGTCCGTATTCCAAATCTTGATACTTTTTTCACCATTTTCTCCCAATGGACATTTCCCATTAAAGGGCTTCTGTCATTTGCTATGACCTGTTGGACAAATAAAATGGATGTTAGGAAAAAACTGTATGAACTGTTGCATATTTAAAGACTTTGCTCAAACTGCAGAAAACAGATTTTGTTATTTCTATTTTTATAAGTCCCACTTCCAGTTTAAAGGCTACCTAACTGGTTTATGATTAAGTCCAAATTTGTGAAAAATCAAACTCAAATATTCATCACCAGAACTTAATTATTTTTTAAAATACATTTAGCTTGAGGGGCATTCCCCTTGAAAAACAGCAGTCACCGTGGAATACCTGCTTAATCCTACCACGAACACCTGCTTAATCCTACCAAGAATCTTGGAATTCTGATCACTGGCAATGGCTCCTCATCAGGTCCAGATCAAGGGAAAGCACAAGCAAAACAGAGTACTAGAAACCAGTTCAGAAAGTGTATACTCACAAAATGACACCTGGAGAAATTCTTGTAGTTTTATACATAGGACCCCTGGTGTAAATGTCCATACAAGATTTTTTGGGGGTGGTCATGTAGCTTTCACTTGTCCCTCAATAGCTCATAGGTTCTCTGTATGAATTATTTATTCATGTATGCTCTAGAGGACCTGAAAATGCTATATATTACAAGAGATACACCCCTGATTTGTCACTGCTTTCAACTGTGTGGTGTCAATACCATATAGTAAACTAGAGTATTGTGTAAACTGGATCAGCTAAGATTAAAATTCTCTTTTCCACTCTGCTGCAAAATGAGAAGAACAATAGAGCTGTGTCAGAAGAACAATAAAGCAGTATCAAACAGTGAACTGCAATGATACCAAATAGAACAGGTGAGAAAATGGTGCAGCTCCTGTACTGCATATACCCCAATCTTTCTGTGTGTTCCTCAAGTCCATCAGGATACCCTCATAGTTCTTGAACTCATTTTTTTTAATGGTGCACAATTTTTCACCCTTCCCCTCCAAATTTTCTACTCCAAAGGCCTCAAAACTACTCCCCCAAATGATGATTTATCTTGTTTCACTTCACCTGCATGGCTGAAACATAGTGGAAATGATGTGATGTCACTTCTAATTTACCAGCAATGCACTAGTGCAACTCGCTGGGTAGTGTGGTGAAGACTGGTCCCTCCTCCCACAGCAATTGCCAACTTGAGTTGGCATCTTGTTAGTAGCATATGCATGTGTAAGTTTCCTTATGCCTGCATATGTCCTTTTCTGGGTGCTGCATAAGATTGGCATTCTCTTCCTTCCTCTGCAGTTCCTGAAGGCACCCTTGACTTGCTGTACAGCCTCTGAAGCTTCTGCCATTGCCAATCCATGCATCATAAGAGTGTGGGCAGGATCAGAGAAGCATTTAGATTTCACCGTGGCCAGATATAAAATGATTACTTCAACACTGAGACCATTGGAGAATCTTAGATGATCTCAGTGCTGATCTTATTATTTTGTGTCTGGCTACAAAGACACAGACTGAGGCTTCTCCAATCTTGCTTGCTCCCCATGAGACACAAAATGGAGGTGCATGGGGCTTCAGATGCTGTACAGAAAGTCCAGGAGTTGTATATGGCTAAGCCTAGCATAGGTCCACGTGAAGAACTACTATGTTACGCTGAGCCACATGGGATTGCAGTCTTGGTGAGCATACGCCACAGCAAGCCTTGGGCTTACCACTCTTCCCCTTCTCTCCTATTTTTACATGTAAGAGGATGAAAAGACACATTTCTGTGGAATCCATAGTTACAAGCTCAAGGGACTCTAGTTAATTTAATGAGATCAAAGCTTGCTCTAAGAAGTTAGGATTAGATTGTGATGTATGGCTTGCTCACTAGCCAAGAAGAGTCTTTGAAGCTTGAATACCATGTAAACTGTTTTTTTAAAGATCTGGAATGGAAGCTCTGTTGGCCCATGGCAGGCTCACATCCAATCCCAAACCTATGTTCCTCAGCACTGCCCCTTCCCAGTTTGCCTTTCCTGTTGGAGCAAGGTAAGCTGCAAAACCAAGGGGAGATCATTCTGTTCATGCTTGGACAGCCTATTTGAGCTTGATAGATGGAAAAAAAGAAGCTCAGTAGATAGACTTAGGGCCTAAGCAGACTGCCAGAAATAGTGCACATTAA
>CM034710.1:39980959-39991860 GCA_020142125.1 Phrynosoma platyrhinos
ATTCTCATAAGAAGACAGCAAAAGCTTGGCAGTAGGTAATAACAGGTAATCATGAAAGTCCCAAGTTTAAATCCCATCTCAGCCATGAACTGAACCACCCATCCTTCAGACTCAAACCTCAGTTCATGCCCTAGTACAGGATAATCAACTGTCTCCCTTGCAGGATTGTTACTAATGTTTGCAGAGATACTGAATGTGAAGTGAACTGAACGCTTCAATGTAGAATATAAATATAACCTACTATTAAGCACGACATTGTAAAAAATCACACAGCAGATACCGGCTGATTAAAAAAAATGTCATTGCTAGTTTTCCTGCTGTTTGTACAATGCACAAGTTCAACAGCATCAATTTAGGTCCAAAAAACACTGCAGAAATAACCCAGTTTGAGACTACTTTAACTGCCCTGGCTCAGTGCTAGGGAATCATGGGAACTGTAGTTTATTGTGGCATCAGAGTTCTCTGACAGAGAAGGTTAAATGTCTCACAAAACTACAGTTCCCAGAACTACCTACCATTGAGCTAGGGCAGTTAAAGCAGTCTCAGACTGGATTGTTTCAGCAGTATGTTTTGAACCTTAGTTATAGCATCTCTTTATTTTTAAAAACATTTAATTAACTTTTCATATCATAAATCATGCACTGCCACTAATGACACAAATATTGTTACATAGCCAGACCAGTTAATTTTAACTACAAAAAACAAGATCAAATTACAGTGTCCAAAACGACATGTTTCAACGGAGGTCCATGGACAAAGTTCATTTCTGAAATAAATATGGTAAAAGGATAATATATAACTTCAAAAATATTCTCCATGTTTTCTCCTTTTTACACCATCCCTTTTAGCCTGTGTCTTTTGGATGCACTTGATCTAACAATCCTATGGAACATAGCAGGAAAGGCTGTCCAGAACCTGAGTATCCAGTATTAGTTTGGCTTCCCCTACTCCGCTATGTGAGTCTACGATAGGCCAAATGCCAAGAGAACATGGAGTGAACCACTATAATATATCTGTCCTTTATTTATTAATCTGCTGGTGAAGCCAAGACTTTCCTCTCCCAACCTTACCTTCACAATACCTCCATGAAGGAGGTTACTATAAGGGAGACTGCCTGGCTCAAAGTCATCCAGTGAGTTTCACAGTTCAGGAGGGTTTCAGCCTGGATGTCTTAGGGCTTTTACAGACTGCCAGAAATAATCCATCTTGAGACCACTTTAACTGCCCTGGCTCAACGCTAGGGAATCACGGGAATTGTCATTTTTTTCTGAGACATTGAGCCTACTCTGTCAGAGAGCTCTGGTGCCACAATAAACTACAGTTCCCATGATTTTCTAGCACTGAGCCAGGGCAGTTAAATTGGTCTCAAGCTGGATTATTTCTAGCAGTCTGTAAAGGCCCTTAGTCTCATTACAACACCCTAACTATCACACCAAAGTACACTGCACAAACAGCAGTGAACATTACACCTGAACTGAAATATTATGTTTATATATGGGAAGGACATTTTTTCTTTCTTTTTAAAAATCTTTCTGCCTGTAAAATGCACTTCCTCTTATTTTATTATTTGGGAAGGCCCTCCAAAAGGGGCAAAAATATTCACTCACTGAGAGTGAAAGCAGGAAGTATGGTCATTGCTCTGGTTCAGCTTTGTAACATTCAGCACTGCTCATTTCTTCAATATGAAGCTTCCGTGCCATTTCCTCCCCCACAAGATGAACGTCCTTCTTTTCAGGCTATAATATATGCCAAGCTGATAAGAAACATGATGGCTTTATGCTACACATGTGTAAATGCTGATTTAGTAGGATCACCTAAGGAGTAAAGTTCATTGACAGCAAAATGTCCAGAGTGTTTTTCTATTACTGTAAACCAGGGGTAGGCAACCTTTTTGAGCCGGGGGCTGGGTTGCTGTCCCTCAGACAATTGGGGGGCCGAAGCACCAAAAATAAATAAATAAATAAATAAATAAATAAATATTTCTTTTTTAAAAAATAAAAAATAAAAAAAAATATGCATGCATACTCTCTCAGCCCCAGAAAAGCCATGGCAAAACCCCTGTGGAGATTTTGCCAAGAAAACCCCAAGAACAAGTAATAACAACAATAATCAATATCTTCATGGTGGGCGGGGGGCGGTGGCGGCGGCAGAGGCAGGACCAGCCTGGGGCCAGTCCAAAGGCCTTGGGGGGCCGCATCCGGCCCCCGGGCCTTAGGTTGCCTACCCCTGGTGTAAACCTTGGGATTTTCCTGAACCATTAGATACTTTCCACTTTAAAAATGGATAGTGCTGTTTTGACTATTAAGGACTAGAACTGAGCTCACTATTAGTATAAAATTCATCATAGATGTACAAGACAGCACAAAATATGTATGAGTCCAAAATCTAATTGTTTGCTCTAATCAGAGCAGATCCATTAAATCAATGGGAACTTGGTATGTCAATATTTATGAAAATTCCAATGCATCAAAGTGATTACTGTACTTGGGACTAACAACTGGGCTCAGGCCTTGTATGTCTATTAATCTGAGCTATTCCATTACATTTTATAAATGTCAGTGGGTAAATCCTAATTGAACTATGTTCTGCAGCAGTAAAGTGTGCTATGGTGCCCACATGACTGAATGTGGGACTTCTGTTTTTTTCCCCTATTTCTTTTATAAGGTGCACCAACTCAGGCCATACAGAAAATATTAATTAAAATAGGATTCAGATAAGCACAATCAGAGCATCATTAGCTTTTGCTACAGCTATCCCTATGGTGGCATATTCTGGCTTCTTGCATTAGACAGTGAATCCAGCTACCACTGAGATATTGCACTCCTCACTTCTCAGAAAGGTCTTGGCAAAGGGGAGACCAGGTTGCCCTCCTCCATTAAGCAAAGAATGAACTACTGCAGTAATGCCATATTCCCTATTCCTTCCCTTTTCTTCTACAGACAATATATATTTTGATCTCTAGCCTCCTAAAATGTAGTAACTGCATACAGGTAGAGATTTCTTTGTTGTTCAACATTAGTGAAGCATTTGATTTTGATGAGTTATAGTGATCTTTAGTTGTTGATGATGATGGAAGATAGCAGCAGGAACTGCTGTTTAAATACTGGTCTATTTTTTCCATAGAAATATCTATGTGACTCTTTTGTTCCTATCCATGTAGCCTCTTACAGCTCCGTCTAATGATTACTTAGAAGTAAGTCTCCTGCTAAGTTCAATGGGGCACTGTACACATAAGCTAACATATTTGAAGTACCCAATACTTCAGAGCCCTATCTACTAGATTTAGTTTTAGGTTCAATTTAATTCTGTGTGAATTTTCCCTGTCATTCTTCACATTTGGTTTTCCTTCTTTATTTAAATTATGCCACTTGTTCTCTGACTCCCTGAACCCACTTCACAATTTAACAAGTTCCACAAAAAGATCTATTTAGCATTTGATCCTCTAACTTAACAAATTAGTTCCATCTCAGGATTCTTGTACTGGCTCACTTGAAACTCAGTGAATTAATACTAATGCTTGATATCATAATTTCCTAGGGCCTCCACCAGATCTTCAAGGGACTGTCAGCACATACCTACACTTGCCCACTCAGAAGTAAACCCACTGTGTGCAATACAGTTTACTCCTAAATAAATGAATATAGAACTGCAGCCTAATGGTTTGTTCAGGATGCCTATGTATGTGTTGGTATTTTTGTTCTGAAGGTAGGTTTCCTATCCTTTAAGGTGTGCAGTTACTACATTTTTAGGGGGCTAGAGATCAAAATGGAGAAAGCCTGGGAGCTATCATACTATTATGGATAGGAGAAAGTACACCTGTGAACCCAGAACAATCCAGAAAAGGGGAAGGTTAGACATTTTTGTGTTTTGCTTCCTCCTAATCCCTTTATTAACAAAAGATAACAGTAGTTCTATGGCTCTCACAGCATTCTTTTGAATTACAAGTTAAATAATAAAATGAATGCCACAAAAGATTTAATTCTATGTAAGCATACCACTCTAATGTGTATTATAGAGACCAGGGTGGCTGACATAGGTAGGGTTAACCAATCACAGACGTGTCCACTAGCTTTATTATTATTATTATTATTATTATTATTATTATTATTATTATTATTAATATCCCGCCCCTCTGCAGAGCAATCGGGGTGGCTTACAACATAGCTGCAGATTAGACCTGCTGAACAGGGCAGTGAGGATGCCATGGCCCACTGTGTTTCAATCCCCATTTCTTAGTACTGTTGTCTAGAAGTTTTATGTCTGGCATAACAGACAGTCTAGCAAATCTGTTAGCAGAACATCCACCTCTCTCCCTCCAATGTAATCCCAAGAGGAGTGAGGATTTTAATAGCCAAGCTTCTGTTCCTCCGTCTTGTGAAGTGCTAGGTCTGGTGACAATTACAGCTTTTTTCAACTGTCGTCTGTCCTTACATATTTAGCAAGTCATATTCTCAACTGGGCATTTTGCCCTGAGAAAAAGACCTGATGAAGGGAAGGAGATTTAAGCCAAGTCTATTCTCATGGACAGAGCACTGTTTCGTGATCCCAAACAATGACACTAAGGGGGGTTGCAGACTGCCAGAAATAGTGCAAATTGAGTCCACTTTTAGGGTTAGGGTTAGTGCTAGGGAATCATGGGAATTGTTTTTGTTCTGAGACATTGAGCCTTCTCTGTCAGAGAGCTCTGGTGCCACAATAAAATACAGTTCCCATGATTCCCTAACCCTAACCCTAAAAGTGGACTCAATTTGCACTATTTCTGGCAGTCTGGAACCCCCCTAAACCTCCTTTTTACCAAATTCAGATGAAAAACCTGGCATGAACTAATTCCTCAGGTCTGTAATGAGGGTCAATACACTGAGCTCATTCAGAAAAGAGCACGACACTACTGTCAGGTGATTCATATAATCAAGAGAAATCAGCAATCTAGCCTACCTTTGGAAGCAGGTGAACAGATGGTGATGCTGACAGATTGCAGCTCTACCTTGTAACCTCTGGTTTATGACATTTCACAGGCCTGCGTATTTATAGAACAAAATGTTTCATTGAGACTATCCAGAAATTTTGTTAGGGGACTGGAAATGTGTTTCTTGGTTTTCCTTTGTTGAACAAAAACACTGAAGCTTAATCCAAAGATGAAGGAAATGCTCAGAGAGGAAAATGAAATGTATGTATACAATCTGTTTGGGATAGAGTTGCTCTCTCCTAAAACAGCAAGTTCATGGCAACAGCTTATGAGTTCAGTGCTGCTTTTGGCAGCTCAAACAGCATACATGGCCAATAATGCCTTTTTCTGCTGCAGTTGGTACATCAGCCATGCCCTTGCCTGCTAAAGTTTGATCTATCTACAGTTATGCAGTCTCATCACATTCTGGACTGAATTACTGTGCCATATATATGAGGAACTGCCTTTCACAAAATGTGGATCCTACTGCTTTACACAAAATTCTATGGTGAGCATCTGAGAATTTATATGATGAAGCAGTATGGTGTTGTGGTTTGAGCATTGGACTATGGCTTTGGAGACCAGGGTTCAAATCCCCCCTTGGCCGTGTAAACCTACTGGGTGACCCTGGGAAAGTCACACTTTCTCAACCTTGGAGATGGCAATGGCAAACCTCCTCTGAAGAAACCTGCCAAGAAAACCCCATGATAGGTTCACCATAGGGTCACCATAGGTTAGAAAGAATTTGAAGGCACACAACAACTTATGAGGCATACAAATCCAGTATTGTATTATCTTTGTTGGCTTCCCATTTGTTTCTGGACCATTTCGAAATAGCCACATTGGCCTAAGTGCCCAAAACCAGGATATTTTAAACACTGCTTCTTCCCATTTAGATCTATTCATTTTCTCAGTACTCAGTGGGCTCTGTTCCATATCCTCACAGCATCAGAGATCAAGCCAGTTAGTACTATCTTCACCCATTGTGCCCATGATCCAGAACACTTTTCCTCAAGAAGCCCATTTAGCTCCTTTGCTACTTGCACTCCTAGCATTGCATAAAGGCCTTATTCATAAAGGCTTGGTTGTTGGGCAAATTGAAAGGAACGTTACTTACTTGGTGCTCATTTCCTTTTCTTCTTTTTTGTGCTAAAGTCACTTTAAAGCCTCTCTTGAAATCTTTAATGCATGTTTATTTTCTCTCAACCCTTTTATTATTATTGGATGTTATCTATATTTCAGCATCTGCCTTGATGGTTTGCAAACAGAAAGGCTGCATATCAATGCAATTATGTATTCACAAAAAAACATTACCTGTCATCTTCAAACATGCTAGCCTTATCTGCTAGGGTGTTTTTTTTTTTTTATAATCATACACTATCCCTGAAATGGCCTTTTGTATATGCAGCCAGATAATGTTTTAGCAAGTGAAACCATGGCCAACGAAGTGTGGGATCCAATAGCAGACTTCCGCTCGCAGAACTGCACACTCCAGCAGAAGTGGGGATACCACCATTGCAGCCATGCTGTGAATTCAACATTGGCTGGAAAACCCTCCAAAACAGGTTTTCAGATGGTGCAGAGAGGAGGGAAAGAGAAGGAAGTTCCACTGAACCCAACAGCATAATGTTGAATTTAGCCCTAGGATTAATTTCTGGAACAGGTAGGCTGACTGTTGAATTCATTCTCCCTCATGCTGATTATACGTGTCTGAACTGGGAATTGTTTTAAAACTACATGAGTACTGAAATTCAGTTTCAAGACTGGAGCTAAAACATGAGCTACTTTGAACACTGACTAGTAACTGAAGGAGCCTAAATTTTAGACCAAAATGGAAATTTCAATACAAATAATCACTAAACATGAACAAACAAGGATTTGTCTTTGTTGCACTTGTTTTTTTTTATAGAAGTAGGAAAGAGAGATAACTAACTAACTGTAAATATAATAATGAACCTAAACTCCTTTTCAAAAAACAAACCAAAGAAAAAACAAAAAACAAAATTTTGAGGAACCTTTCCTTTTAAATCTAATTTTGAACTCTGCATATAAAATCTAATTCACAAAACCAATCTCATTTTTACTGTTGACCGTACAATAGGGCTAGACAGGGCTAGACTTTACAACTAGCTAGAAGAAATACTGTTTGGCCTTTAAGTCCAGACAATTACCATTTGCTGACTTCTGTCAAAACATTCATATCATCAAATCACTGAAATTGTTTCTAGTTCGTTTAAATATGCAAATTATTCAGCAGCAAGAAGCCACTCACCTTCTTCATGACAAACAATACTATGACACACAGGATCATTTTATTATGTTTCACTGTTAACAACCATAGTATGGCAATATGATTTTGAAAATACTGTTTTTCAAGATCCTGCAATCATATTACAGAATGTGTGAAGCATTACATTACATTCATATTCTGCTGCTTCTCTATTCTAACTGCCACAAATTCAGGCTATCTTATTGCATTACACAAATATATCTTAGTCACAACTTCCCTGGTTTTTCCTGACTTCTGACCAATTACCCTGAGAATTCCCTCTTCCCTGACTTTCCAGAAAGTGGCAATCCCTCTGAGAAATGCAGACCAATGGCCTTGTTTGGCATAAAACATTTTTCTATGTTCCTAATCCAAGGATTTAAATAAAAAACGTATGCAGGAGCTGAAAGCCAGAACTGCCACTCATACATCTCAAGTTTCGCAGAAATGATCACACGCTTAGGCAGAGAATCCTTACACCTGCATGCTTAACAGATCAGCACATCCAGAGACATCAAGCCATTAGTCACATTAATTCATCTCAGTTGACTATTACTGTTGGTAGGCAAAAATTTACACAACCAAACTATTATTTATTACATTTATTGGCATCTAGCAATCTTAAAGTGTTTGGAGTCAGTCTGAAAGTATGCTTAGGAGGATAGGATATTAAAAACATGTTTGTCTGAAGCAGCTACACCTTTGACACACCTCACTCTGCAAACAAATCCTTATTACCAAGGAAACTCTTTTCTGTATTTTTTCTGAAAGTACTTTTACTTCCTTAAATACAGTAACAAAACCTTGTCTCCAGGTGAAAACATCTAGTCAACAGAATTTCCTTCACTTGTTGTATTGAACGGCATATTGAGACTACAATAAACAAGCAAGCAAGCTTCACTGACCTCAAAAGGGGCTTTTATGTAAATATGCGGAGACGGCATTGGAAAACTGCAACTTGCTTACACTTAGGTTAGCAGGATCTACTTCCAAGTAAACATGCAAAGAAGCAGGCTGTAGCCAGTCTAATAATGCTGCTACTTAATCTTGGCATACAGGCTAGACTTTGATCCACAACACACTGCAGAAATAATCCAGTTTGAGACTGCTTTAACTGCCTGGATCAATGCTAGGGAATTATGGGAATGGGAGTTTCATGACATATTTAGCCTTCTCTGTCAGAGCTCTGGTTCCACAATAAACTACAATTCCCAGGATTCTCTAGTAGTGAGCCAGGGCAGTTAAAGCGGTCTCAAACTGGATTATTTCTGCAATGTGCTTTGGACCTTCCTGAGAAGAAATCAAAATCAAAGTAGCAGATGACACATTTCATTTTGTAATTCTTACTGGTATTTTTCAGATAAAACTAGATGAAGATAATTTTTCATCTGCACATGGACAGAATTTCTTTTCCCCTCTGTGCTGCTGTTCAGTAGGTTTTCCTTGCCAGCCATATTTCAGCAATTCTCCCTGAAGAGTCTGAATACATTCGACTTTAGGGTCATTCCTTCTATTACTGAAATATTTTTTTTATTTAGCATTACTTCCTACTGCGCCTTCTTCAAGTACTTGAAATTATGTGATGACAGCGACTGTGGGCATTCTACAGTTAAGCAGTTTTAGACGTAGAATAGTCTTATCACCCACCCACAGATATTACTTCTTTCAAAATGGTAAGCCACCCCGCTGCATTTCAGGATTCTTCTGCACCTTTCACCAAGTGCACTAATGCACTCCCCCCCCATCAAGTCATCGTTTATTGTGATAGCCAAAGGCCATGACAAAAAGCTTTTCAAAATACGCAAAACATTTAAAACGAAAGGCATAAAAGTACAAAAGAGCAAAAAAGTCATCCCACCATTTTGTAGTTATTATTATTGGTGATATAAGATTAAAAAAACCTTTCCAGTTATTGGTAAACTTATACAGTACCATCATAAAAAATCAGACGAATACTTTGAGTCTCCAAGGCAATTTATGGCAATTTTATTTAACTCTCTCGTCCTAATCTTTTTTGCAGCCAAGACAAAAAGGACCACTCTGTATGTTACATAGGTCCAAAACACACTGCAGAAAGAATCCAGTTTGAGACTGCCTTAACTGCCCTGGCACAATGCTGGGGAATCCTGGAAATCGTAGTTTATTGTGGCACCAGATCTCTCTGATAGAGAAGGCTAAATGTCTCACAAAACTATAAAGTAAATTGAACCGAATCTACAAGAGAGTCCCACTTCCATTTGTCAGCAAGGCTGTTAGGAATTTCTCTCTAGGGGCCAAGCCACACTGCAGAAATAATCCAGCTTGAGCTCACTATAACTGCCCTGGCTCAATGCTAGGGAACTCTGAAAACTGTAGTTTTATCAGACACTTAGCCTTCTCTGTCAGAGAGCTCTGATACCACAATAAACTACAAATTCCCAGGATTCCCTAGCACTGTACCAGGACAGTTAAAGTGGTCTCAAACTGGCTGATTTCTGCAGTGTGTTTTGGACCTATGCAACACACAAAGTGTCTATTTTTGCCTTGGCTGCAAACAAGATTGGGAAGAGAGAGTGAAATAAAATTGCCATAAATTACCATGGAGACTCAAATGTATTCATCTGATTTTTTACGATGGTACTGTATAAGTTTACCAATAACTTGAACGTTTTTTTTAAAAAATCTTATATCACCAACAATTTTAACTACACATTAAATGACGGGATGTCATAATTTTGCTCTTTTGTGCCTTTTGTTTTAAATGTCTTGTGTATTCTGAAAAGCTTTTTGCCACGGCTAGCACAATAAATGATGGTTTGATTTGGGAGGGGAGGGCAGGGGAAATAGCTATAGTGCACTTTCTGCTATAAAGAGGACAAATATGTAGCATGTGGGCATGTAGCAAAGGAAAAACCGAACAGAGAAGGAGGAAGCAATGCTGAAGAGAGAATGAGACACACAGGAGGGTTGCAGACTGCCAGAAATAGTGCAAATTGAGTCCACTTTTAGGGTTAGGGTTAGGGAACAATCATGGGAACTGTATTTTATTGTGGCACCAGAGCTCTCTGACAGAGAAGGCTCAATGTCTCAGAAAAAAAACAAGTCCCATGATTCCCTAGCACTAACCCTAACCCTAAAAGTGGACTCAATTTGCACTATTTCTGTCAGTCTGCAACCCCCCACAGAGAGTCAGAAAGCGCAGAAGGCTTGCAAATGAATCCTTTTCCTTACCTGACTTCTCAACCAGCTCCCTGACATCCTTCTTCTCCAGAAGCCCAGAGTATCCAAGCCCTCGACACTCCAAAATGGTCTTCAGCTTCTTGAAGCTCAGGGCCACAGGGTCCACCAACTGCGTGGCAAAGAAGCCAGTCTCATACCACACAATGGCCTCAAAGAACCTGGCCAGGATGAAGAGGACCAAGAAATAAAGCAGCAGGAAAAAGAGCTTCAGCCACATCTTCCTTCCCTCTCTCTTCTGTGCCTGTTTGTGTCTCAGTGACTCTCTGCAGAGAGAGTCAGTCAATCAGTCCTAGAAAAAAGGAGAGAAAGAGAAAGGTCCCGATGGAGGAGAGAAAGGCTGCTGGGCATTCATAACCAAACCTTTAGTTGTTTTTTTGGGGTCTCTCTCTCTCTTTCTTTCTTCTCAGAGGTGCCACAAATACTTCACACACCTCTTGATGATGTGGCAGAAAACAAAATGGGGGGGGG
>CM034710.1:40005998-40027879 GCA_020142125.1 Phrynosoma platyrhinos
AGTTACTTGAAGGAATGCCTTTCCCTACACAATCTGCCCCACACTCTCAGAACATCTGGGAAGAACCTATTGGAATATCATAAGACCAAGCTGAGCACAACTTCCCATAGATTGTTCACGGCCACAGTTCCCAGGTTATGGAACAGCCTACCGGAAGAGATTCATCTTATCACTACCTTAGATGCCTTTAAGAAGGCACTTAAGAAGGCTCTGTTCCAGCTGGCCTATCCACTTGATCTCCTACAGTAAAATTCTAAGTTAAAAATGCACTACTTGATTCGATTGCTTGGTTTTTTCAGTTTTTAATGATGTCTAGCTGTTTTATTGAGTTATTAACAATGTGATTATTTTATTGATTATACTTTTTGATATTTGTATTATATTTTTACTGATGTAATCCCGCCTCAATCCACAGGGAAAGGTGGGAAATATAAATAAAAAATATTATTATCCTTGCAAACCTTGAGAAGTTTGTAACAAATGAAGGGCATGTAATGGACCCCTTGTTTAGCATCCCTTTTATTTCCAGGGTTCAGATGCCTGACAATCTCATAACTGTTTGTTTATCTGTGCTTTGTTGTTTCACCAATGGTTGTTTGTATATTTCACAAGGTCACTTTGGAAGACCTCTTTTTTTTTAGTTAGGAACATTCAGCAGTACTGTGTTCAAATTTAAATACCAAGTACTTTTATGGCAGCAATGGAGGTTTATATTATTTTTCCTTGTATTTTCCCTCTACTTTCAATACTTGTTATAAATGCTAGCTAAACCTATATAAATTACATTCCACTATACCTTGTAGTTCTTCCTCCCAAAATATAACTCTTTGAAATTTAAATTAAAGGCTGAGGCATCTCATTTCAGAAATTTTGCGTCTTTGGAAACAGTGTTATTTGTTCATAATGCAATTAGATCTTTTTTCTGTCTTCTGTCTAGATCAAGATGGCGACCTATCAGGAACAATATCACTTGTTATGACTCAGTGTTGCAAACGAATAAAGGACACTGTTCAAAAATTGGCGTCAGATCATAAGGATATCCACAGTAGTGTTTCTCGCGTTGGGAAAGCTATCGACAAGGTATTTTTAGCATTAATCTTATTGTATCAGAGTGAGGGAATGCGGTGGCTCAGTGGTTAAGATGCCAGTTTTGACAACCATAAGGTTGGAAGATTGGCAGTTTGAGGTCCGAGTGCCACATGATGGGGTGAGCTCTCGTCACTAGTCCCAGCTTCTGCCAACTTAGCAGTTCGAAAGCATGCAAATACAAGTAGATAACTAGGTACCACTTCGGTGGGAAGGTAACAGCATTCAGTGCAGTCATGCTGGCCACATGACCACAGGGTCGTTTTCGGTCAGCTCTGGTTCTTTGGCTTAGTAACAGAGATGAGCACCGTCCCCTACAGTCGGTTACAGCTATTCATGTCAAGGGAAAACCTTTATTTTTACCTATCAAAGTGATTACGATTTTCAGTCTTTCTTTGTATACAAACTTAAACCTGCCTAGAATAGGCCCATTGACATTCAGTTACTTCAGAGACTTCAGTTAGTTGTGATTGACATGATTCCCATTGATTTTAGTGGGTCTTTTCCAAGTACGATTAAGACAGGAATCCCATCCTTGTGTTCAAATGTTGGTTGATATGAGTAAAAGCATAAACAAGGATTGCAGTTGACAAACCCTTCCACAGCACTATTAACTTTAGTGGACTTGAATAGAAGAGATTTTCTAATAGATTTTGCCCTTGGTGCTTAAGCTTTTCATGTTGCTTTTTTGATGGTATAGTGTTCACATGTGCAAGGCAGAATTCGTTTATTATAAAATAATCTAACATTGTTATTGTTATTGTTATTGTTATTGTTATTGTTATTATAGCACTTTTCTAATTGTAAGATGCAATAACACAAGTGAGTTAGGCATGTTAGTCTGTTGCAGCAAGTAAGTTTTCTTTGGTGTAAGCTTTTGTGGACTGCAGTCCACACCATTGATCCATGGCATGATCACCTACCTGAGTGTGTGTGTGTCAACTTAAGGTGATACCATATATTTCATAGTGTTTGCTTAGGCAAGGAATACTCAGTCATGGTTTTGCCAGTTCCTTCCTCTGAAATATAGCCTACAGCTTCTGGTATTTTCCGGCAGTCATACATCCAAGTACTAATCAGGGCTGACCCTGCTTAGCTTCCAAGATCAGACAGGATCTGGTGCCTTTAGGGTATTTAGACCACTGATTACCTGAGCAGGCTTGTATTTATTCAAATAGTTGTTGATTCCACTGATTAACAAGTGGACAAGAATTTATTGCGATTCAGCTCTGTTCTCTGTGATTTGAATGAAGACAAAGGCTTTTTAATTTCAGTACATTTATTAATCAGGTCATCTGTGGGTAGATGTCTGTAAGCCACACTGGTAATACAGTGGATGGACATCTTTAAAATATTTTAAACAAGCTGGAGTGGCTAGTATAATGTTGAATAAATGTTCCAACACATGATAAAGAGCTAATATTTTGGCTGAAGAACCCTAGGCACCCACAGCTTGCAGTGTATCTCCTTTTCTTACCTATAACTTCCTAACATTTATTGATATGGTTGGTTGTCTTTTAGAAAAGAAAGCAACAGACAAGCAAAATGGTGTTTGGTCAGTTGGACTGACCAGATAAGGAACAATATGGAATACATATTTTATATAGAACAAGCAATGATAGAAAGTAGTTCAATTAAATGATTAAAAGTTCTAGAGGGTGAAATACCAATACTCCTCCTAACTAGTAAAATAATACATATCAAAATAGAAGACTTTGTTTCTCCTAGAATTAACTGTCAGTTTTTGCTTCACAGAATTTTGACTCTGACATCAGCAGTGTGGGAATTGATGGATGTTGGCAGGCTGATAGCCAGCGAATTTTGAATGAAGTAATGGTAGAACACTTTTTTCGGCAAGGAATGCTAGATGTAGCTGAAGAGCTTTGTCAGGTAATTGCGGTTAGAATCTCCCAATCCTAGGAGGAAAAGTAAATCCTTCCTCTGACACTCTTACAGGATGTGGAATTATTATTATTGTTCTTGTTATTATTTTGTCCATTGATTTTTAAAATAACTAATGTCTGTGTGGCTATGGTTTGTGTTTTTTCAGGAGTCTGGGCTTTCAATAGACCAAAGTCAAAAGCAACCATTTGTGGAGCTGAACCGAATACTGGAAGCACTTAAAGTTAGAGTTTTGAGACCTGCATTAGAGTGAGTTACTCCATTGTTTTGGAAACCTTTAGATAAAAATCTAAAGAATGTTGGAATTCTCTCCTTTAACAAATTAACTTATGTTGGGTTTCATAGGCAAATAAATGATTTGTTGCTTTCTCAAGTTGGGCCAAGGTCCTGAGGGTCAAGTGGGGCTAATCTGTGGCAAAGATTGTCCAGTACACATTAATTCAGCTCCCAAGTAAGGCAGACTTTGCTTCAACAGTGGTCAGAATCCAGGAGAATTCCCAAGTGGTATTCCATACTTGTCAAGCCTCAAAGCCAAGTCTCCCTACATGCTCAATAAGTTTAAAGTGTTTGAACCTGATTTGAATCCGTTCTCTCCAGTACTTCTGTGTTGTGTCTATATAGGATCTGTCTTTTACATGGGAGCTTACAAGAGAGCTTGGTGCCTTAGCCGAAATGACTGGAATGTTGATTTAGATTTCTTACTTGAACATTCTGAACTGACCTCAGGAACAGAAAGTTGGGGTCTCCTTCATTTTCCTTTGGGTTATGGATTTTTCTCCCTGGAATGCCAGGGAGAATTTTTACCAATGCTAACCTGTTTCCCCCAGGCTGTGTCTCAGACTGCTTTTTGCTATGATGTTAAACTGGGATTTAACAAAGTAATGGTTTGTCTGGGTACAGACAATGGTAGAGTTGGAAGAGACCACAATACCATCCAATTCAACCCCTTGCTACGCAGGAAGACATACGGAGCATTCCCGACAGATGGCCATCCTGCTCTGTTTAAAAGCCTCCAAAGAAGGAGACTCTTCCACACTCTAAGGCAGCATATTCCACTGTTGAACAACTCTTACTGTCAGGCAGTTGTTCCTAATGTTTACGTAGAATCTATTTTCCTGTAGTTTGAATCCATTGCTTCTTTTTGTTCTGGTATGTAGCTGAGATATTACACATTATAGCAATATTTTATAAAATAAACTGATTCTTAAAAGAAGTACCAATGAAATTTTAATAAAGTTACTCAATACCCATTGCAGCAGTTTAAAACAATGCTACTGAAAATGTTTATCCCTGGACCAGTGCCTGTCTCTGAGCCATTTCCAGGAAAGAAACACTTTTAGCTAATGGACACAAAAATAGCAACAACCCTGAGGATATTGGAAAAAATAATAGAAATGAATATTCCTGGATATTCATTTTGTAAGTTTTGACTGGGCCCCCACCTCAACCTGACAGGCACTGATTTAGAAGGCATCTCCTTTAGGACTGGCTCTATCATTTGGCAGGTGGAGATGGTTCCCTAAGGGGCAGATAGTGAATGTCACAAATGGACAACAAGTTGTTAAGATACTTAATTTGTTATTGTACAGGTTGAATATCTCTTATCTGAAATGTTTGGGACCATAGATTCTTTTCTTTTTGATTTTGGAATACCTGTATATGCATATACTTTCACATAATACACAGTATAAAATACACAGCAAAAGTAGCATAGTGCATATAGTATTGTGATGCTGGAGAGAGATGGGAGGCTGGAAAGAGACTGTGGATCTGTGAAATGGAAATTCAAGTGTAGTGCTTGGTGTGCCTCCATGGCCCTTGCCATTTCACAGATCCTCACATCTTTAGCCTTGTGTCTTATTTGTTGCTACCTTTGTGTATGACACATAAAGCTGGAGAGAGACTAAGGGTCTGAGAGATGAATGAGTAGGAGTGTTGCAGCCACCACCTTGAAAGTGGAAGTGGATGGTTGGCAGCAAAAAGTTTTATTTTTTGAAGATTTTTATATTTTGGATTTATATTTGGATTGTATTTTTTGTCTTTGGGTGAGTGCTGTCATTTGCTACTCATTCTGCTACTCTGAGGGGGGTTGCAGACTGCCAGAAATAGCGCAAATTGAGTCCACTTTTAGGGTTAGGGAATCATGGAAACTGTATTTTATTGTGGCACCAGAGCTCTCTGACAGAGAAGGCTCAGTGTCTCAGAAAAAAAACAAAAAACAGTTCTCATGATTCCCTAGCACTAACCCTAACCCTAAAAGTGGACTCAATTTGCACTATTTCTGGCAGTCTGCAACCCCCCTGACTCAGGCAGAAACATCATAGAACCTTTGAGCTGGAAAGGACCACAAGAGCTGTCTAGCCCAACCCCCTGTCATGCAGGAATACACAGTTACAGTACTCCTAAAAGATGCTCATCCAAATTCTACTTAAAGACCTCCAAAGATGGAGAGCCTAATGTCCTTTGAGACAGTCTATTCCATTGTTGAAAAGCTCTTACAGTAAAAAAGTTCTTCCTTGTGTTTAGGTAGAATCTCATTTTTTGTAAATTTCCATGCTCTAGTGTCTCGAACAGCAAAAAAGAAACTCACTCCATCTTCTTCGTGACATTTTTTCAGATATTTAAGGAGGGCTATCAAGTCCCCTCTCAAACATACTCTGCAGTCTAGGTTCTTTCTTATAAGGCTTGGTTTCCAGACTTTTGATAATTTTTGGGCCTGAAATAGACAGGCTCAAAAATTAGATGACACCCCAAGCTGGCAAGAGCCGGCCCGAAAAAGAGCGGATTTAACCTGCTTCTGCCAGCTTGAGACTGTGGCAGCAGCTGGGTCACTGTGGTCCCAGCCTGATTGGGACCGGAGCAGCCAGAGGCCCCTCCTTCTGGGGTGTCTGTTTCAGCCCTTGGCCACTCTTCTCTGAATATGTTCCAGCTTGACAATATCCTTCTTAAACTGTGATGCCCAGGACTGAGACATAGTATTCCAGGTGAGTATAACCAAAGCAGAAGAGAGTGGCACTACTTCCCTTGATCTGGACATTGTACCCCTGTTGATGCAACCCAGAATTACATTGGCTTTTTTGGCATCCCACTGTTGACTCATGTTTAGCTTGTGGTCTACTAAACTACTAAACTCCTTTTCACAAATCCGGCTTTCAAGCCAGGTGTCACCCATTCTATATTTAGGCATTTAATTTTTCTGCCTTGTTGCAATATCTTACATTTATCCCTGTTGATAATTCAGTTCATATGTTTTGGCCTAGTTCTCCAATCTGTCAAAGTCATTTTGAATTCTGATGCTGTCTTCTGGAGGAGTATTAGCTACCCCTTCCCCCCAGTTTGGTGTCATCTGCATATTTGATAAGCTTGCCCTCTATACCATCTTCTAAGTCATTTATAAAGATGTTAAATAACAGTGGGCCAAGGATGTGAGATACCCCACTACTCACTTCCCTCCAGCATATCAAGCTGACTGGTTGCTCAGTGATGAGTACTCTGTGAGTTCTGTATGTCAGCCAGTTATAGATCCACCTAACAGTAACATTGTCTAGCCCAGTGATGGCAAACCTTTTAGAGACTGAGTGCCCAAACTCAAAGGTGTTCTTGCACTGGGTGTCACCTGGTACCGGGGTGGGTGGGATTTCTGGGGGCAGGACTTCCTGGGAGGGTGAGGGGGAAGAGGAGGAACAGATGCACACCTGTTCTTCCTCCCCCCCCCCTCCTGGGCCTTCAACTGCTTCTCTGGAGACAGCTGAAGGCCTGGGATGGCCAGGAAGAGGAGGAACAGATGCACACCTGTTCCTCCACTTCCACACCCTCTATGTGTCCTCAAAATGGCTTCACATGTCATAGGTTCACCACCATGGATCTAGGCTGCAGTTCACCAGCTTGCCTACAAGAATGTCATGGGAGGCCTTTTCAAAAGCCTTATTGAAATCAAGGTATATTACATCCACAGCATGCCTCTGATCTACCAGGCTCATAACTTTAATATATATAAGAGAAGATTAGTTTTGCATGACTTGTTTTTGGGAAACCTGTGTTGCTTCTTAGTATTCACAGCATTCCTTGCCAAGTGCACGTAGACTGACTGTTTAATGATCTGTTCTGTCTGATCTAATCTATAGCCTTTCTTAGTATCAACATCAAGCTGACTGTTTGGTAGTTGCTCAGGTCCCCATTTTTGCCCTTTTTGAAGGTGGGGACAACATTTGCTCCAATCTGCTGGGCCGCTCCTATTTTTCAAGAATTTTCAAAGATTTTTGACAGTGGCTGTAAGATTACATCTGCAGGTTCCTTTATTACTCTAGGATGCAGCTCATTTGGCCCTGGAAACCTGAATTTATTCTGAGTAGTGAGGTATTCCTTGACTACCTCTTTACCTATTCAGGCCTGTAGTACCCTTGCTGCATTATATATATTGTTTTCACCAGTTACAACTCTTTTTTTTCATTTGGAGGAAGACTGAGGAAAAGAAGGTATTAAACAGTTCAGGCTCCTCTCTGTTCCCCTGTTAGCATTTCACCATCTTCTCTACTCAACAGCCCTACCATTTACTTGTTCTTCCTCTTGCTCTGGATATCACTAAAATCCCCCCTCCCCTTTTGTTATTTTTAATCTCTTTAGTGAGTCTGGACTCATTTTGAGCTTTGGCTTTTCTGACTTGCCCTCTGCGGTTATAGGCTATATGCTTGTATTTCTTTTTTGGTAGCTCCCCCCTTCTTCCATTTCTCATACATGTTTCTTTTAAATCTCAGTCATCTGAAAGTTCTTTGTACATCTATCCTGCTTTCTTTAGACATCTCTCACTTTTCCTCCTCATGGGCAGTATTTGCAACTGTGTCTACAATACCTCAGCCTTTTTCCCATAATTTTTATTTATTTTTTTAAAAAAAAACTTTAAAATTTGCAACAAATCTTATTTGTCTCACTTACATATACCCACCACATATACAGAAATGAAAACATATAGAATATATTTACTACATACATATTTATAACAATTACAAATTAACTAGTTAATTGTAACTTGTTCATTCATACCACTTTTGTTACTTCCTTGTTTACAGCTTTGATTATCTTTTCCCTTACTCATTTTTATTCAATAAGACTATCTTGAACTGAAAATGTATTGGTTTCTTTCCCATCTTAACATTTGGTACCTCAGCTTTAAGAAGCTCCCATGCACCATGAACTTCCTTTGAGCATTTCCGACCATGCAATCTCGCCTAGTATTTCCCTAAACCTATTGAAATCAGCTTTCTTGAAGTCCAGAGTGTATATTTGACTACGTTTGGCTTCCCCTTTATTCTGTATTACGTAACATATGCCAAGAGTGCATGCTCACTTCCATCCAAGGATCCCACAGTGTTTTCATGTTAGTTCAACTCTGTTAATTAAATCATATCCAAAATAGATGATCCCCTTATTGCTTCCTCCACCATTTGTATAATGAAATTGTTGGCAAGACTAGTGAGGAATTTGTTGACCCATAAAATCTTTGCAGAGTGTAACTTCCAACTAATATTGGTATGATTGAAGTCTCCTATTACTACTATATCTCTCCTTTCTGAATATTTCATCATTTTTTTAGGAAGGCATTATCCAAGTCTTTAGTCTGGTTGGGGGCGCCTGTAGTAGATGCCCACAATAAGTCACAAGCCAGCCTTTTCATATGTTTTAGAGACATAATCAAGGCCACTCCATATATTCCTAAGATAAAAACATTTCTTGCTGCCTTATCACCATCCATATGAAACATCTCCATACTGATTCATTTTTTTCTCCCAATTTATTCCCATGTCCTCCAGCTCCTAATGCTCCACTTTATCTTCTTTCTTATGCCAGACAATTGGGTTATGCTCAGCATGATAGGTAGACTTTCTTGTAAGAAGAGAGTAAGAAGAAAGTAAGCAGCTGCCTACTGGGAGAGCTCAGCCCCCATCTGTAGTTTGTTTTTTTTCTGCTTAAGCTGTAGTTGCTCTACTTTTGGTTCTTTTTTTTTGCTGAGGCCTCTTCTAATATACATTTTTCAAGGAAAAAGGAGGTTTTTCTGTTCTTCAAGGATTGGGAGTTGATGTTCTTCAGATGTGCAAATATTGTACCCGCTTTTATACCAGCATTTTGATTTGGAAACTACCAAGGAAGGGGTGACAGTTATTTGAACAGCGATTTCCCCGCTTATTCCTGAGCAATCTTTCTTGCCAGATTCTGGGGAACCATGAATAGGCAAGTAGGTGGGAGTATGTTAGAGGTCCTCCCCCTTATCTTATGTTTTTAGTAATTAATCTTGAATCATTTTATGCATGTTAAGGGGAATGTGGTGTCATAGATTGACATTCTCGCTGAGTTTCTCAATACTACCCAATGCAGCATTTGAACAAGTTTGTTAAAACTGAGTTTTAACAGACACCCAAACAGAACATTTTAACATTTTAGTGGAGATTGTTTTGGTCTGTTTTCTATCAGTTCTTAAATGTCTATCTAGTAGTCACTTTTAACTATTCTGCATTTTATCTAGTGATCACTTTGACTACTCCACATTTTAGTGGTGATTGTTCTGGTCTTAAGTTTCTTATCTGTTCTTAGGTTTCCATCTAGTAGTTGCCTTGAGTCCTAATTTTAGGAGAAAGGCAGAATAGAAATAATAATAGTAATAGTAATTATAGTAATAGTAATAATAATAGTAACAACAGCAGCAGCAACAATAACAACAATATCAACAATAGTACATTCCTTGTGAATAACTGGGGATCTGTTTGGTGATTTTCTTTGTGCCCAAGAAGGAAAAAGACTCATTTTGGGCCTGAAGTATTTAAACAAATTTGGAAAATACAATTATTTTCATAGAATTCTGTAATCCATAGCCATGAGTATTCATCAAAGCAATTACATAACCTCAATTAGATATAAAATGTCTATATTTATATACAGTGATGAGACCATGCCACAGAACTTTATTCTTTGCTTTTTTTTCTTATCAAAACCATTATTATCATACTTTGTCCTTTGGCCTCTTCACCGCTCTGCTATCATTCAAGAATGGCTTTCTTACTGTTATAGCTGAACTAAATGAGAAGGCTATTCCTTCCTACCGTTTCTAGTAAATTTCTAGTAAAGGCTTGATATTTCACTATTACTTAGTGTGCACACACGTGCCTTTCTTTCGTCCATTGCAAAAAATGAGCCAAAAATCTAGTATCTCAATGTAATTTAATTCCTTACTTTATGTGCTTCTTTGTTACCAGAGGGAGATTAACTTGCTTAGTCCTCTGAAACTTGTGGTCTTCTAAATTGGGATCCTACTTCTGGTTTAGTTCCTGAAGCCCCCACCCCCTGGACTGCTAAAAACAACAACAACCCACAGACCCCTCAAATGGTTTTTAATTGGCAGAAAAATACACACACGTAATCCCCAACTGACAAAAAGTAGGGTAGTTTGGGTGCCCTTGTATCCTCTGCTACCCACCATGGCTATTATCTATATTTGGACCAGTTTCCAGAACTAGAGGGGACATAATGTCACTTCTGGTAGTGATGAGATCTTCTGTGCAGCACAGGCTGTGTGTATCACACTGGAAATGAATATTTTGTAGTTGCTCTTGTGAAGCTTTCACTGTCACATCATTGTCATCTAATAGATTTATAGTCTGCTTGTAAATGGCAGAAGACAAAGGAATCTTTCCACCTCAGTTACATAATCTTTCAAGTAGTGGGAGGATACAGTTTAATCCAGAATGGATATAATTCCAGAACAGGGCATTTTAGCATTAGTTGCTGTGTTCTTAACTATGGTAGGAAAATATCTTCAGATTTGATTTCCAAAAAAGTAGTAGAAGCTGCTTTTGGCCACATACATCCCTTTTCCTGAGGCACTTCTACTTCAACAGCTACTACTGAATAATAATTAGTCCCTCAAATTTTATGTGTCCAGTTGTATGGAGCAGCAATGTAGATAATGGAGAATTGGCAACTGAGCTCTTACTTGTGAGTTGCCCTTGTTAGGCCTTTGCCTACAGTTCCATTCCAACCTGCCTGACTTGCCCAAAGAACAATGAAGTGTGTGTGGGGATGGAGGAGGAGTTAGAGAGAGAGGGAGATCAAAGACATAGTTGCTAAAATAGGAAATACATATTTAGTTTTGGTTTACTGTTTTTTGGGGCATGGTGAAATGTATATTCCTACATACTACCTTTCCATGTCATATAACTTAATTTCACTTTGGTGAATATTTTAAAAGTTCTGTTCAATATAATTTGTTGAATCTGCTGCTGTGAATGTTTATAACAAGAGAGCTACTGGTGAATAGAAGCTGGAATTCTTACTTGTGTATAAGTTGGGAAATTCACACCCCCAAAATTGACCTCAAAAACCTGGCTTGACTTATACACAGTCAATATGGTAATGCCAGGCTTAGGAGGAGGAGGAGGAGGAGGAACAAACGTTCGCTCCTCAAGATTCTGCCACCGCCTGCTTTTTTCCCAAGCAGAGGGCCAAGCTGTGGAGGATGAAGAGGGGCAAACTTCAATGCTCCTTTGCTGTCCGGCTTCTCCTGAGGAGAGGACTGAGTGGTGGAGGAGGAAGAGGGGCAAACGCTCCTCAAGGCTCCTTTGCAGCCCGGCTTTCTCCCAAGCAGTGGTGTCCCTAGGGTTGGTGTCACTCATGGGGGGGCGTGACCTCTGGTGCACGTTCCTAGAGATGCCCCATGCACCCCCAAGGAGCAGTTGCAGGCTCTGAGAAGGATGCCTTAGGTGCCGCCGTGACCCCAGTGAGCAGCTGTGGGGCCTGGGGAGGGCCGGGGATTGACCGGGTGTCACCCCCTCCTTCTGTGGTGTCACCCCCTTCTGGGGTGTCACCTGGTGTGGTCCACCCTCCCCCCCCGATGCCACTGCTCCCGAGGAGGGCCAGGTAGCAAAGGAGGAAGAGGGGCAAAAGGTTGTCCTTCAAGAATCCTTCGCTACCTCATCTGCCCACTCTTGATCATTTGCAGCCAGCCCACTTCTCTCCTCTTCCTCCTCCTCCTCTCTACCTTCTGTGAGGAGATAAGTGGGCCAGCTGCAGAAACCAAGGGCAGGTGGATGGGCAGCGAAGCAGGATCACGCTGAGCCTCAAAGGTTTACCCTCATGGGTCATGCCAAATTCCATTATTTTGGCTCCAAAACCTCCTTTACCTTATGCATGAGTCTGATGTATAGTCAAATATACATGGTATTTCTTTGACACATGCCTGCTTATCACACTGGTCAGTGGAGCGTAACCCAGTTTGATAGGAATGGCATTATAGATAAATAACCCTAACCAGTTTTCCGTTGCCTGCTGCAGGCCTACAGATAAAGTCCTTAGCCTCTTTGTGTTTGAAATGGCCCAGTATTGACAGTACAATCCCAAGTACCTGATCGACTTCTTTATAAGAGTTCCCCGTGCTTGTCAGCACTGAACCCGGAGTGAGGATTTGGTCTCTGTAGTTGCTTTTGGCAGTTAGGAACATAGAGAGCTGCCTTATGCTGTGTCAGAGCAATTGTCTATCTGGTCCAGTGTGATCAATTCAGTCAGTGACTCTCTTGGCTTTCAAAGAGGATTCTTTTGTAGCCGTACTTGGTATTCCTTGATGGTCTTCCAGGTTTGACTCTGCTTTGTTTCTTAAATTAGATGAGATTGGTTATATTTTTGGGGTGGTATGGTGATATAAAGAATTTCTGATTCAGTAATTGAAATATGTGTCTGTCTGCCTTAAGTTTATTCGTCAGTTTATGGCGACCACATGAATTGCATAGATTTTTCTTAGGCAAGGATTACCAGAGGTGATTTTTCCAGTTTCCACTGAAAACCCTACTCAGCCTTGGAAACCTGACCTTGGGCAAGTCACACTCTCTCAGCATCATCAGAATGCAAAGGTACCACCCTGAACAAATCCTTAAAAAAAAAAAAAAAAGCCCTGTGATGGGTTCACTTTTGGGGTGCCATATGTCAGAAATGACTGGAAAGCACACAATGACAACAATCAGTTCACTTTATTCAGTCTTTTCTAGAAAATATAATAGCAGTTCTCTGGGTATTTTGTTTTTATGCTATAGTGAATTATAGCTATTCAATTATACCATGGGTTGAACTGGGAAATCCTAGGTCAAAATCCTTTTCAGTGCTGGCAGAGAAAAGGCTCTACTAATCTAGTTGCACAAGACCAGGCAGAGGGAGAAGGCAGCTTGTTGGCATGGCATGTGGTGCTGGCATCTGGTAGCAGTTCCCATGAGCAAGGATTGTATTTGGATGCCTGACTGGCATGTCAGCATGCTGTGCTGTAATCCTTGTCTTTTTATAGTGGCCAGGAACATCTTGCACAAGGAGATTGTGGGTGTCTTCTTGCATAAACAAGGAGAATATATAACTGGGGATTGGAGCCTTGTACTCCAATATAGGATCCAGATTAAGTGTCTATTTATCTAAAAAAATGCAGCATCATTTGAACATCCATTTATACTATGTATTCTTCATTTACAGATAATAAGTTTTAGCATTGTGTAAACAGCTGATGACTTGCCCTTCATAAATTTAGGTTGGATTTATTGTTTCTAATCTTGTAAGAGAAATTATTTAGAGCAGTAATTCCCAAACTCTTGACTTCTGTTGTTTTGGACTTCAGCTTCTAGAATACCTGATGCCAAGATGGTGATGGCTTCTAGGAGCTGAAGTCCAAAACACCTGGAAGACCAGAGTTGGGCATCACTGGTTTAGAGATTAAGCTGCCCTGGTGTTAGCCCCATCATTTTAAAGAACCTATAGAACAGCAAATCTGTTAAGTGGTACGTGCATATGCACTCCTTTCCACTGTTTAGGAATCGACTTTGTAGATAAAACAAGTTGCGGCAAATTTGAGCCTGAAGTATGCACATTTATCTGTTTTCATAGTCTGTAACTCCACCAGGTTTCACTTCACTTCTAGTTCTTGTTTGAAACTGTGAACTATTTGTCTTTGCCTTTGTTTGTCTTTGATGAGAATTATATTTTCTTAGGAAATTATCACATTGGAAGTTCCCCCTGGATCCGCGCCAGGCTACATATGGATTGTAACCATCCCACACAGATCTTACTGCATTGTTCCGTGCCCTGGTAGTGTGGTAAGATCCGTGTCTGACAGTTACAACCTGCATGTAACCCAGCATGGATTCAGGGGAAATTTCCCACACAATATAATCTCCTTAAAGTTTGCCATTTTTACTTTTCTGAAGTTTCTAGGAGAATGATATGTGTGATTGGATTAGATATACAGATTGAGTCTCCTTTATCCAGAATTCCAAAATCTGAAATATTCTAAAATCCAAAATTGACCACATGGGTGGCTGAAATAGTGACACCTCTGCGTTCTGATGGTTCAGTGATGGTTCCAAAGTTTGTTTCGTGCACAAAATTATTTAAAATATTGTTTATAAAATTACTGTGTGTTTAAAGTGCATACAAACTATAAATGAATCTCATGTTTGGACTTAGTTCCCATCTCTAAAATACCTTATCTACAGTATATGCAAATAGTCCAAAATCCAAAAACAAAATAAAAATCCAGAATGCTTGGTGACAAGCATTTTGGATAAGGAAAACTCAACCTGTATTTAGCTGAAAGCAGTTGGCCGCTTAAATTCAGTCAAATATTGATGTTATACTGTCATGAACAATTATGTTCGTTTTAGTCATTCATGTGTATGTAATAAAGCAGAAACAAAGATAGTTGTGAAAATACGTGCTTAGGTATCTTCTGTTTAGCTTTGAGTCCTAAGCAAAAGAGAAAAGTAGGATTAATTACTTGCATGCAAATGTTAACTGTTTTTTTTTTTTTTGGCTGTTATCGATCAATCCTTCACTTTTCCTGGTTGTTTTGGTCCTGAGCACACATGTTTATATGGAAATTAGTTCCACTGAAATTAGTATGATTTGTACTCCACTCCTGAACATCAAACTTGGAGGTATCTGTAGTCCGTTGGCACCCTAGCATTTAATTACTGCTTCAATTAAATAGTGTCCAGGAAGTGGCTGCCCGGATGTGAGATCAACAGCATCAATATACTCAATAGTGTAAGCGGAATGGAATGTTGAGATTGTCTATGGACAGGCTGTTAGTAAGCACCTATAAATTAACCAAATAAATGGGATCCCCCCATAACACCCTTTCAAGTAATCCTCCCATTTACCAGGTCCTTGTGACTACATGTAAGTTATTTTGGCACAGTGGCCAAGAACAAAATTTCCAGCTTCTATTAGTTTATAGAAAAGTTTCTGCCTGGTTGCCTAACAACAACTCACACATGGCCCAGGAATGTAGGTGGTGGTTATTTGCAAGTCAAAGGTGTTTCTCTGGAAGTATGACCTCAATACATCTGATGACATTCAGTGGCAGTTGTGTTAATTACTCTTAAGACCTATTAGGCTTGAGAAATTCCAGAGAAATCTATAGATTTTTAAAGTGTATTCTTCATGCAATGCAGTGAACATTAATTTGGAACTCCTGATAAAGACAAAGAAATAGGGGGAGAGAAATAGTGTTGATTTATTCATTTGGTTTGTCAAACCAGTTAGTAGCAGGCTGTGTTCAGAGGAGGAGTACCCTACCTTTAAAGTAGCATTACTGGAACTGTATTAAAGGTCTTACAGTAAATGTGACAAATTGCATGCTCTTGTCTAGGAACATTCTGAAGTGAATGTCGACATGACAAACCAGTTTCTGTTTTAAAGGTGATTTTCCCCCCCTTTCTTTTGTCCCATTTTCTTTTAGGTGGGCTGTATCGAACAGAGAAATGCTTATGGCACAGAATAGCTCCTTAGAATTTAAACTACACAGATTATATTTTATTAGTTTATTAATGGGTGGAACTTCAAACCAGAGAGAAGCTTTGCAATATGCTAAAAACTTTCAACCTTTTGCTCTTAACCATCAGAAAGGTAAGCAACATTAAATGTGTTTTACACTGAGTCCAAATGGTAAGAGTCATTGAATCTACTACCTCAATTTTCCTGAGTAGTTTCATTACTCTGCTTAGAATTTTTGTTTGATTGATTTTTTTTACAAATACGGGGACATTCCTGAGTAGTTTCATTACTCTGCTTAGAATTTTTGTTTGATTGATTTTTTTTACAAATACGGGGACACTTAAGTATCTTTTTCAAAGAGCAAAAAGAGAGGCAGAAGCCAAAATGCAATCACTAGCCCTAGGTAGAGTAAACTAATTGAAACAATAGGACTTGTTGACTTAGGGCCTTTACAGATTGCCAGAAATAGTGCGGCTTGAGGCCACTTTAACTGTCCTGGCTCAGTGCTAGGGAATCATGGGAATTGTATTTTTTTCTGGGACATTGAGCCTTCTCTGTCAGAGAGTCTGGTGCCACAATAAACTACAGTTCCCATAATTCCTTAGTACTGAGCCAGGATAGTTAAAGTGGCCTCAAGCTGCATTATTTTGTCAGTCTGTAAAAGCCCTTAGATTTCATGCATCTAATCTTTCTGGGACTAGCCATTAGATTTTGACCAAAAAGTCCTCTTTCACAGTTTTAATCCTTTTCTTTAATATTTTGTTCCACAAATATATCTTATGGAACTCAGATCCCAGTTCAGAGAATCATCCAAAACATACCAAGGGCTCAAGCTGTAGGATTTTTACTGTCATCTTTTTTTTTTTTAAAAGGAGCAGTTCCTCTCCAAATTTTGTATCACAAATTTGTTTAGAATTTTTCTTTGGCTCCATCTCAGCGGTTCATATGTTAATGACTCATTTCAGTACAAACTAGATGTTTCCACTTACCAAGATGTTTACATGTAAAATAGAAGAATAATCTTGAAAAGCATATACAATCTGCCCTTCACATTTGCAGCAGTTAGGGGTGCAAGACCCGTGTGAAAGTGGAAAATCACAAATTGGGAAAAGCTGAGGAGGAAGAGGAGGGCATATTAGCTCTTCCAGGATGTTCCATTCCTGGGCTTTTTCTCCCTCCCGTGGGAGAGGAAAAAGCCCAGGACGAAGGAGGAGGAGGAGGATTTGTGCTTTTCCAGATCTGAGCATAATTCCAGGTCTGAGCATAATGACAAACTGTGGTTAGTCAAAACCAGCAATAGATGTGTCTGAACTCCTCATGGCCTTGTTGGATCAGGTGAGGTTTGTGGAGGGTGTGCAAACCCAAGACTTGCTGCTGTCCATTCTCAACATGTTAAACCATTGCTTTTTGTGACATTGCAATGCAGTTCTGGTCACTGTTAAATTGTATGATTTGAACTGTGAGCTGCCTTTGCTTAGACCTCAGTGATCTCTCTCAGGGATGCTTTAGTTTCAAAAGTATCAATAATATGTATTGCTATTATATTGGTAAATAAATGACTTTCTTACTGAATTCCTAGTTATTGTCAACTCAATATGTTCAGCTTGTTCTGTTTTTTTAAGCATAAAGTGTCAGTGCTCAAATTTATCTGTCATAGAATAAAATATATATAAACCACAGATATGTTGTCTTTCACAGATATTCAAGTTTTAATGGGAAGCCTAGTGTACCTTAGGCAAGGAATAGAAAATTCTCCATATGTCCATTTATTGGATGCAAACCAATGGGCAGACATCTGTGACATCTTTACAAGGGATGCTTGTGCTCTTCTGGGACTTTCAGTTGAATCACCTCTTAGTGTTAGGTATGGCTGCTTTCATATTACTGTACGTGCTTTTTAAATGTCAGTTGCACCTTAGAAATATTGATTTGCCTATTTTTCTCAGTAAAAAAACCTAGAAATGTACTTGGACATTATGTTATACCTGAGGATGGTTTTCACTCACAGTGATTCATAGTGATCTTAGTACAAGCGTATCTCAGTTAACAAACTTCTGAGAAAGAAGCTCCTTTTTGCAATGTCTTTTGATGCCCCCCCCAACTTTCATCAACTTTTTCATCCTCTGAGAAGGTAAACGTTTTTTTTTAAGTTGCTAGGGGAATATGTTTAAGACTGACAGCCAGCATTGTGAAGTGTCTTGAATGTTGGACTACAACTCTGGAGATCAGGGTTCAAATACCTGCTCGGTCATGGAAATCCACTGGGTGGTCTTCATTCATTCATTCATTCATTTGGGCAAGTCATACTGTTTCAGCCTCAAGGTGAGGCAAAGACAAATTGCTTCTGAACAAGAAGAAGGAAAACCTCATGATAGATTTGCTATAGGGTCATCATAAGTTGGAAATGACTTCAAGGCACACAATAACATCTTAAACCATCCCAATGTTAAAGCAGCATAGATCTATAAATTTGGCTGCTAAAATGGGAATCATAAAAGTAGAGGCTGGGGAAAAAAATCATCTGGCTGCATTTCAGAAGAAGCCTTCAAATGGTCTTTAGAAGGCTCAAAATGTTGTTGTTTCCTTATGCAAGGCTTACTTGACATGGCTGTTTCATTTCACATGAGCATATCATTAGTTTTGCATTTAAAAAAATGCTGAAATATGTTGAAGTGCTCTTCTTTTTGTGGTGCAGGAACCTATCCCTATTCTTTCTATGTTATTTCTTCCTCTGGTACCAAATTTTCTGTTATAGAAGTTATGCCCAAGAACATAGCTATTTTGTTAACTGAGGTATGCCTATAGACATTTCTTTCTAACAAACTGTAACACTGGATGGAGAGAGAATTCAAAGACATACCGTAGCAGTATTAGTCTGTAAAATCAGTATGAAAAGGGATCTTGTAGCACCTTTGAGACTAACTGAAAGAAATAAGCTGGTAGCATGAGCTTTTGTAGACTTGGGTCTACCTTTCACTCCCAGTACACCAACAGAAACTTTTACCGTTGTAGCTCTGCTGTTCATGGTAGGCCCTAAACTGAGGTGTTCCAAATGTAGCTTTGGATATTCTGAATTCACAGCCTTATCCTTTCTTCTAAATACTCCCTGGCTTGGTACTTTCAGTTATACCAGACTGCAGTAATGCAGTCTTTCAATTCTTCCCTCCTCCTAACTCCCCCCAAAACCTCTTTTCACCATACATTTGCTAGGTGGCCTTAAGCAAATCAGTGTTTTGGCCTTAGTCCCATATCTCTGTATGGGAAGCACACAATAAATACTAGAGATTATTTCTAATATTACTCTATCATTAAAAATACAAGACATAATGGTGTTCCGCCAGTGGTGTTGTGCAAGTGCTAGCAGATTAACTAGCAGAAATAACAATGAACCTAAGGAAGTCATAATGAGTTGTCTAATGACTTGTGACATTTTGTGCAATGCCTTTTACAATGGCTTGCATAAATATAATCCAAGACTAGATTTGAAATTTTAACAAGGAAGAAAAAGTGGTTTGCACAAGTGGTAGGAGCTTTGTGCTAATGATACGACACTCTAGGATACAACTCTGTTCTAATTTCTAGTATTGTTATAAGGATTTCTGAAATGGTATGTGTGAAGCATTTTGAGCATTTGGAAGGAATCCCTTACCTTCCAAATTAGTACCTATAAAATATGTAAGAGTAAGGCCTCTTGAATTTGGTAGGATGCACCTCTGAGGAGTTACACACAGGATTACTCTGTAAAGTCTTAGGCTTATGGAACTAGTTTCTTTGGATCCTAGGTATAATAGTTAATGATATCCTGTCATGGTAACCATATCAGGAATGGTATTGTGAGCTGCTTGAGATCTCTACACACTTACTTTTTTGGGCTAAGCAAATTAAGTTCTGAAACCACTTGTGACTTTGCTTTATTGGGAGATTCTAACCAGTGGTTTTCTCTATCTACCTTTTGTGTTCCTTTTTTGTTCCAAATTATATATATATATATATATATATATATATATATATATATATATGTCTGTTGATGATTGGAGATGTCCATAGACAATCTATTTTATGTTTCATGATGGGACTCTTTGCCTAAATATGTGAGTTTGGGGAAAGTCAAAAAAACTTGGAGAATTGGATGCCATTATCAGAGGTTTATTTCTATATGTTTTCAGGGCTTATTTTCGCTTGGTAGGGGGCTTATAAACTTAGATCTGATTTTGTGCTTCACTTGGGACCCTTGTATGGAGCAGCATATACAGAATACTATATGCCACAGTAAATGCATTTAGTTCTATGTTAACTGGCTTCTACCCAAGCTTAATGTGGTTATGTATTACTTAGCAATGTTCTCAATTCAGAATTACACTAAGAAAAGCTAGACTCTGTTCTGTTGTTCTGTACTTACTGTACTGAAATAAAGTCTGACATATTTTATCTTAAAGCTAATATTTAATATTAACGTATAGCTCTGTTCCCTAGCTTTTCAGCAGGTTGTGTAGCATTGCCTGCGCTAATTAATATAAAAGCTGTGATTGAACAGAGACAGTGCACTGGTGTTTGGAATCAGAAAGATGAATTACCGGTGAGTAGTTTTGTGTGTCTAATTATTATAACAATTTTCACCCTACCAGTACTTAAAAGTAATCAAGTGGTTAATTTCATCAGACAGTGTTGTGACATTAAATCACAGATAAGCAAATATTTCAAAATCTTAGGAATTACTTGCACCTTAATGAAAAATTAGGATGTTTGTTATGATCATACATTTTTCTAATTTATTTCTAATCAAATTCCTACAGTATAATATATTTAATATATAAGGGGGAACTGTACAGATAGAATGGAAACCCAGTTCACAGATGATGGCATCCCATCATGCTGTTATAGTGTTGATGTGGAAGACATTTTAATCAGTGATTATGAAGGATTTGTTTGCAGATGACTTAAAAAGACATTCAGTGGTTTGTTGATAAATTTATTTTATAGATAATAATATATATATAATATATATTTTATATATTTGGTGTCATGTCTGCATGAAACATATAAAGTCATAATCATAGTCTGCATGACACATATAAGACTACAAAAGTATTTGTTCTTGCCTCTAGGAGCTTCCAATCTGAAATTCAACACAGGGAAGAAACGAAAGTGAGGGAATGAGGCAGCAGTTATGCAACTTTTTCAGATGTAGAGGCTTAGGTTTAGTTAAAGGCTGAGTTGTTAGCAGTGCAGGATAAGCCAAAGTTGCACAATGTCTTTAGAGGCTGCAGGATAAGCCAAAGTTGCACAATGTCTTTAGAGGCCTCCTGTTAAAGAAGTAGCAGTACTTGAACAGATTGAAAGAAAAGCAGACAAGCAACTGGATTGCATGGATGTTTTACTACATTTGGAGTTCTGATCTGTGGTTATTACAAACTGTTGTCTGGTGTGATATTTGAGATGATTTATTAGGGGATAGGTACTTTATATGAAAACTTACTTTTATCTAAACCAGGGGTAGGCAAACTTTCCCCTTTAAAGGCCGAGGGACTTCACCTCCCAGAAGCCTCAGCCATGTTGGCCCATAGTCCCATGTTGGCCAATAGCTCCTGGGATTCTGGGAGCTGAGGTCCCTCAGCCCTTAAAGGGGAAAGGTTGCCTACCCCTGATCTAAACAGTACAGAGACAAACAATGGAAATGTTCAAATTAAATTTTCCTGTGCAATTTGCAGATCCTAGATGTATGAGAGCTGAGCAAGTACCGTAAATGATCATTTGGTTTTCATAGGGTCTAAGCAGACTGCCAGAAATAATGCACATTAAATTTGGTGATGATGGATGGTAACACCAGTAATTACTATTTTTTGCATCTGGTGATGTCATTTTCCTGAATATACAAACAAAAGGTGTGCTGGTGAATGCTGGAAGCAGGCACTGAATGTAGTGACTACCTCTCTTAGAGTCTAGTGCATGCAGAGATGGCTTGAGTAGAGACTTCAACATGCATGTGCCTTATTTAACAGAATGACACAAAAACTTCAAAACAACTAAAGCTAAAACTGAGACCCAGAAGTAGTCTATAGGCCTAGGCAGACTGCCAGAAATAGTGCACATTAAATTGAGGC
>CM034710.1:40031274-40046501 GCA_020142125.1 Phrynosoma platyrhinos
AATTTCGTAGGATGAAGCATTCGTAAGTAGAGGTTCCACTGTACTTTACAAGGGCAGCTCTCATATGTAGTGCATTGCAGTAGTATAATCTTAAGGCATTTGTAACCGTGGATGAAGACTCTGTTTCCTAGGAAGGGATACAACTGGTACACCAACTTCAGCCAGAAAAAGGTAGTCCTGACCACTGTAACTACCAGGGAATCCAGGAACACAACTCTGCCTTGTTTGGATTAATCTTCAGTTTGCTGTTTTTTGCTGCATGTTTAGTTCCAGATTCAAGCACAGGGGTTTCTCAACTTGTGAGGGGGATATCCAGCTAGGACATCTTTTAAGTAAAGATGCTGGGGATTGGACCATGTGCTTTACCATTTGAACTAGTCCCCACCCCAGTTCTTTAATTTAAATCTTGGTGTAAAATCCAATTTTGGCACTATACATGTATAAAAAAACTTGCACAAGTAGTTGTGCTTAATCAGAGGAAGCATAAGTACAGCCAGTCTTTCTACAAGCACACAACCCTTTCTCTAATTTTTGATTTGATAAGTGAAGAGCTAAATGACCATTGTGTGGTGCTGTGCGATCCAGCATAACTGTGCTGGTGTACATTTATACTGCACCAAACATGTATAAGATCTTGGCCAATGTGTTGCTGCTCTGTGTTCTTACTAAAATATTGCTGGACTAAAAAGTAGGTACTACCAGAAATGGAAAATGCCAAATTGCTTCTCTTTCAAACACATTCTGGGGGTTCTATCCTAGGGGCCAAAAACTAACATTTTCTTTTCTTTTTAGATTAAAATGTCCTTATTGTCCTATGGAACAGAGTCCTGGAGATGCCAAACAGATATTCTTCTGAGGACACAATTCACTGTGTAGTTTATGCGTGTGTTTTGGGAGACTGAAACAAGCAAATGTTCCATTTTCTGCTGTACAGACCAAGGAGGACTTCTGTGTTTTGTATAAGCCTAATGCTCCAGAAATTTTTGCCAACATTTAGTGCAGACATACAGATTGGAAAAGCTGCTGAAGTAATATCTGTTATAGGGCTTTTACTCTATCTTTGGTCTCCATAACTGATCAAGATACTACACCAGCAGTTGTCATTCAATGCAGGTTTTTGTACTTAATTGTCTGGTGACTTCATTTTTTTAAGACAAACAGAAACCAATCAGCATATAAGTCTAATGTTTGTCCTGTTTTTATCACCCTGATTGATAAATGTCACCATAAAGAATGTGTGAGGAGAGTTTTTATTTCCTTAGCATGTAAATAATTAAGAGATGACTTCAGGAAGAAAAGTTTGATAAATTGAATAGTGGTTATAGACATACTTGTTTTTCTGTTGCTATTGTTTTTCCCAACACAAAGTTGTGATATTCTAAGGGGTTTTTTTTCCTGCTGAACATTTCCCCCAGCTTTTAAACAAAATTCCAATTGAATGTACTTATCTATAAACTACATACATATATTACAAAGTTCAAAACCATTTTTGATTCAAAAAGACAGCTATTTTATGAGGACTCCCAGAACTGGGAATCCTGTTCAGTTGATTTCATGAATGAGAGCTCTTTGTGTAGCTGAGAGTATTCAATAAAATGGAGCTCAGTAGCGGAAACAAATTTTGTCAATGCATAATTGCTCTCCAGCTTTTTAAGTCATAATCAAAACTTTGTACTCAAGATCAGTGTCATGTACAGTTTGCTAGACATGATAGTTACATTATTTATAAAGTTATCAGAACCAAATAAAATATTGATAATGTCCATTGTTGAAATGGGGGAAAGAACATGTTCCAGTTATCTCAATAATCCAGTAGTCTCTTTATCACAAGACTGAACTGCCATCATTTTAGCAGCTAATATGTGTTCTGCAATAGAGAGCATTGTGCTTGTGATTTTGTCCTTATTAGTACTGCAAAAGCTAATATCATCTTAAATTTACTGTACTTGCTGACAAAGTGCATGTCTAGACTAGAGACTTAAACTGGTTTTCTTGGTCATTCTCTTCCCAGATAACTTGAAAATCACAGCCTAGGAGGGGAGGCATTAGGGCATCTTCCATATTCTAGCCAACTTAATAATGCCCAGATTTTTCTGGGCAACGCTATGTAAGATAGACAAACTGATTTATGTATCCACTATAGATAATACTCAAAGGGACTATGTACTTCTAGGTTTGAGGCATATTATTGCAGATTTCTTCTGTTGTCCTGTAATTGGACAAAATAATAAGAAGGTATGTGAAGTAATAAATTATTTGATGATGTGACTAAAAAAACAACACTTCATATGGTTGTATACTAAATCAAATACATCAGTGAAATGCATTATACAGAAAAATGTTGATAAGGGGTATTCATGTTTTTGGTCTTGGATTCTTGTAATGGTCAGGACCATTAATAATAGGCAGACACATTCTACTCAAACAGAAAAACAGATGATTTTTGTCAGAGGACACCTACGCTGTCATTTTACAAAGACATATCTATACCACATATTAAAAGAAATCTCAGAAGAGTAATGATATATGATTTAACATACTTTTCTAGTTTTGGTGAAGGTGCATTTAACAAGGAAAGGAACTGCATATTTGTGAACTTGAGTGAGCCAAAGGTGTATTTGTCATCAAATGGTAAAAGAAAACTCACCAAACCAGCAATGTAACTTGCAGTTCTGTCCGTGAGCATTCTAATGCAAGAACATCTACACACTTGTATGCAGTTGCATGTGTGTGTCACTGGGAATTGGGTGAACTTGAATGCTTGGGCTGATAGCCAGTGAGTTCTGTATCATCTTTATAGCTTAAGAACCCATGCTGGTTTGCCTGCATTTGCTTAAGAATATAAGGACTGACTGACATCTTCATACCAAAATATAAGGACTGACATGCTTTTTAGAGTACTTGAAGTGACTGATATAGTTTGCTCTCCCTTGTACAGTATACTTATTGTTAGCAATCCAATTCTATTAGGGATGGTGGTGGTTAACTGCACTTTCTCAAAATCTGTACAATGGTATAGCGTGAAGGATGTAAGTTGTTATTCCATGTAATTGCAGGAATGTACTTGTATACTTTAAAGAATACCTAGGTATTTAATGAATGATGTGTTTTTGGTATCACATATATGACACACATAGAGTTCTCTGTGCTTGGATTTAACCCTCCTTATTGAATCAATTGATTCTCAATGAGATGAAGGATTTCTGGGCCTTTTCATTCTTTCAGGACTACCAGCTTCCTTCACTTTTGTCTTTCTTGAAAATGGAGCAATATACAGTGGGCCGTTGCTATCCGCTGGGGTTTGGTTCCAGGTCCCCCCATGGATACCAAAATCAGTGGATGCTCAGGCCCCATTAAATACAATGGTATAGAAATGGTGCCCCTTATATTAAATGGCAAATTCAAGGTTTGCTTTTTAGAATACAGTATTTTCAAACCGTGGATGGTTGAATCCATGGATAAGGAATCTGTGAATGTGGAGGGCTGACTGTAATTATATTTAATAACTATGAAAAAGCAGAACCCTCCTTTCACAATGATAAGCCCACTTGGTTTGTGTTAACTGTAATTTCAGTTCATCAGAGTATGTTTAAATTATTTTTCTCTTGCTAATCTTTTAAGCCATTTTATAACTTTACTTGAAAGTTATATTTATTGTTCTAATTGCAGTCTAGGTATACATTTATTTGTTTAGGGATTTCCCCCCATATTTGCAAGAGTAAGAGCCATGCCCAAGAAGACCAGCATTCAGATCCCTGCTCAGCTGTGGAAATCCACAAGGTGACCTTGGGCAAGTAACACCCTCTCATCCTCAGAGGAAAGCAATGGCAAACCCCCTCTGACGAAATCTTGCCAAGAAAACCTATGATAGGAGTGCCATGAGTCAGAGACTACTGTAAGGTATGGCCTTTGCAGACTGCCAGAAATAGTGCAACTTGAGTCCACTCTAACTGCCCTGGCTCAGTGCTAGGGAATCATGGGAATTGTATTTTTTTTCTGAGACATTGAACCTTCTCTGTCAGAGAAGGCTCTGGTGCTACAATAAACTACATGATTCCCTAGCACTGAGTCAGGGCAGTTAAAGTGGCCTCAATTTGCAGTATTTCTGGCAGTCTGCAAAGGCCCGTACATAACAACATTACATGTGATGTATCCTATTCACCAAACTTCCCCATTGCTTTGAGAGTGAGCAAATTCCATCATTGCTTAGGGAGATATTTAGATTTGTGCTGACAGTGAAAGGTGAAGTTGACAATGTAGAAATGAATAATCTGGCATTACAACAATATGATACATATGAACATCTTCAGTGCATGTAATATGTTCATGTGAACTGGGGTGTGCTTTACTAGCCACTATAGATAATTCCTTTCAGTGTTCAGCATGGAAACTCCACTTTGGCAGCTCTTTGCTTATGAACATTTGTGGTGCATTCCTGGATAAATGTATGGGAATGATGCAAAAGGTAGAACTTTACTAGACCTACAATCCTTAATATGCTGTATTATGTTCCACTGTCACTGTAATGAGTAAAAATGTTTGGTAAAGTTGTCTGGTTGGTTTCATTGTCTCCATATATTGTGTAAAATTAACTTTAAAATGGTCATTTAAGGGGAAGGAGGAAGGGCTTGAGAGTCTGATTTACTTAAGGCTCACTGATGTCATGACAGTCCTTATATTTAGGTATTACACAGTTCTGTAAAAAAAAGGCACAGGGGGTACACTGTGTGAAGTGAACCGAAGAATATAGATGAAAAGGTGCCCCCAGATCTTTGTTGCTTTGTGTCTAACTTTTGGTGGTATGTTTGTGATCAGCTTTTTCAGGCAAATCGGTCTTTATTTTTCTATCAGTCTGTTCAAAAGAGTGGGACTTTGACCTGTTAGGCAGGCAGAGTTGTTACAGCTCAATACACATTCACTTTAATCTTTGCAATGGACACCATATGTTATTATTTTTTGAAATATTTTAAGGAGTACTTAAGGCCTTTCCTGATCTTTTGTTTTAATGAAAAGAGGGCTGTTAACACCATTGCTTTTACTGAGTTATATATATAAAAAAAACCTATGAAATTCGTGTGGTCCCCATTGGTCAACAGGTAACTGGAAGGCACTTGCACAGTGTTGCTGTAACACTTTATTAAAAAAAATTACAAGTATTTCCATCACCAGCATTTTAGCAATGTATTTAGTGGCAGAAAGTTCTTTATTTTTTTTAAAAAATAACTTTATAGTACAGTTGCCCCTCCCAATTTGCGGGGGATCCGTTCTGGACCCCCCCCCCCACGAAAATGGCGGCTCGCAAATATTCAAGCCCTATTTAAAGTAATGGCGTGTGGGGCATTAAAAATATAGCCCTTGTCCCTCCCTGCAAAGAGTGAGACCGTGGACTCCAAGTCTGCGAATGGGAAGGGACCACTATACTATGATCCTTGATTCCTTCCTCTTTCTAGATATACATACACACCTCACCACAAATATGTGTATGTGCTTGAAAGCATTTTTGTACTGATTTAGGAAGCAGTGATAAAATGATGCCCATTGCAAAGGTTATAGTGAGTGAATGTGGCTTGTAGGCAAAACTAACAAAATGAACATATGGAAAAGTTGTAGTATGTCCTACATGGTAAGTCAATTGCAATTTCACTTACAGCTTACCAAAAAAAAGTAGCACTGGAAAGCAACATTATTTCCCTGTGTTCATCTAGTGAAAGAGACAGCTGTCCTTTGCATAATAGGTTTGTTGTCTTAGCACTACTAATAACATTATTTCTCTGAAGTTTTCCTACTCTATGAATATTTTTGCATGTGTTTATCCCTTATGAAATATCCATATAATAAAACAGTTTAACAGTGAGTGACTACAAAACACAATTCAAATGTCAGGACTGATTTCAGCAGGGTACCCAACAATTGAATGTAGGTGGGAAGTTTTAGCATTCACATGCGGGGGCAGAATAGTGGACGTCTGCTGTGTCTGCTGTAAAGACAAATGATCAAATACATAATTTCTAGGAATAACTTGATAATTATATAAATTGCCATTTCAGATGCTTCAGTCTCTCTCTTGCAGCAGTCTAAGAGAAATGTGCTTAGCAGAAGAAAGAATATGCTGTAAATACATAATTAAAAATCTGTTTATGAAACATACATAAATGTGTGACTACACAATAATCAAAACAACCTATAGACACTTCAAAAATGACCAGGTATTGGTGTCACCCAAACAAGTGCAACAAAAACAACAATACCATACAGTTCACAATTGTGCAATTACAAGCATTGGACAATTGGTTCCACAGTTATCAGTTAACACCAATTATAATCATGCATAGAGACAAGATAATAATATAGAGAAAGTTCAGAAGACAAGAATGGCAAATGATACAAATCACTCAGATATTAAACTAGACATTTTGATCTGATTGCTCTTTGTCAGCTCATATTGTTCAATTATTAAAGTGTGATAGTCCTCCTTTATCAATCACAAGGACTGGGTTTATAAGCAACTGACACCTAAAAAGTTCAGAACTCCTCAGGAGTAAAAAAATATTTCCATACTTCTAAGCCACTGCAACAATTCAATATAAGGTATGCTGGAAATCTATTCTTATTTGTTTTAATGATCCTCTTTACCATCAGAGATAAATTTTACAATAACAGAGCAGAAAAACTTTGTGCAAGCTCCAAAGAAAGGTTCTAGATGTTACCCCACACTACCATAGGAAATAGATATTGCATTGAGATGCATGTAAGATTTCTGTGGCTGCTATTTTTAAACAGTTTCCATTAGCCTGTCTTTTGTACCCCTTTTGGCTACATTTGATTGAGGCCCAGGAAAGCATGTTACAGAACAGTAGGCTTTGATGAATACTGTGAATACTTTAAACATGTATTTGATGGAATGGGGTTTGCCAATGTTTCTAGGTACAGCTAGCCTGTAGAGCAGACTTGAAATGGAAATGGGTGCATAAAGATGTTATGGCACTTACATGAATTCACTTTCCTTGCTTCAGCAAGTCTGCAATAATTGTTAAAACATTTTAAAGTGTGAAAATTTCAGGCTGTCATGTACGACTACCTGCTATATATATATATCACCACTCCTCTACTAGCTATTAGTGCCAATCAAGATACCAATATAGTGGTTCCTTATATATGCAGAAAGATTTTCCCTCCAGAAATACATTAGTATTTCTATGAAATATATCTGTATGTTTGGGAGGGCATTGAAAAGTGGCTGTTGCAAAACCAGTAACAATTTGACAACCCTACAAAGAACTTAAACCTTTTAGGACATCTATGTTGGAGTGTTTCCCCCCCAAAAAGTGTCATGATACTGAATTTCCCATGTGACACATAGGCACTTCAGTTCTTGTTACTACTGTAAAGTTATGTGGAGAGATAGATGATCAAGGAGTAGAAGGCTAAATCTTTCACCTGTAACTAATTTCACAGTTCATTGGGTCCAAATAATAGTGTTTACATAACAAGGAAATTCCACAGTGTGGAGCAAATAAAACCAGTCTCCACCAGCAAACATTGCAACTACAAATAAATGCTGAATTATTCCAGGGCAGTGTGTGGAGAGGGTAGCTGTTGCAGCAAAAAGATGGTACTACCACTGAGAGTTGTGGCAATTATAGTCTATACATTTACCATCCTGGGTAAATGTTGCATCTGTGTTAGTGTAAAGTGAAAAAAATAGTGGTATAGAGGATCCTGGCTGAAAATAAAAGTTCTTCTCCTGTGACCAATAGTGCAACAGTACTCTGCCAACTTGGGAGGGGGGCAGGAAATAAGAAATTTGCATTAAGGCATGCGTTGCAACATTTCACAGATTATGATATGCAGAGAGCCTGGGGAAGGATGGAACAATCAGCAAACCCATTCAGCTTTTATCTGTGTACTTTCCATGGGAAATTCACCTGGTGTTTCAAAGGTCATAGTTACCTCTTAAGAACATGTGTGGTCCCAGATATGAAAAGATGAAGACACCAAATATAATGCAGGGTATGTTGGGTATGCTAACACCAAGTAACATCAGACTGTGGTCTAGATGGCAAATGCTATTAATGAGGGAGATCACATAAGCCAGCAGAGGCTGCAGCAGTTGCCTTTTACCCATTTCCAGGAAGGATAAAACTCCATCTCCCACTCTTTCTTCTGCTGAGTTGAGTGCAAACTTCTTTTGTACTTTGAACTCAATTTGCAGCTATTGAAGTATGTAGAAGACTAAGAAACTGGGAGGGAGGAAAACTAGGACAGTTTTAAAACAGCTGAAAAGGTGTATTGTCAGAGGATTAATGGGGATTGCCTCTGCCAAATTGGGACAGTTGGTGGCTATGGCCTGACATTTGTCACCTGTGAAAAAGGAAATGCCCTTTCCATGTTCATAGTTTGTCTGTGAATGTGGCCCCAAACTGAGGACATTTGATTTGGCATCAATGGCTAACCATAGAGGTTCAGGGAAGTGAATTGTTGGCCCTGAAATAGAGATTTCAACCTGGGACATATGGTCCAGGCATAGCAACACCCCTTAGCCTGCTTAAATCTATTAATTTCTTGGGCTTTATAAAGATTTGGTGGATATTGTTGTATCTGGGTTCTAGCATATTTTATCCTTTGAGAAATAAGCTAGTAGAGTTTAATTCTTACTCATTACATCAAAATGTATGCCTAGCTATGCCATGTAGCTATGAATCTTTCTAACCTCTGCATCTCTGCATGCATAGTCTGCTCCCTGCATCTCCTCTTAGAAAAGGAGATGCTCTGTTTTGTTTAGAAAAGCAAGCTGTGTTGCATTTGTACAGCAGATGGCACTCTAAGATCAATGTTAGACCTCTACAGCTGGTTTTCCAAGGTATTTTTTTAAAGAGACAGAGGTGGAGTCCTTGGGATTTTGAGAGAGAAACATTTACTTGATACATTGTCCTGACAAAGCAAAGATACAGTGAGTGAGGCACTCATGTGTCAAAACAATTGATGTTTCTTCTGTTCTGGATGGAGTGTCACTCCACTGAAGGGACAAGTTCATAATCAGGGATGCTCTTAGATACATCTTTCTACAGGATATCTCTTTGATACTTAGTGGCGACACCACAGTGTTTTTTAGAAACTTCAGTTGATAAACCAGATGCAACCTTCTCCACAGGGAAAGTTTGACTTCAGTGGTCCATATTCCAAATCTTCCAGGTTTAATGTTAACTTGCAAAGGAATTTTACAATTATAACAATTATAAGAAAAGTAGGCTTGGACACAGAAGAAGGAGGAGTGAGAATAGGAGGAAGGGATATCAACAATCTGATATACAGATGACACCGTAATACTAGCAGAAAACCTCACAGACCTGGAACATCTACTAATGAAGATCAAGGAAGAAAGTGCAAAGGCAGGCTTAATGCTGAACATAAAGAAAACAAGAATAATGACCACCGAGGACCTTCACAAGTTCAACCTAGACAATGAAGAAATAGAAATAGTAAAAGAATTCCCATACCTGGGATCAAACATTGATAGAAGTGGGGACTGCAGTCAGGAAATCAGAAGAAGATTAAGAAGGGGGAAGGTGACTACAAAATAACTAGAAAATATTCTAAAATACAAAAATATACAACTCAGCACAAAAGTTAGAATCATACAAGCCATTGTATTCCCTATTACCATGTATGGATGTGAGAGCTGGACAATTAAGAAAGATGATAGGAAGAAAATCAATTCCTTTGAGATAATGTGGTGTTGGAGAAGAGTGCTGAGGATCCCATGGACAGATAAAAGGACAAACAAGTGGGTCCTAGAGCAGAATTAAGCCAGAAACATCCCTGGAAGCTGAGATGACCAAACTGAGACTGTCATACTTGGGACATATTATGAGAAGAGGGGCTTCTGGAGAAAACAATAATGCTGGGGAAGATGGAGGGAAGTAGGAAGAGAGGAAGGCCACATGCAAGATGGATGGACTCTATTAAGGAGGCCACGGGTATTAAGAGGTTGAAGGAATTAAGCAGAGCAGGGGAGGACAAAGGGTCTTGAAGATGTCTCATCCATAGGGCTGCCATGAGTTGAGATTGACTCGAGGGCAGTTAACAAGAACGACAACAACAACAAAAGGAATTTACCCTAAGAATTGCCTGTCTCCGGATATACTTTACCTTAATCAAATTACCTTAAGAATTGCCTGTCTCCAGATATAATTACACTGATCAAGACCATCATCAGAAGCCCTGTTTCATGTACCAAATGCAAACAAGGTGGAATGAATGGCTACCAAAGAAAAATCCTTTTAAGTGGTGGCACTCTTGAGTTTTGATGGTACTTTCTGGAAGGCAGCAGGGGTGGGAATTGTGTGACGTTTCAGATGCTGTTGGACTGTAACTATCAGCATTACCCACCATTGACTATGTTAACCAGAGCTTCTTCTTTAATGTCTTTCCAGCATCAGCAGAAAGAACTCTCTTCCCCTCAGGGGTCTCTTAATTTTATTAATCTTTATTGTTAATTTTTAATATGATTTCTACTGCTGGAGTTGAGTTGCTTTCACTTTTTTGCATCTATTTTGCATTTTGATATTTGTGCATTTTAAACAGTACACTTGAGTGGACTAACTACTGTTGAACACTGTTGACATCAAAACAGACCATCACAAATACATAAATGACTAAAGGGTGTCAAAGATAACAATAATTAATGAGAATTAGCTCCAGAATCCTGCTGGGCTGTTGCTTCCTCATAAGAGGACTTATGTACATGAAAAATAGAATTGTGAAAATGTGCGGTATCTGTATTTCATAGAGAGTTGCTGCTTTCTAACTACATAGTAGAGCCAGCAAAGGGACTAATGTGTAATGGGACACCAACAAAGGAATTCTGGTGCACATTGGTTACACATCTTTGCAGTTCAGTAACTGGGTTTCTTAGTGCTCCTGCCACTTAGTTAAGTTGTGTGAAAGGACATACAGGATTCCCACTGATATTTACAAATGAATATGAAGACAAAAAGACAGAAATGAATAGAAGGGAAGAAGGAAGTGAGAGAGGGAAAAAAGAAAAAAATGTGGCAGCACCTTTAGTACTAATTGGTTTTTATTTTTGCATGAGCTTTCATGGATATAAACCCACTTAGAATCATAGAATCATAGAATCATAGAGTTGGAAGAGACCACAAGGGCCTTCCAGTCCATCCCCCTGCCATGCAGGAACTCCCAATCAAAGCATCCCCAACAGATGGCCATCCAGCCTCTGCTTAAAGACCTCCAAGGAAGGAGACTCCACTACTCTCCGGGGGAGTGTGTTCCACTGTCGAACCGCCCTTACTGTCAGGAAGTTCCTCCTAATGTTGAGGTGGAATCTCTTTTCTTGCAGCTAGCATCCATTGTTTCGGGTCCTAGTCTCTGGAGCAGCAGAAAACAAGCTTGTTCCCTCCTCGATATGACATCCTCGATATGACATTGTTCAGATGTAATACCAAGTTTCTTATTCTATGCCCTCCTGGTATGTTTCAGTCCATTTTTTTTAATGTTGCACATCAGTGGCTTGTCTCTTGATATTTCAAATCCAGGAGGCTCATCCATATAGCCATCTTCCTTGATTTCTCTATGCAGGAAGACTGTCTTCTGGATGCTGCTATATTCAAAAGTGTCCTTATTGTGGCATGCTTTAAGGGGCAAAGTTCTTATCATAAGCCTCACCTGGAATACTGTATCCAGTTCTGGGCACCACAATTCAAAAAGGGTGTTGAGAAGCTGGAGCGTGTCCAGAGGAGGACGACTAAAATGGTGAAGGGTCTGGAAACCATGCCTTATGAGGAGAGGGAGCTGGGAATGTTCAGCCTGGAGAAGAGAAGGTAAGTGGTGCTATGACAGGCCTGTTTAAATATTTGAAGGGGTGTCATATTGAGGATGGAACAAGCTTGTTTTCTGCTGCTTCACAGACTAGTACATGGAGCAATGAATGCAAACAACAGGAAAAGAGATTCCATCTCAACATTAGGAAGAACTTCCTGACAGTAAAAACTATTTGACAGTGGAACATACTCTCTTGAAGCATTTGGAGGTTTTAAAACAGAGGCTGGATGGCCATCTGTCGGGGGTGCTTTGTGAATTCCTGCATGGCAGGGGTTTGGACTGGATGGCCCTTGAGGTCTTTTCCAATTCTATGATTGCCATATATCTGGGAATTGCCCTGGCTACTAATTTGGTTTTCCATTGCATCTTGTTTGTCTTTAAAGGGCCACTCGTACCTTCCAGGCTTGTTGTTCTTTGGTAGCTCTGTGAGTGTTAAAATGCAGTTTTCATGTAGGCTCTCTATTTCCTCTTGTGCAGTTTTTCCATCCTTACTTGCTTCTCTTGTAAATGTTGTTTCCATCTTGAAGGTGTGATCCACCATCCTTGCAAAGTAGGACAAGTAACACTCACAATTCCATATGTAGTTGACACATCTGTCACAAATCCATTTATTTATGTTTCTAATGATTAAATTTCCCACAACTATGAATCTCTCATTCTCAGAGTGTGAATTTGGAATCGCAGGATATCTTTGCATTTACCAAATAATGGTTCCTTTATAAAGGATGATTTCCCTCTTCCTTGATAATGATGTTCTCCTTCCCTGCAATTGCACAGGGATTATCACCTTTGAATTGAGAAGCCACTATCATGGCCATGAAAGAAGTCTGCCTCTCTCATTTTCTCCAAGTGAGCTACTTTGACCTCAAGGAAATTAACCTTTTCTCTAATAGCCAGGGGCTCATTAAACTAAGCAAATCCCACCAGCACCTTGGTGCTGGCCCCTGGATTGTGCTCATATTTCAAGTGTTTCTCTAAATTTATTTTCTACCTCAACATATGTTTGTTGCATACACAAAATGCACACTTTTTGCTTACGTAAACTTTAATAGAAAAGCATTTAACAAAAAAGAAAACAAACTGACATGATTAATTCAAAACAGAAGTTTTAACTTTTCAAAGGAATAAAAAAAAAAAGATTCAACCCCCCCCCCCCAAACTAGCTAAAGTTTGGTCGCACACCCTTGTAAACCCTTAAAGTCTTTATGTTATCAAAACTAGGGATAGAAAAAAAATTATTTTTTTTTTTTTTGTCCCCAGGTTGACAGTTGGGAAAGCCCATCAAGAAGAATAGTAAATCAATGAGAATGTTGTACAATTCCCTGCTTCCCCATATTTGAACATCCCAAAATGTTACTGAGGAATTATTGTGTGTAGAAAAACACATGATTTGTTCATGCTAATAACTGTTTTCTGTGCAGGAAACAGGTTTCTTGTGCAAAAACCCAAACAAAACTGTTTTCTGCAATGGTTTTTCACAAGAAACTCTCATATTTCTCTAGGCAGAATAGCAATAGCAATAGCAAGTACATTTCTATACTGCTTATCTGTGCACTTAAGCACTCCCTAAGCGGTTTACAATGTGTAAGCTAATTGGCCCCAACAAGCTGGGTACTACTCATTTTAGCGACCTTGGAAGGATGCAAGCCTGAGTCGAGCCTGAGCCCTTGGCTGGTATTTAACTCACAACCTTATGGTTTGTGAATGAGTGGCTGCAGTACTGCCTTTAACCACTGTACCACCAGGGCTCTTATGAATCCTCTGACACACTCAGGGACATTCAAACACAGAGAGAAAACTGCAGAGGAATGTTTGTTTTCCCCCTATCACTGCATGCCAGGATGAATAGTTGAAGATTTATATCCCTAAACTGCCAAAAGGAGAAAATTCAGATGACCTTTGGGTGCGTTTAGTAGGGTAAGCATTGGGTGCTTGCCCTTCAGTTCAAAGTTTTACAACTGAAATTCTAGTCATTTTTTCCCATGTCAGAAAGCATATAATTTGTCCTATAAGCAGTAAAAATGTCTTTATTTTATGTTAAATAGAATTCTCAGGCTTTATACTACTAGAATGCTGAAACTTGCTTGAGCTACAGTTCTATACATATGGACTATAGAATATATGTGAACATATCTCTATATATGAACTATAGATACACTGTTGTAGCTTTATAATGTAGATGATATATACAATAACCCTTAAAGGTTAAAATAAGGAGAGAAAATAATACATGGTTTAACATGTTGATCTGAACAGTTCCTGTTTTCTGATATCTTTTGATAGTTTTTTTAGTGCCTATATTCTTTAGTAAAGATCTTGGGGATACAGTTTCAACATTTTGTTAGTGTATGAACAAAAATACTCTCTCCCACACAAAGAACCATAGCTTGCTAGAAGTTAAATGGAGGGGGACTCGATTGCAATTACTCTAAAATGCTAATAAATGTAAATACAAGTAAACGTCAAAAAATGGCAGTGGACTCCCTCTGTGGTCAATATATCTGCCTATACAGATAATACATTAGCTAATGTGTTTGAGCTGAAGCTTTTTCTATTGACCAGTCTTAAATTTTAAAAAATAGAGAAAGCTGTTATAGTTATAGTTAGTTTCTGGTGCAGTTTTGCAGGATAGTCAACTGCATAGTAAATCAATACGACACATAGCAGGTAGAGATGGACTTTCTACAATATGATGTTGAGAGAAATAGGGTGGAGTTGGGGCTAAGGAATTCATATTTTATATGTAAGTACAGAATTATTACAGTCCCTTAAGAGTCTCTGTTTTAATGTGGGAGCACAAGATACAATGAGAGGCAAATGAGTTCGAATGCTCCAGTCCAGTTATGGATTCTTGCGTGGCAAAGGGAGGGCTCCATTGGCTCCATTCATAGGTCTAGAAAGAAAATGGAAAAAAATCTAAATGCATTCCATGCTGTAAATGTAAAGTAGTAAATAAATACCATTTATTTCATAGAGGACCTGACCAAGGGTTGTCTCCTTGTTTCAAAGGGAGGGGGGCGGCTTTCAGAACAGAGGAACATTTAGAATTCTCACCCAAAGAGCTCTAGTACCTCTCCAAATTACAAACTTCAGGTGTATGCATGAATGGGGTGTCTTTGGATGTGTCATTAGCCATATTTTAAGGGTGTTTGCTGGGAAAAATAAATTTGTTTTTTTAGGGGCTCTAGGGATAAAGCCTAGGGTACAAAAAAAAAGTCCCTGGGAGGGCTCATGAAGCTGATGGGGCACAGGAATCCCAACCTGCCTTAAAGAAAGGAAATCAACCAGTGAGTTGTTTGGACATTATAAAAATCAGGAAAGGAGTGACCGTGATGGCAGACCTATGGCATACGTGCCAGAGATGGCACCTCAAGCCATTTTCCCTG
>CM034710.1:40046601-40060324 GCA_020142125.1 Phrynosoma platyrhinos
GATTTGTGTGGATTAACCAGCAGATTTGCCTCGTGTGATAACGTCCTTTCATGCTGTATCTTGTCTTCAAGTATGTGCCTTCAAGCCGCTGCTGGCGTATGGAGACCCCCATAATACTAAGGTCCAAAACACACTTGCAGAAATAATCCAGTTTGTGACCACTTTAACTGCCCTGGTTCAATGCTAGGGAATTCTGGAACTGTAGTTTTGTGAGACATTTAGCCTTTTCTGTCAGGGAGTTCAGGTGCCACAATGAGCTACAGTTCCTGGGATTTCCCAGCACTGAACCAGGCCAGTTAAAGTGATCTCAGATTAGATTATTTCTGCAGTGTGTTTTGGACCTAAGTGGTGGCTATACCAGTTCCTTCCTTTGAAATATAGCCTACAGCACCTGGTATTCATTGGCAGTCTCCTACCTAAGTTCTAACCATGGCTGACCTTGCTTAGCTTTCAAGCTCAATTGGATCTGGTTCCTTAGACCACTATCCTGTATCTTACTGGTTTTGAAAAGACTGGATTTAGAAGTATACAGAAAATTGAGGACTCTTCTGAGATGGTATAGAATGTACCAAGAAGCTGCAGTATTTGTTGCTATAATTCTTTATTTTTAAAATATCAAAATGAGATTTCTGTAGTTATAGACTATTTCCTGAGAATTCCCAGCACCAACTGCAGTATTTTATTCCCACCCTCAAGTGAGGTTCTTTTTAATTTTAGGACATATTGGTTCCTCTCCTTTCTCTTACTTTCTTTGTTATTTTTGGACCAGCTGCAACATTTTATTCCTACTGATGAATGGGTTTCTTTTTAAATCTGACACACATCAGAAGCAAAAGGTATCCTCATCCCTTTCTTAACATTTTTTAAGAGTGACAGTGCTCTAGTACATTGGTGGATCAGTGAAATAGCATTTTTGAACTATAATTCTAAGAAGAATTTTTAAAAGTCAGAGACAATATTTGTCCTCGGCAAACCATACTACTTTTAATCAACAACAACTTCTGAACCAATCTGGAAAAATCCAACTTCTCAGTTAAAAAAGCAAAGCAAAACAAAACAAAACAAAACAAAAAATCCAAAACCTGCATACTCTTTTTTTTATGCTACCTTTTATTTCAGTTAACTGTCACCCAATGACAGCTACCCTAAATTCCCGGGTTTCTAAACTGTTTTAATGGGGCAATAACCAGTCATTTTTCTTATAGGGGAAGTAAAATAAAAATAAAAAGAATGAAAACAAAGGCTTCAATAAGAACCAAGATGTTCCTTGCTGGTGGTATGGCTCAAAATCCATTCCATTTTGCCACCTGCAAGCAATGCGGTGGATTTCATTCCGTTCCTGCTTACCTGAATTTGTTAAAGAAAACTGGACAACAATATTTTGGTGACTCAAGAACTTTTTTCTTAATCCCTTCTGGTTATACTAAGCTGTCAAACTGCAACTCATGTGATAACTATGCATCATAAATATATCTTGGTGTAATTCCCCACCCTCTATCCCCAGTCAGAGCTGTTCTGGTTGTTGGGTAGTCCCCCCCCCCGAGGTTGCACCTATGCTGAAATTTTAAATTATTTTAAAATGAGTATTTTAGCTTGTTTTAAACAGCTATGTTTTGTTTTAAATGTTTATCTATTTGCATCACTTTGTAGGCCCTGATGGGCTTGGGGCATTATATGAATGTCTTAAAAGCATCAGTCAATCAATGAGTCAATCAAACAATTCAACATACTCTTACTGGGGACTAAACCCCATTGAACAGGACTTAATTTAAGTATAGGGGTCCATGACTGCATGTTAATCAGATATGTATAATTTCATTACAAGCTCTACTAATATTTCAAATTCCTTTATGGTCATCTGTAACCAAAATTAGATTGTCTGTAGCAGAGTTACCTATTCCTCATTTCATAGTATAAAATGAACACTCTCAACCAAGCCAAAGTTCAAGCAGTAGAATCATAGCCAATTTATAATAGAATGTTTTTATAAATCATTAACTTGCAATATGCAGCCTGCCTGTGAAAATATATATAGTGTCTCTCTGTGTGTTTTATTTCTAGCCATCTCAATGACAAAACATGTGTTGTTCAAAGATCTAGAAATGTGTCTAGGGGACAAATGTTTTCCAACTCCATTCTTTCCTGTCACAGTCCTTTTCCTCCATCCAAATTTTTGTCTGGGTTTTAAAATATCTCAGACATATATGTGTGTTGTGTGCCTTCAAGTCATTTCTGACTTATGGTGACCCTAAGGCGAACCCTATCATGAGGTTTTCTTGGCAAGATTTGTTCTTGGAGGTTTGCCATTGCCTTCCCCTGAGACTGAGAGCATGTGATTTTCCCAAGGTCACCCAGTAGGTTTTGTGGCTGAACTGGGAATCGAATCTTGGTCTCCATCATATACTAAAAACTATTTCAGAACCCTTTCACACTATACAGCTATAGCACTATGAAGCCACTTTTAACTCGTATATCAACAGGGGATTTGTAGTTGGAGGGAGGATTTTGAATACTCAGCCAAAGAGTATCCTAGTTCCTCACTAAACTACAAGCCCCAAGATTTCATAGGATGGAGCCATGATGGTTAAAGTGTGATCATAGTGCTTTAACTGTAGAATTTGAAAGGTTTTTCAAATAGTAGTCTCTGTATAACAAAACCAGTAACATCCACCCCACAAGAGGGTCAAATCAGCATACTCCTAGGTTTGTAGAACTCCATGGTTTAGAATTAGAAAAAAAATATTTAGAGAGGGGAAAACAAGAGAACTGAAAACTCAGTGCTGACTGAGTGTTGGGCAGTGGTGAGATGGTTTAGTGAAATCTCTGTGTGATGGAGACACACACATACACACAGAAGAGAAATGAGATGTCCACAGTCCTGACTAGAAGTATAGCATGCCACAGCACTTTGACAGAAGCTACTTGAATTATGTAGGTATGCTTGGAAATTCACTAGAGATCTGGTTTTAGTCAGCCTGAACTTCACAATTGCCTTTGGATGTGCAAAGATGGATTTTCCACACTCTTCCTGTGCCTTTTTGGTACAGAATAGTAGGAAAAATCTATAGGTATTAAGAGAGAAGGAATAAAGACATGTTCTATAAACATAACTGGCTGTAATTCATTTCTTTTTCCAGTTGTTGGTGTTATATGCCATCATGCAGGTTGAACTTATGGGAAGCCTGTGAATGAGATGGGCTTCCCTTGGAAATATGAATGCAATGAATTACTTTTTCAGAGTAACTTCTCAATCTTTATCTTTGGTAAGTATGAAAAAAAAATACCGATCGTTATGTTATAATGCCATTATGAACACAGCCTTTAAATGAGTAAATATGCACCAAATTTTATCTTAATCTCTCTCCACCCCATCCCAGGAATCAGACATAGTTGAAAGGAAATATTCTTACCACAGCACACAAATATGGTGATCACCAAGCTTATCAACAGAATGAAACAACCACCAGTTAAAGGAGCCCAGATGTATAGTTCACAGGAGAACATTGTCCTTAGATCTCCATCTACAGAAAAAGAGGATGCTGAAAATGAGTTCTGAAAACAATAACCAATAGATTCTTATGCAATGAAATAGAACTCCAGTGTTGACAGTCTATGCTCATTTTGTAGCACTGTTCTTGTTCTTCAGTGTCTCAGGGCCCTTCCACACTGTACAATTATAATGCAATGATAGGATCTGGTGTCTTTAGAGTATTTAGGGCCTTTGTGAGTGTATATACACAAAAGCATTATGTTAGATAACACAAGAATCTTTGCTGATTTTGTTGCAACAGATCAAGATGTTTACCTTTCTATCTGTATATGTCCTGAAATACAGAAATATGAATTTGACACAGCGTAAGTGCACAGTTCTTCTTACCAGGAAACTAGACCTACATAGCAATATTACTATACTGAAATACTATAATTTGCTCTTACCAAGTTCCATCTCCTCTACTCCAATGCATCAGTCTATTCTGTCCAGTAGCAGTCAAAGACACATACTTTTGGGAAGCTTCCCAATAGAGGACTTCCCTGACGTTTGCCAGCAGCACAGGATTCTCAAAACAAATTGCCTTTTATGAGGAGGGTTGTTCTATCTATTGCAGTTGACAGTCACTGGTACATATCTTCCATGAAGATGGTGACCATCTTTACATTTTGCAGCAGTGATTTTTATTTCTTAATTAGTTGTATAAACACTGTTGGCAAGGTGAAGCAACCACATGAACCTGTGCAACATTCCATTCTAGTGTGTGCATGCATATTAGAGAACATGAATAGATGTTGTGCTGTGAAGAGTGAGGACTGAGAGTTGTCCCATGAGATGGAATAGGGAGAACTGGTTGTGATGCCACCAATCACACAGGAGAGAGAGAGAGTGCCTAGGAAAAGTGGAATAGAGGAAGTGCCAGCCTTGTGCTGTTAGTACATAGGGACCTGTTAAAAGCAACATTTAAACATTGACTGACATGAGAGGACATAACAAGCTAGAGAGTCACCTCATTGTATATGAGTAGTGTACGTCGGTTGCAGTGGAAGCACCTCAACAAATTAAAGAAATCCCTTCTCTCCATGTTTTTTGTGTTCTTCAAGTGCAGATCCTTTTCTTTCAATAGGTTGGTTTGTCACCCAACAACATAAAAGAGAAGGAACCATGGATTCCTCCTATTTGTTGGTAGAGAAGTAGACAGAGAAAGGAAAGTGTCCGCAGTTTAATAGCACAATAATCCAGCCACAGATCAAAGCTCCATGTTTTGTTTAGCTGCTCAGAAATGAGTGACTGAACAATCGGCACGTTTGGCAACATCAAATAAGAGGATATTAGCCATGGAACCCCATTGGGTGACCTTGAGCAAGTCACATTATCTCAGCCTCAGAGGAAGGCAAAGGCAAATCCCCTCTGAACAAATCTTGCCAAAAAAGCCCTGTGATAGGCTCACTTTAGGGTCACCATAAGTTGGAAATAACTTGAAGACACACAACAACAAAAGATCTGTGTACATAGTAAAAAATGAAGTTGTTTTCATTAGCTCACATTATCATTTACCTACAATTATTTTACTGTTCCTGTGAACCTCATCCAGTATTTTCCATTAGGATCTTTAGATTTGTATGAGTATCTATTAATAATTTATTTCTCACTCTAAAATTTCAAGAGTTGTTTTCAAGATTACACAGAGGTTTGTAAATTTTATATATTGGTAGCAATGCTCAAGTAGTCATATTAACAGCCATGACCCCACAATTCAGTTCTGAACTTCTTGCAAGTATTCAACAGAGCTGATTGGTTAATACCTCCTGAATTTAAAAACAGCACCTGAATTTAAGCATTTGGGGATGACCTTAAGGCAGATGAAGGAGCCTAGATTTTTTTTTCAATGGGCATTTTGCCTTTTCCCCTCCTCACTTCTGTTCTCACTGGCCATACACATGCCTTCTGGGACCAATTCAAAGAAGAAGTGTGCAAGTGAAGCAGAAGCTGCTCCTTCCCCTTGGTCCAGTTACTGCTTTCTCCCTTGGAGGACAGCAAATAAGAAGAGCTGCAGTAGAGGAGGATGCTCTTGGGCTTGGCACTGGCCCATTGCACCTCATCCCCTGAAGCATGTGCCTGATGCTACTATGTTGTTACAAGACAGGCTCCATCATTTGTAGATCTTTTGAAACCAATGCCTTGGAATGCTGTTTTTCATTTTCTTTTATATTTAATTGAATTGGTGGGCCTAACTGACGCCCAATATTTTTAGCCAAACTCTTATGTTAAGCAACGATAGGATATATGTATCTATCCTGCATGCATTTGCATGTCTATTTACTGCATGCATATCCAAACTCCCTTCAAGGATGGAACTAGAGGGCGTCACCTGTGATATCTCATCACATGATGAGGACAGTTGAAGCCCCTTGCCCCATACATTTCAGTGAATGAGGCAGGTTGTTATTGTGTACCTTCAAGTTGTTTCCAACATATGGCAACTCTAAGACAAACCTATCATGAAGTTTTGCTGGCATGATTTGTTCAGAAAGGGTTTGCCCTTGCCTGCCTATGAGAGAGTGTGGCTTGTCCAAGATCACCACACAGGTTTCCATGGCTGGGTAGGATTTGAGCCCTGGTCTCCCAGAGCCCTAGTCCAACGTACAAACCACGATATCATGTTCAGTAGCATTACTACCTATGGTGACACTCAGTGCAGAGAGCTGCTGGGGGGCAGCAGAGGCCTGCCCCACTCCATCTCTAACTCACTCATCTACCTTCACTCCCTGGCTGCCCAGTCACCTGCTTCCAGGCCAGGTGACAGAGCAGCCGGGAAGAATTCGCATTCTCACCTCCTTCCCCTAAGGGGAGCAGGGCCCAACTAGTTGTCTCCTGTCCGCTGGGGTGTCACCCAGTGTGGTGCGCACTCTCACTGACACCACTGATCTCACTGGCTCTGCTCACATCCAGGAGAACAAAGCGGATCCAAGCTGAAAACGTGCTGGATCATGGCCTTCAGAACATATCCTGGGCTGGGAGTAGCAGTGAATATAAAATAGATTACAATTATAGTCACCTATAGAACCAAATTCATAGGAAGGTGAAGGAAACATACCTGAGGCTGTGAGATTTGGACACTCCATGGGTTCTTTTGCTGCTTGTCCTTTGCTTCTAGTTGTAATCTGATGTGGAACAGTGGGCGGCTGGGTGGTTGTCTCTGCAAATGAAATGACGAAGGAATTGTCTGCATAGGTCTTACTCCTTGAGTTAGGGACTCTACAATCATGCTGTTCCCATTGGATTCTACTGCCATGGCAGGGAATAGAGGAGGAGGAAGCATTATATCTAACCACTTGCCCCACTTTTTGAAGCCTCAGATGAGAAAGGCCAGCACATCAGCTTGACATTTTTAAACTCAGAAAGGGAGGTGGCCCATTACTAACCAAGCACATTTCTCAAATGGAAAATCAGGGATGGTTTGGATATATAGTATGGAGGGGAAATGAAGCTGATCTGATTGTGGATGGAAATGAAGGAAGAAAAGAGACTCTATCATGGTTAAGTTCAATCATCAGCTCCTGGCAGCAAGATAAGAAGAGGGAAGCTCCCAAGTTCACTCAAAAGAGGAGACACCAAGAAGGGGTCAGGGAAAACCTCAATTCAAACACACAGCATGTGCAATGGCTAACTACTGTTGGTGTCCATAAAAGGCTTGTGACAGAGCTTACTTGGCAAGTAGACTGGGAGGCCTGAACCGAAGGTGAGGATCTGGTTGCGGTGGACAAGACAGTAATAGATGCCCTGATTTTCCTCTTGGAAGCTGGTAATAATGAAGTGGTAGGAGTTGCCATTTTTATTTGCTTCATAGCCACTGATTGTTTCTGGTGTTATCTTGGACCTTGTAGAGACATATAAGATGAAGCGGATGGTGTGCCCATTTGGCTGAAACATCCAGAACATCCCAGCATCTGCATTGCTGGTTTCACACTTCAGTTCTACACTGGTTTTATTGGCTTCAGGAGATTTGATCATCTTGACTTCCATACTGTTAATTTGAGACCAGCAGCAGCCTGAGAAGAGAAGAAAAGTCCAGATAGTTTGTTTATTACCTGCAGCCAAACAATATTCAGAAGCATATTCCCTCCTGAGGTGAAGAGAACATAAATATGCTACTCTGCTAACTGGCATTGCCTGAGATGTAATATTCTATGAATAGGGTGTGGGGAAAGTACAACACTGAGATGGCTGTATATGGACCCCAAGGTTGTTTTTGCAGGCCTCAAATCTGCACAGCCCCCCTAGAAGGACCTCTTTAGATAAAAAATAAAAATAAAGGGTGTGTGTATGTGAAAATCTCCTAGAAGACTCTAAGACTCATTCACCTTTTATTCACATTCTACCCTAATTGTTTAGTATTAAAAAACAAACACACACCCAGTTTTTTTTAACATACCAGAAGTGCATTTTTAGAGTTTAGTTTTTAGTTTTTAATTTTTCAGTGACATTTTGGGGGTGTTTTTGGCAATCTGTGTGGCACCACAGGGTCCTGGGGGAAAAGATTGTCCTACAGAACCAGAAACAGGATAGTTAGTAGGAAGGAGTCAATGCATTTAGCTAATTGTTAATAGGCTAATAAAATCTAATTAAATTATATTTACATGAGAAGAAAAGAAACTTAAATATTAAATATTTTTGTTTAATTAAGGAATAGTTTAACATGTTAATTCTAGAATTAAGTTAATGCTGAAAAAATAATGATTAAGTTAAACTTAAATTTAACTAAAAGTTACCCGTCTCCCCTGAAAATTTCAAAATAAATTTATTTCTAAATAACATTTTTAAAAACAAACAAACAAACAAACAAACAGACAGACAAACTGTTTTTAAAAGTTAGTTGCTATCACTGCCCTAGACCAAGTACAGTTGCCCACCATGAAAATGTACTGAGCTTAAGCAGAAAGACAATGTGGTGGATGGATTAAAGATTCACTCTACTGATAAGAATATTTCATCCAGAAACATTTTCTACTGTTGATTAGTATGGAAGCCTTTTTTTTTTTGTCTGATATTGTATTTTACTCTACTACTTTGTTACCATCCTGAGAATATAAATTTAAATTGAAGATGTGGACTATGAACTGTTTGCTTAAGTGTGCTTAAGATTACAGCCAGGCAGCCAGATCTTGTAAATCTGTTCTAGCTCCTATAACACGAACATTGTTCTCTAAGTTAAAATAGAATCCAGGATCTATTTTTTTGCCTTGTTTTCCTAGTTCTTTATTTATCATGAGAGAGAGAGAGAGAGAGAGGTTCTCAGCCTCAGGGGAAGACAATGGCAAACCTCCTCTGAACAAATCTTGCCAAGAAAATCTCGTGATAGGTTCACCTTAGGGTTGCCATAAATCAGAAATGACTTGAAAGCAGACATCAACAAATATATGTGTGTGTGTGTGTGTATGTGTGAATAATATAGGATATGAGATGCTTTGCTGACCTTGACTTATGATGATCTTTTGCCATTGCTTTCCTCTGAGGCTGTGTGTGTGTGACTTGCCCAAGGTTGCCCAAGGGATTTCCATAGCTGAGCAGAAATGTCAACTTTGGTCTACAAGAGTCCTAAACTATCACTCAAACCACTACACCTTGCTGACTCTCAATACTGCAAAGCAATATTGTCAATTGTCAGTTTTGTCCATATACCACCCAGTCTTCATTTTCCACCTAAAAATCAAAATTAAAATCCCTAGATGCCTACTCAGAGCTTTGTACATATGAGATAGGGCTTGCAAATGCCTTCAGGGGAGGTAATGTCCCCTGCTTTGGTGGTGGTGTGGAAATCCTCATTTTCAAGGAGGGTTGTTGTGGGGATTTCTGCACCTGTAATGCAGGTGGCTGCCACAATTCTCTCACCACATCATAGCAGTAGGATAAAGCAGAAGTTGATAAAGTGAGCGGTAGATACTATGTGCTGTGCTCCAAACTGCTGAGGATGATGTGGGTTTTTGTGGTCTAGTCACACATACAGTGCTCTAAAATGCTCATCACCCCAGTAAAAACTTTTAATGTAATAATCTAAGAATATAACACAATCATGCTAAACACATATCTAGTCCAGCGTTCTGTTCTGTGACCAACCAGTTGTTGTAATCTGCAGCTGCAAAGCAAGCCATGACTACAACATTCTTCGTGTGCTTGTACTCTCCAGCATATGATACTGAGCATATGATACTGCCTTGGATATTCCTGTTAGGACTGATAGACATTGGTCATGGTTAATAATATAAACCTCTTTTAAAGTAGTCTAACCTCTTTTAAAGCTGCTAATTTGGTGGCCATCACTACATCTTGTGCTACTGAATTCCAAATTTGCACAATGTGCTGTCTATAGTTTAATTTATGAATTACAGGCATTGTTTCTTTGTTGTTGTTGCTATTTGCTGTGAAGTTGTCTTCAATTTATAGCAATCCTATGAATGAGAGATGGCTATGAGCCTTGGTCATCAACTGCCCTACTTGGGTTTTGTAAATTCTGAGCACTGCCTTCCTTGGTTGAATTAATCCATATGTAACACATTTCAGGGTTGATTTTCTTCCTATCAGTATATCCTAACAGGAATATCCAAGGCAGTATATCCCTCAGTATCATGTGCTGAAGAGTATTTGCCTTTCCTCAGTCTCCTTTGATTCATTGGATAACTGCATGTTCTAACAGTCTGACAAAATGCCTGTGCTGACATGGAATGAAAAACCAAAATTCTGGAGCATTCTGGGTCATCAGGGCTAAGGGCAGAGAAAAGCAGTATCCTGATTCATTATGCTTGATCACTCACACTACAAGCAGGTGAAGCTGAAGAAGAAAAAACAAGTTAACACAATCTGTTAAAAAGGAAAAGTCCTTACTGAGATTCGTGGACTCCTCTATCTCTCCTCTGCCATTCCAGAGGTGTAACTCATAGCTTATTTTAGGGTCATTTGTCTGGTGTGCGGAGAAAGACAAACTATAATTCCAGCTGGGCAACCCCCCCCAAAACAACAACAACAACAACAAAAAACAAAACAGAACTTGGATTTAAGGACTTGTTTCATTCAGTCACTCCTGCTTTCAACAAGTGTGACTGGACAGCAAATGCAATCAGCACACTGTCTTATTCTTGAAAATTGAGAATTCAGACATGTTATTCCATGTAAACGTACAGTCAGCCTTCCATATCCACAGATTCTTTATCCATGGATTCAAGGAACTACGGCTTGAAAATATTCAAAAATTATATACATTCCAAAAAACAAAACTTGATTTTGCCACTTTATATAAGGGTCACAATTTTACTATCCATTGTATTTAATGGGACTTGAATATCTATGGATTTTGGTATTTATGGGGTGTCCTGGAACCAAACCCGAGGGGATACCAAGGACACACTGTACCCACAATTTCATATTGCATTCATTAACTAACATATCTTTTGCTTGATTTCAGCAAAGATTCTAGATATGTTAGGATAATTAATAATATTTTTGGTGTACTATGTTACACAGAGGGACTATTTTTTATTTGGAACAATATACTTACATTTATGAGTTTATCACACGGCATTTTCCAGAACGGGAACTGAACAGAACAGAATAGCACAGAATAGCACAGAATGGCGCGAGAATGCAAATTATCGCACAGGAGAATGTTGCCAGGAGTTCCCAAGCCATTCCCCAGCCATTCCTGGCAGCCAATTTTGAAGAACGGTTCAAAATCGTTCTTCAAAACTGGCTGCCAGGAACGACTGGGGAATAGGTTGGGGACTCCTGGTGGCATTGGCGGCGTTTTCTTGTGCAGTAACTTGTGTTCTTGCCTCATTCTGTGCCATTCCATTTTGTTCAGTTCCCATTCCTGAAAGTGCCATGCGATAAATCTTTTAGACTCACCATAATCCAGCATATAAACATGTTGAAGCCCACTGATTTCAATGAGTTCTTGTGCCTCTAACTCTGCATTGATTTGTATGCACAAAATATCAAACAGATAAATCCTCACAATTAGGACTGAATATTTCTTTTCTGGGGACATTTGACCTTCCAGTCAAATAACACTTAAATTTTCCAGCTTTTGTTGATCTGGAGAACCTCTTATGACCCCATATTATTATGCTAGACCATGAAGTTTCATGTAAGCAAATTAATACATTTTCAACTATCTTCAAAACTATTATCGTTATTACAGCCCCGCCTTTTACCCATTTTGGGACTCAAATTAAAAAACACATAGCCAAAAAACAAATGTTACAACAAATTAAAAAAAATAACAGTTATTGTCTTTCTTCTTCAAATATTGTTCATTTGGCAGTCCCCATATGGGACATTTGGTTCTTTTGCTTTTGGCAATTTCTTTCTTTCTTTAAGGCTTTAATTTCCAGAGGAATAGCTATATTAGTCTGTTAAAGGCAATGACAACAAACTTTTTGCTGCTTTTAATTTTTAATCAACTCATCCTGTTTAGTCCTTTCCTTTTCTGGCTGGTTGGTTGGTTTGGTCTTCTCCTGAATCAGTCTATTATGGTTATGTACTAAATTTTAAAAGCATGCAACAACCTCCACATGGTTTTAGATTCCCCCCCCCCCGCTTAGCCCATCATAGTTCTCCTTCACAATTTTGTAGATTTACAGGAATTTCAAAACAATTTTAAAATACAGCTTAGGTGTGTGGTTTTAAAAGAAACAAAAAAGGACAAAATCTTCCATCTAGATCACATTTGCTCAAGGTGTTGCTATTATTATTTTTCAATTATGAGTTACTTTTAGAAAAAATACCTACTATAGTCATTTGATACTCACATAGAATCAATCCCACAAGCCATAGAATTGAAGGATTCGTGGCCATTTCCTCTTTCTTTCTTTTTCTTTTTTGGCCACCTGTCTTCCGAGAAGGCACAGGTGAAAGAAGGTTAGTCTGATGGTTAATGAGGTAGGACCTTCTTGGTGGGAAGGATATGATGTCAGCTGCCCCCTAAAAGAAGAGGCTTGCTCTATCAAGCAGCGAAGAATGAAGCAAGAACAACCATGAAGACTTCTCTGTGTGGATAAATTTTATTTCCAGTCTTTCTTCTTAAACCTTCCAGTGAGCAAGCCTTATGTTATGATGCTTAAACAAATATTACCAGTCTTAAGTTGCTTTTTCTTGTAGTCATCCTAGAAGATTAGCATGGCAGGAGAAAAAAGTATCCCTCTTCATAAAGGCCCAGATGTTTTCTGACTCTGTAGAAAAGGAACCAGCAAACTGGTAGAGTGGAAACCTGCAGGGAGGGATTTGCAAAGGCAGGAACAGACACAGTACAGTTGAGTTAGTCCAGACCTGCACAACTTGGCAGTAAGAAGGGGCCAAAATTAAAATAGGCTAAACTTCTTTGGGCCGCAGATAGGTTTTATTTATTTATTTATTTATTTATTTATTTATTTATTTATGTAATGACATTAATTAATAATTAATATTATTAATATTAATTCTGACCTCCTCTGCCTGACCCTTTCCTCAGGAGAAAGCTGGGTGGCGGAGGAGCTTTGGAGGGCAAGTATTTGCCTGTCCTCTTTCTCTGCCTCCTGGCCTCAGGTTAAAGTTGAGCAGTGGAGGAGCCCTGAGGGGCAAGTCTTTGTCCGTCCTCACCCTCTTCCTCCACCTGGCCGTCTCCTCAGGAGAAAGCAAAGCAGCGGAGGAGCCTTGTAGGGCATGTATTTCCCCTCCTCCTCCTCCTCCTCCTCCTGAAAAGTCTGAGTAGCAGAGGAGCCTTGAAGTCGTTCTACATCCTCACAGGCTGAAAGCCTTTGGCGGGCTGCATGTGGCCCCAGGTCGTATGTTGTGCAGGCCTGGGTTAGTCAAAGAAAGAGCTGTGAAGTGGTCTGGGAGTGTTTGTAGGTGTCTGGGAATAGTAGAAGCTAATGGGCAGTTTATGGTGATTGGTCTACTATCACTGAAGCAAGAATATTCAGTGGGTCACTTTCCACATGGAGGTGGTGGCACAATAGGTAGGGAGATGGTCAGAGAATGGTAGTTCTCTATAATGATAACACAGGATTGCACATTTTAAATGACTCTGGATGACTGAAATGGCTCCTACCTTTCTTATCTAAAAACATATCAAAATGTTGGCATCACTTCATTACTTTATTATATTACATCTCTCTGCAAGAGAGAGATGCAGCCTTCGATACAATAGATCATGCTATCCTCAGCGGCCTTCGATACAATAGATCATGCCATCCTCTTGGA
>CM034710.1:40075635-40114174 GCA_020142125.1 Phrynosoma platyrhinos
CTGAGGAACTACTTTAGCGCCAGTACCGGTACAACAGTAAATGCTGTGTGATAATATGTTTTCTCATAACGTTACTATCAAGTTATCAATAGTCTAATGCGGTAACACCCATTCCCATATCATTACGTTCCAGGGACTCAATGGGAATGTTAAAGGTATTGGTGCGATAAGCTTAACAGTTTTAGTTTTATTAAGAACAAAAATTGAGTGGTCGATATTCTGCCTCATCTCAGCACAGTGTAAACATCCACCAGTGATGTTATAGCACATAAATGCTTAGCAGTCTCTGTACTGAATGCCACCATAGCATAATCTATAAGAAATGATGAATGCACATAGCTGTCACTTCATTGTGCAATGCACAATGCATAGACATAGTATGCAACATGTTTAGTGCACATTGACAAACTACTCTAGATGCATTACTATGCATCTACAATTCTGCTTCCCCACTATCACCAAGGTATGACCATTCTGCATTGTCTGCATGCATAAGTCCACATGCACAACACAACTTATGCCCATTTATGTCACCAACAGGTTTCTGGCCATTATAGGCAGAGAGAATAACATGTTGATCACTGAAAATGAGAACTATATTGTATGTAATCTGAGGAGGCAAAAAAAAGTGGCTGCTTCCAGACTGTGGAACTCCCTGCCATGGGAGATTAGGTTGGCCCTTACCCTGCTCTCTTTCCACCAGCAGCTGAAGACATTTTATTTAGGCAGGCATTTGGTGGGTAGATTTTATCTGAGTAATGTGGTGTGCTGCTTTTAATGTTTTATGATCATTACTGTTTTGAATTATGCCATTTTAATCTATGTTTTAATTGTTATTTACTTATTTTTAACTTTTGTAATCCATGTTTTAGCCTTGTCTTTTTAAATATATTGTAACCCGCCTTGAATCCCCTGTGAGAGAAAGGTGAGCTATGAATCCTGGAAATAAAATAAATAAATAGTCTGGGAGCCAGGAAAAGGGGACTGCTGACAAAAGAAGGTTCCCTTGGAGTACATTGTCAGACATGATGATCCCTCCCCACAAAAAACTAAAAGTTGACCTTAATAGTCCCTAGAGGACCATGCAGGAGTGTAACCCTCCTAGGTCTTGCAGAAGGTATGTACAGCCACCTGATCTTGAAAGGCTGCCCACCTCCAAATGGTTCAGGAATGTGGGTTTTGCCTTGAATATGTATCACTAATGGTTTCCAATTATTTGCACATAAATGCTGAATAAAACACACAATAACAGTGGTTCTCACACAGTGGGGCTGTGCAAGAGTTGCTCAAGGGGGGGGGGTATGAGACTTGGAGGTCCTGATCCCTTTTGCTCCCCCCCCCAAACTTTTTCATGTGTAAAATTTATGCATGTGTTAAATATTGAATTTACTGAAATAAAACTGTTTTAATTTGAATGATGTTATTTCCTAATAAAATGTTAAAATATGATTATATATGAATGTGCAAATAAAAATACGCACACTAAATAAACAAAATATTTTTGTTCCTATGCTACGTCGAATGGGGGGGCATGATATCTGCATGTAGATGTTAAGGGGGGTCTCAAGGATAAAAAGTTTGAGTGCCACTGCTCAAAAACTCCTATTGATTTGTTTGTCCTGAGATATGAAACAGTGTTTTCCAGCAGTACTACAGATTATTGCAACACAATTCGCACAATTTACACTGTATTTGTTTTCACTGAAAGGGAATTCACCATTTCCTCAGTATATTTCTTTGGAACTTGCAAGAGAAAATTCATTCTTGGCATTTCATTGGTTGTTAGTTTTGGTCATATCTGAAAAATGTGGGCATAAGGTATCAAACAAACTGGTTTAATATAGACATCACTTTCATTGTGCAGTTCTCTCTCTCATCCTCTTTTGTGTGGCCCAGGCTTCAGTTTGCATTATCTAGTAAAAATTATCAGTTTCCAATTCAGTTGCCTGGACAAAGTGGACCTAGTATTGAGCTTAACATATTCATTCCTCCATACACAGCTGTTTGTTTACATGTGAGAGTGTAAGGTAGGGATAATAGAATAATAGAGTTGGAGGGGTCATCTAGTCTAATCCCTTGCCATGCAGAAATACACTGAAATATGCAAATTCAACCTCTGTTTAAAGACCTTCAAAGGAGGATTTATCACCTTCCAAGGCAGTCTATTCCATTGTCAAACAAGTCGAACCATAAATAAACAATTCAAAGTGTTTAGGAAGAATCTTTCTTTCTGTAATTTGAATCTATTGGCTTGTGTTCTAATCTCTGGTGCAGCAAAAAAAAAAAAAAAATTGCTCCATCTTCTATAGGACATATCTTCAGATACTTAACGATTGCCATGCTCTTACTTCTCAGTCTTCTCTTTTCCAGGCTAAACATACCCAAGTCATTCCTCATAAGGCTTGGTTTCCAGGTCTTTGATCACCTTGGCTGTACAGCTCTGAAAACATTCTGGGTTGTCAATATCCTTCTTGAACTATGGCACCCAAAACTGGCCACAGTATTACAGGTGAGGCCTGATCAATTCATAATAGAGCAGCACTATTACTTCCCTTGCATTGGCTCTCTTGGCTGCTGCATCACACAGTTGATTCATGTCTAGCTTTGAATCTGTTAGATCATAATAGGACTAAATGAATCAATATTACATAGACATAACAGTACACTGTTATCCCCACACCTTTGTCAGAGTTCTCTGCCAAAGAAGGCTAAATGTCTCACTAAATTACAGTTCCCAGAATCCCCTAGCATTGAGTCAGGGTAGTTAAAGCAGTCTCAAACTGGATTATTTCTGCAGTATTTTGGCCCCTCCTTATCGAATATTTACTAGAGACGTTTTAACCTGGGACAGGGCTCTCTGCTCCTGAGCATATTTTTAATGCTTTTCTCCCTCCACTGAAATAGGGTTGTTGAACTGATATTAATTCTTCTTTCCCCTCACCACATAAAACTTTTGTGTGGTTGCCTGTAATTACTGAGATAGTGGTGAGGGACTACAGTGGTCCCTCCACATTCATGGCTTTGACATCTGCGATTTTGATTATTCGCGAGGTCAAGCTGCCATGAGAACACACTCTCCCACTACTCCTCCCTCCCAGGCTTTTCCCCTGGGAAGAAAAAGCCCAGGAGGGAGCAGTTGGGAAGGGTGTGTGTGCTAATCCCACTTCCTCAGGCACTGATCTAACTGGGAAAGTGGAGGGGTGGACCCATGCTCCCAAACCCCTTTCCTGGGTGGATGGGTACCTGTCTTCCCTGGCGTCCATCCACCTGGGAAAGAGGCTTGGGAGGGGTGGCCCCATGCCCCCCAAACCCCTTTCCCAGGTGGATGGTACCTGTCTTTCCTGGCATCCATCCACCTGGGAAAGAGGCTTAGGAGGGGTGGATGCATGCCCCCCCAAACCTTTCCAAGGTGGATGGGTGCCTTTTCCCCCCAGCATCCATTCACCTGGGAAAGAGGCTTGGGAGGGGTGGATGCATGCCCCCCAACCCCTTTCCTGGGTGGATGGGTGCCTGGGGAAGACAGGCATCCATCCGTCAGGGAAAGGGGTGGGGAGTCAGTTAAAGGGATGTAGGAGGGGAAAGGAGTGCACACTCCTGCTCCTGTTGTCTGCCCCCTCATCCCTTTTACTGGCTTCCTCATGGGGGAGGTGAGTTATTCACTTTTTCCCCACATTCGTGGGAATCTTGTACCCCTAACTCCAGGAATGTGGAGGGTCAACTGTATTTTAAAACCACCAGCGCACCAGTACCTGATTCACAAGGCTTTCAATTCCCTTCAGGGATGATGATGATGAAGAGTGCAATAGGGATGCAATACTTTTTCAAATCAAAGTACATTACAAGAATAAAAATAGGTTAACAGGAAACAACTGTATTGGCAACAACGGATGAAGCAAACTGATATTTTTAAGCTGTGAGTCATTTTCATATTTGCTAAAAGTAGCTTTAAAAACAATTTTTTAAAAGTAGCTGTGGACAACTTATGTCTCTCCAGGTATTGTTGGACTGCAATTTCCATCTCCCCTAGCTAGAGATGTGGGTTCATGAGAGATGCAGTCCCACACATTATTTACCCCACTTTAAAGACTTGTTGAAATAATTGAAGGTTGGGGAGAAGTGCAATTTCCTTAGAGTATTGCAAAGATCTGCAGTCATTACAGAGAAGGCCCTGTCCCATGTGCTCAGTAATCTAACTCATTTTACAGAGGGGCACATGAGTAAGGCTTTCAAACCAGATCTTAACATCTGGTCATGATCACACAAGGCAGTCCTTCATATAACCTGCCCCCAAACCAGTGAGGCTTTTGAAAGATCATTACAACACTTTGGGGTGGGCTCATATGGGAGCAAGTGAAGCTGGGAAAGAATATATGTAAATCTCCCCACATCAATATTATATTTTGACCCTTTTAAAAATGAGTATTTTATCACACACTTAATAGGCCCTCCATTTTCCTTCTAACTTTTAAGTTCCCTTCTTTCTCCTTCCCAAATTTCTATCTCAGCAGCAGAAAGATCAATGGGTCTGGTTCCTACTTCCTGAAGTTTATATTTGTTAATGGCTAAGAGCAAAGCTTTCAGTTAAACTAGTTTCTCAGGGCAATCCTGACCATGAGCTTGCATTGAGACTGGAAGAACCTTAAAGTGAAAGCAGCTTACTCTGAAGAGTTTTAGATTCCTCTTTAGTAAGATATTTTCTAAAGTGGTCCAAAGAGAAGACATATCTCAAACCCTCAGACATACTTCAGTACCATCTGAAATGGTTCAAGAGGACAGGATTTTAATTGGTGAATGCTGAATCCAGCTGTTGCTTCCAAAGGAATGCGTTTGGGACAATACCATTATATCTAGCAGATATTTAATACTACTGATTTCAACATGTAACCAAATTCTTACTAAGTAATTATATAGCAATGTTAGGGTGCTGTCCTTAACCTATTGATCAAGAGGATTGGAAATGAAAGACCAAGGCAAAACATGGGAGAATGGACTTAAATGTAGATGAATAGAGGACAGGAAGCTGTAAACTAGGCAGTGGGGGCCAAACATTATCCCTGTGCCCCATTTCCTGGTTGCACCAGTGATGGTGAAAACATGACCGGGAAGTGAGTTTCCATTTCCGGGGATTTCAATTCCAGGTACTATGGAGTGCGAGTTCAAGAGGGCTCTGGGTTGGGAGGGTTAAATTTAGTAACCTGTTAATCTTGAATTACTTCAAGAGCAGCAATTTACTCTTTGGGGTCATTTTTCAACCCCTCATTTTTAATGTTTTGGTCAGAGGGCCATAAAAAAGGATGGAGGGCTGCCTGCAGTCAACAGGCCATTCATTCCCCACCCCTTTATAAACTGTCTCCACTGCTTATTAGTGCAAGTTAGTGTCACTTAATTCAAAATTCTCATGACTTAAAAGGCACAAATGAACGCACAAGGCTCTGTGGTGATCTAAAACAAATTTTTAGAAAAAAATCCTTGAATATGCTAAATGAGTGAACTTTATTTCACTCAAAAATCCTTTTTGCAGTATACATCTCTTGGCAAATACAAGACCTATTGTATGCAAAGGGATCTTGTTGTACCTTTGAGACTAAGATGAAAGAGAGAAATTGGTAGCATGAGCTTTTGTTGACTTGAGTCTACTGCCTCAGATGCACAGGGTGGATAGTAGACTCAAATCTATAGACTTTATCACATGGGGGAATAGCCTGTATTAAAAAGATTGCGAGATTGCAGCAAAGATTTTCAGACAACGTCGCAATTAGAGAGGACTTATCCCAGGAAGAAACAGGAATGTTCCAGCAACAAATCATTTCCAGGATTTCCTGGGATAAATCCTCGCTAATCGTGATGTCTGAAAATCTTTGCCATGATCTTGCAACTTTGCCAGGAAAATGCCTTTTTAATCCCAGTTTAAATCATGGCTTCTCCCCTGTGTGATAGTCTCCTTAGAAAGCTCATGTTACCAACTTCTCCCTTTCAGTTAGTGTCAAAGTGCTACAAGATCCCTTTTCATACTGATTTTCCAGACTAACACAATTATGTATTTGAATTCTAAGATCTTGAATATAACAATTACTGAATTTAAACTAGGAGATTAAGTAGCTCAAAATCTAACAATGGTATTTTAGTATTTTTTAATTTTTAAACTCTTTTTTTAAAGAAACTGTTGGGTCTGATCTGTAAGCAGAACAAAACATGCAACAAGTACTTTCTTATATGTTTAATGGACTCTTTCATTTTTTAGGTTCAGAACTGGAAGTGGAAAAACCCCACAACACCTGTAAACAAGAACTTCAAAAAGCCCTAATCCCCTCCCATATTTTGAAACTAACACTTAAAGCCTTCAACAATACAGTTACAGCCTTGCCTGGATATACTGCAACTATCAATTTCTGTCATTTATAAATGCTGTTGGAAGAATTTTCATATTATCTTGTGTAAAATGTCACTCCATGAGAAGAATACAAACACATTATGTATGTTATAGGGTTTCAGTTCAAATTCTTCTCAAGCACTTCATTAAGAGATCTCATACCTTATTATTTCCAAAGGGCCAATTAAAAATAAAATCAATAATGAAACATAAAAGTGCACCATGTTTTAGATGACAAATGAACAAAACATTGATTTGACAAAGGTCAACTAGAATCCCAGGACAGATTCATTCCAAAGCATCTCCTCATCTGATGGTCCATTGGCTTCCATCCCTTTTTTCTCTTTCTTATGCTTTTTGCTTTCCTTTTCAGAAGAACTCTCTTTATTGCCTTTCTCTTTACTATGCTTTGACTTCCCCTCACCTGCTGAATCCATTTCATCTTTCTTTTTCTTTTTCTTCTCAACATCCTTTCCTGAGTCTGTTTCTTCTTCACTGTGCTGTTTTCTCTTGAGCTTTAGCAGCTGATGGAGAGGACTCCTCCCTCCCTCCCTCATACATTCTTTCTCCATTTTAGAGGTAAATGGCAGTTTCTGGCTTCTCTCGTAAGAGCTAGTGCTATTATCCGAAGACTCAGGTATGTCACCATCACTGGATTCTGCTGGTGATGGGTTGTAATTGCAATCTTTGTTGATGGCCAAGTGAGAAACTTGCTTTTCTGAACAATATTCTGTGCTGCGTTGGAATATGGATGCACTTTCTAGTTTTAGAGAGTCCTTGTCAGCTGGTGACTCATGTAGTAATGGGCTTTCAAAAGAATATGCACAAGTTTCTGAGAAAAAAATTGAATGCTTATCTGGTTCATAAATATCACGGGAAAATCGATCTTGCTCAGATATAAATGTCTCCTTATGACCATTAATGGCTTCACATTCTTTATTTTCAAACTTTTCCTCTGGCTTTCTAAAGTTAGTTTTTGGTTCTAGGCCTCTAGCTTTTTGTACTTCAATGTAATCTTCCAATTCATCTTGGAAGGAATTAAATGTTTTCTTTGAAGTCTTCATCTGTTTCACAATCATGTTCTCTCTATAAAAATTAAGATAAAGTGTGAAGTAAATGGAAGGTAAAAGATGAGATATGAACCACAAAAATGGCTGAGGTGAAAATAAAAGCAGCTCTGGACTAAAACATTACATAAATCACTTTAGTTATATATTAGCAACATGTAGACAACAGTCCAGTCCTACACATAGTTGCTGGGAAATAGGTCTGAGTCAATGCGGTTTAAATCTTAATGCAAGTTCTTAGGACTATAACAATACCAAATTAAGTCTATGTTTGTTAGTTTATCAAAACTGGACAAACCTTTATATCAGGGGTAGGCAACCTTTTTGAGCCAAGGGTCGGGTTGCTGCCCCTCAGACAATTGGGGGGCCGAAGCACCAAAAATAAATAAATAAATAAATAAATAAATAAATAAATAAATATGCACGCACACTCTCTCAGCCCCAGAAAAGCCATGGCAAAACCCCTGTGGAGATTTTGCCAAGAAAACTCCAAGAACAAGTAATAACAACAATAATCAATATCATCATGGCGGGGGGGGGGAGTGCGGTGGCAGCGGCAGGACCGGCCTGGGGCTGGTCCAAAGGCCTCGGGGAGCCGTATCCGGCCCCCGGGCCTTAGGTTGCCTACCCTTGCTTTATATTTATAGTATATTTATTTATTCATATAACAGGAATGCAGTTAGAGAAGGGGCACCTAATTATAATTTCAGATTGCTATGACAGAAGAGGCACACCTCAAGATGGGACGAGAAAATAATTTTTTTCTGTGAAGACTGGCCAACATGGTTTGATCAAAGAAAGAACTGTTACACTTGTTTAGTGCTTTTAATGATGGAAATTTTGTTACTGAATTGCTATTTGAGACTATTAAAAATGGAAGGGGAGTAATTTATTTTTGGAGCCAGTGTGGTGAACTAGTTTGAGTGTTGAACTAAGACTCTGGAGACCGAGGTTCAATTCCCCGCTTGGCCATGAAACTCACTCGGGAAGGCAATGGCATACCTCATCTGAACTAATCTTACCAAGAAAACCCTACAATAGCTTGGCCTTTAGGTTGCCATAAGTGGAAAATGACTTGAAAGCACACAGCAATAACAAACTTTCTTTTCACAGTCCTACTTTACGAAAAACACCTAATTCGTTAGAGACTTGAGGAGAGAGAGAGAGAGCAAAGGTGAGAGCATCAGTTCTAGCTGGGCTGGGGGCAGTGTGGACTGCAATCTGTGTGCAGCACCAACTTCTCATTTTTTGGCCTTTTAAAACTACCTGAAAACTTCCAAAGCAGACCCTAACTCCATTTTTTAAAAATAAAGATTGGCTAACCTTTCAGCTAAAACTGATGTCAAAAACACATGAAAATATAGTAGGTTTGGTCCACTAACATTCTCTCCCATACCTGCAATGCCAAAGAAACAACATACGGGTACTCAAAGATCCCTCACCCCATCTTAATTTAACATAGCCACAATAGTCCATACACTGGTCCCCCCATTAGACTGCTGTAATGCATTCTACATGTGGCTGCCCTTGAAGATGATTCAGAAACTGTAGTTAGTGCAAAATGGAGCAGCTAGTCAACTCATTGGAACTCCATACTGATATCATATACACCTGTTCTAAAGGAATTGCACTGGCTGCCAATACGCTTCTGGTCTGAATTCAAGGTACTGATAACATTTAAAGCCCTAAACAACTTGTGAATTTGATACTAGAGAGAGTGCCTCTCTCTATATATGCCCGCCTGGAAATAAAGAACTATTGGAGGGTCCTTCCTCTGTGTCCCACCAATAGAGGAAATACATCGTGGGAGGATACAGGAGAGGGACTTCTCTGCAGTGTCACCCCAGGAATTCCCTTCCTGCAGAGGACTGGCAGGTGCCATTTTGGTGCCAAGTTAAAACTTGGCTTTTTATTAATCCCTCAGGCCTAACTAATTTTATTCAGGATGCATATGTCTTATGGTTGAAATTTTTAAACTTTTTCTAACCAGCTTTAAATAATTATTTTAATGGATATATTTTTATATATTTTTAATATTTTTAATATTTTCAACTTGAGACAAAGACAAAGAGAAGAACCTGTTTAGGGTGCCAGAACTGTTCCATCCCTACTCCTATGTGAGATGGGTGGTCATGAGTGGGCACAGCCACCTTGTCTGATGTGATGTCACTGGTTCCTTGGCCTGAGTGCTGGATGGAGCTTTCTCAGCCAGTGTTTCAGCTAAGGAACTGGCTTTCTTCCCTGCTTACCTTTTCTCTTCAGGGGAGGCAAGTGGGAAGCACAATCAACCATCACTTCAAGAGCTGGCTGAGTCCCAAGGGTGGGATTCAACCAGAATTTGAAGAGCCACCTGTCTGGGGCACACACAGCTTGAGAATCAAAGATAGCTAGGAAAATACTTACTTAATCTGATGCTTATTTCCTTGCATGTGAGATTGGTACATCTCTATGGATGAAAGGCTGATACTGCAGATAGGACATATGTAGTTGCCCACTCCAACTGCTGAGGGAACAGAGGTTCATAGGTTAGAAGCTGCAGTGGAAACAGAGATATCACTAATGTGGGCCATACCAGCTGACACCCTAAGGCAGGGGTAGGCAACCTTTCCCCTTTAAGGCCCGAGGGACTTCAGCTCCCAGAATCCCAGGAGCTATTGGCCAACATGGGACTATTGGCCAACATGGCTGAGGCTTCTGGGAGCTGAAGTCCCTCAGCCCTTAAAGGGGAAAGGTTGCCTACCCCTGCCCTAAGGAGACGTAAGACCACTACTCCCCAAACATCTACCTGTTGGCAGAAACGGGCAATGGCATTCACCTGTGTCCATTTAAAATGCTAAAGATGATGTGAGTGGTGTGAGAGTCAGTGGGAGGAGAAAGGAGAGGCATCAGTTGTTTTTAAATTAAAGTTTACCAGAAATTTAATTTTAAAAAAATTCAAAATTTTCTTTAAAAACATCACATCTTACCAAATTAATTTTAACCACAGAAAACTATATACATGTAAATACATTTAGGCTGTTAATATGTTATTGTAATTTAAAGTTATAGTTTTAATTTTGTTAGGTTTTTATGTCACAATTATTGTCATTACATTTATGAGTAACACTGATATAAAAACATTACTAAGGATTCTGTATGGTGTGGTATAGGAGGTCAATGGGGTGGGGGAACACCATGGGTTCCTGCACTAGGTGACGCTAACCCTAGGGATGCCACTGAGTGGAAACGAACCCCACCTTGCCATAACCATTTCTAGCCACTTCATGCAGCACCTTTACCAAGCACTCTGAGGAAAAAAAACAAGCAAACCTTCACACTGTCTAAAGGTGTGCAACAACACACATATAAAAACATATAATTACTGATCAAAGTGGTGTGGACTAGTGCTGGGCTATAGCCCATTTACTGCTGATCTACAGTAAGGGCCTTTGCAGACTGCCAGAAATATGCAAATTGAGTCCACTTTTAGGGTTAGGGATAGGGTTAGGGAGTCATGGGAACTGTATTTTATTGTGGCACCAGAGCTCTCTGACAGAGAAGGCTCAATGTCTCAGAAAAACAACAACACAATTCCCATGGTTCCCTAGCACTAACCCTAACCCTTCAAGTGGACTCAATTTGCATTATTTCTGGCAGTCTGCAAAGGCCCATAGTCTGACTGGGAGAATCCTGCACTCAAGAATTTGCTGCAGTTGTTTTTTGTTAATGCAAATCAAACTGTGTGTCTGATATTCCAACGAAAACTACATTATGTAGCAACATATCAATCAATCAATTGTTTTATTGTGGTCAATGACCTTATTAAATGACCATATTCCCAAATTCATATGAACACATAAAATACATAAAATATATTCATACTGTGAACATTAGTAAGATACATACATCTATGGACATCAGTAAAATATGAATATAAATGTTAATATAAGTCATAAAAACCATAAAATATAGACATAAAATATAACTGCATACACAAACAGTAAAAACCTAATCATTTACTAACACCTTATTTTCATGGATCTTAACTACAGAAGCACAAATTTTTGCTATCTTGGGCAATATCTCTGTATACTGCCCTGACATCAACAAAACAGTATAAAAAGCCTCTGAAAAATCAGAGAATGCCTTTATATATGGTTCAATAAGAGTTTCCCAAATTCCAAAATAAAAGGGGCAGTGCAGAAGAACATGAGTTATTGTTTCTTTTTTTAAATTTAATTTTTGCACTATTTCTGGCAGTCTGCAAAGGCCCTAAGTTTCCAGGAAAGAAAGAAATGGTTGCACCAAAGGGGCACAAATATACTGGTTCTTGGCACATTAGGGGAAAAAATTGCTGGTCCCCTACATTAGATGGCCTGAGAAGCACTGATGTATATGATAAGTGTGACACTCAAACAATTAAAACTAGTAGGTATGGGGAAATCTACATTTTTCTTGAGAAGATAATACAACTGAGTGCTGAAATACACCATATGATGAATGTGTTTCTGGAAAAGGTAGAGAAAAACAGGATGTCGGACTGTTCAAAATGCGCCAGATATCCACACACTCCAACCTTTCTTCTTGATATGCTGGTCTCGTATATGTGGGGTTTTCTTTTAAAAACATAAGAGAAATATGCAAACAAAGCACATTTATCCCACTTGCAATCTAAATTGGTGAGAGCCAATTATATTATGGGAATCTGTTCTGAGCTGATACAAAGTGGAGGATGTACCTCAGTGCTGCCTGCTTACCATTTGCCTTGGCTTCCACAGGGATGGCCCTTGTTCCCATCTCAGCTAGCAGCTTCTTGCGGACTTCATTCCGTTTATGCTTCTTGCCCACATAGTGTTGATTGGACATTAGGGGATTGTTGAAGGAGATTGAACAGAGCTTGCAATACTTTTCTGGATCATCTTTATCCAAAGCAGTGGCATACCCATACACTGAATATGGGTCTTCAGTCTTACCATCCTGTGAAGTCTTTTCAAGAGACAGTTCTGGTGGAGTTGGAATCCAACTCTCAGAGAGACCTGGGACAAAGGGCAATGAAGAAAGATCAATCTCCACACTGAAAAAGCCAAGGGGGGGAGACAGAGACAGAGACAGAGACAGAGACAGAAAGAGACAGATTAAGCAGATCAGAAATGTTCAAGATACATTAAGAGAGAATGTAATACTTGTAACCCCCCCCCTCCCACAAGTATAAAGAGGGAACCCCTGAAATTAAGTAATTCAGCATCCAACTCCCTCATGGGCAAAGTCTGACTGGCACTGAATATGGCATTCCAAAAGGGGCTCGCAACCAAGCCTATGCAATGTTCCCTTTCTTCACCTCTGCACTGTATGAAATGATCAGGGGGTGATGAGGAGTGTAAAGGGAGCAACTTTTCTTGTTCCCTAGACCACATTACTTAGAATAATAGAATCATAGAGTTGGAAGAGACCTCAAGGTCCACCCAGTCCAAACCCCTGCCATGTAGTAACACAATGAATCAAAGCATCCCTGACAGATGGCCTTCCAGTCTCTGTTTAAAAACCTTCAAAGAAGGAGGCTCCACCACACTCTGAGGGAGTGTGTTTCACTGTTGAACAGTTTTTACTGTCAGGAAGTTCTTCCTAATATTGAGGTGGAATCTCAACTTCTCTCATGAAAATGGCCCACACTTCACCATTTCACTTCTGGCAAGTGGGGGATGTAAAAACAATACAGAAGAGTTCTTAAGTTCTCACCAGGTTCTGGTTGAGGGCTTTGTTTGGGCTGTTGAGACTGATCTGAGAGCAGCTTCAGCTTTTTGTTGTGGATCTTTCCCAGGTAGTGTGATTGGGCAACCACTGGAGATGTGAAGATCATGTTGCAAAGCCTGCAGTATGAATTTTTGTTGGTATTTGACTCCATCTGGAATTAAAGGACAAAGACACTGAATCACTTAGTGTTCAAGGGATGGTAGTATTCTGATTCCTTCATTCTCTCTCTGAATGGATTGACTGGGGAAGTTGGAACTCAAAAGGAAAAGGAAATAAAATTAGCATATATGGTTAAAAAAACCTGAGCTCCAATTTGGGGTTAAAAAGCATATTCCAGATTAGAAAAGGATGATCATTGTATCTTGAGTATTTTCTTATGAAAAGGCTATGACCCACAGGGAAAGCCAACTGGAAGCTGCAGCCCATGCTAGACTGAGCCAAAGGTAAATGTGGGTGGGGCTTGCAGGGATTCCTTTGCCATCCTAACCTTTTTCTATGTCTTAGGGCCCTTTCACATTGCACAATTATAGAACTATGATTCCACTATTGATGCTTAGCTCTCTGGCTAAAAATTCTAAGTATCTCTCCTTGGATTCCATAGGATGGCATTACAGTAGTTGAAGTGGAACCATAGGTCTATAATTGAAAGGTTTCTTAAATGCATGTCCACAGGAAGAAGCAGTTTCCAGGGGGATAGAGCCAAAAGATTAAGAATGGGGTTGGAGCATCTGGGAAGCTAGATGACATTACTGTCTGTATGAAATTAGCTGAAGCCCACAGGTTTTCCAATCCTGAAGTAAAGCCATCACCAAAGGTTCGGGATAGGGCATCTTCACCTGGAGATTTTCCTGTTTGTTGGGCTTGCTGGGCTCTAGTCCCTCCTTTTGTTCACCATGTATCTGCAAATAAAATCGGACTTTCTGTGCATGCTTTTTGCCCTGGAAAACACAAGAATCAGCTTTATATCATGATGCATTCTGAGAGGAAAAAATGAGTAAAAGGAGCTATAAATCACCTCAAAAAATATTAATAAAGAAAATAATTCAGCAGCTAAGATCGTAAGAAAAACACCAGATATGGGAGGACCCACAGTATCAAGCATGATCATGGTAACCTGCTTAGTGGAGGTCCTTAGGCATATTCCTTAGTGACATCTTGATTGGATTATTGCAGTGTACTTTAGATGGGACTATCTTTGAAGAATCTTGAGAAACTTGAACTAGTCTAGAATGGAGCACCAAAAAACACAATAGAACATGTTAGGTATTTTGCAGCAGTATGTCTGCCTATTATTTTTTCATGCCCATTAATTTCTCTGGGTATAATTCACAATGTTGGTGACTACCTCTGAATAGCTCAGGACCAAGCTATCTAATAGAGTCTCTCCTCTCCTACCCACTCCCCCCGGCTGCTTCCTCAAATCTGCTGGGAATGTTCTTCATGTCCTGCTTTCAAGCATGGTTGTTTAAGACCAAGGAGAAAGTCTTTTCTGCAGTTGGTCTTAAATGATGGAACTCTTTGCTACAAGAGGTCCATTTAGCCTTATCTTCTTTGATTTCTGCTGCCTGTCCATGACCGTTGTTTTGGTAAACTTGTGATCCGGTGGCAGTGGAACGTTTCCTCACTGACTTCTCTATTTTTAGATTTTAATAATAATAATAATAAAACTTTGTATCCCGCCCTTTGGGAAACCCAATCTGGGCAGCTCACAACAGTAAAATCATACATAAAGCCAAAAACATTTCCCTCTCCCCCTTAAAACAGTATTAAATCAATAAAGATTAAAATCACAATCAAGAAGTTTAAAAACATAATACTAAGATTTTTTTTCCCTCTCCTGTTCTGCCCATTACCTTTGTGGCCACTGGATTGTTTTATTTATTTTGCCAAACTTTATTGTTCTTAAACAGTTCCATGTTTGTTCAAGTCTGTGAACAAAGTGGAAGGATGAAGCTTGCTTACTTAGTTGTCTATTTATTGGTATTGAATAACACAATTTATATCACTAAATGTGAAATAAAAATAATACCATACATACTGCAAACTATGCAGTAAGCTTACTTGGATTTTTCCTATCAGTATTAACCAAAAATATCTTACAATACAGATAATTTCAAAGGACACTTCAGCTTCAGCACTGCAAATCTAGGTGAGAGAGGGAAAGTTTCAAAGGATGTGGGTTTGAAGGACACTTTGCAATAGGCCTGGATTTCAGACTTACAATGTTGTGAGGCCACTCACCACAGCAATGGAATTAAAAACTAAAGAAGCAAATCTTTCACTTGGCTTGGTTGTGTCCAAGAAGTCTCAACTATAACCACATATCAAAAGGCAAAGAAGCATCTTACATAAAATGATACTGCAACAAGTTGGCCTACTTCTAGCTTTTTGCTTATCTAAGGGCGACTCTAGTCAAGATTAAGAAAAATTCTGTCTGAATGTTTGGTTATGGCTAGAAGTGGAATACAGAGAGTAGAGACAAAAACCCAGCGCTGTGCACCTGGCTCTGGTGAGACAGATCCAAGAAAATAGTATTTGATTTCAGGGAATGGGAGCTGTTACAAAGAAAACCTCAAAGAAAAACTTTATTCTCCAAGAGCGTGAAGGCATCTACTAGCTGCTAGGAGAGCAGTGGGCTGTTCTGGCATTTGCAGAGATGGCTGGTCATCTTGGTTTTGTAAGCCAAAGCCACAACGCCTTATATAGAGTACACAACCTGTACAGAGATAAGGGGCAAGGGCAACCTTACATCTGTACAAGGAGGTAAACAGTATCTATTTGGGCAAGGCTTGAAAAGCTCCAAGTTATTAGAAACTGTATGAGTATAACACATCAGTGGGATCCTAGTGCTTGGTGCCTCAAAGGTGTATATTTATAAATAGCAGACACTTTGTAAATCTCTATGATTATTTCCTAGCAAAGAAACTGAGCTTGTGCTGGCAACTAATGGGATTCCCCTGCTTAAGAACAGGAGACCATGAAACAACACTGACATGTTCTGTCTCAAATCTTACCTCGTAGTGTGCTACTCTTTGTGATTCAAACTGTAGCACAGCCCCACAAATGCTACAAAACGTGTCTGTACAAAGTTCTTTTCTTGTCACTTCATCCAAAGTATCATCTAAAGTGAACGGTTAAGGGTACAGCATCAGTTACCAGAACACAGAGAGCCACTTATTTATGGGAATCACATGATAATATAAGAGAACCTGTCCCACCTACTACATGCCTTATCTACCTCTGATACCTCTGATACCTGTTTTTAAGCTACACAAACCACCTGGTATGTCCTGGGTATGGTTTCTTTCTGGCAAAAGGGGAAAAAATTCTGAAATTTCCATCTCCTAAGTCAATCTAAGCTTCTACCCTTATGTTTTAGAGATAAGAACATGGAGCTTGTACTCTTATCACCAAATGCTGGGGAGGGGTTTAAACTAGACATGTCTAAGCGATTTACAGCTGTAAGCTCATTGCCCCCCAACAGCTGGATACTCATTTTAACAACTGCGGAAGGATGCAGGCCTGAGTCAAGCCTGAGCCCTGGCTAGTACTGAACTCGCAACCTTGTGGTTTATGAGTGAGTGGCTGCAATACAGGCATTTAACCACTGCACCATCTCTTCCATGTAAATGAAGAATCCATAGGATCATTTTTCAAATATGAATATGCATAACCTGCTCAGTACGGGTCATTGATTTTTACGTGATGCAGATGCAGATGCTCTAGTGTGTCCAATAATTTTCAGGCCATACTTGTGCCTCTCAGTCATAGGCATTTTTGCTTTTGTGAGGGTGAGAAGCAAAGAGAATAAAGCAGAAAGTACAGCTGGAAAGAAGGCAACATTATCCAAACTATAAAAAAAAAATAATTCAGGTTCAATACCTAACTCACGGCCTGTGTGGCTGCATGTTATAAGGAAAAGTCTTTGGGAATATTTCAAAGCAGACAATATTTATACAATTGAGATAAAAGGTTTAGTTGTTAAAATGAAACAATTTTGGGAATAATACTATATTTAGTTGTAAATATAACTGCTGTATATTAGCATGTGTTAGTGAACAGATTTCTGCAATCACTGAGGAAAAATGTAAAAAACATCTGTGAGAAAGTTGACTTAAACCAATAGCACAAAGACTAAGTATAAAAAGGGGACTCTGCTCTTCAATGTGTTCAGTTCTAATCAGAAATGTGTCCGACTACTAACCACAGAGCATCGATTTTTTCTATCTTGTGAAGAAAATCTATTTTATCCAGTAACTACCATCCAATGCTACTTGAAAATTTTGGTTATTTACAGCCTGATTTTATATATATTAACTCAGAAGGGAGTGTCAATATGTTCAAGGGGACTTGCTTCCAAATAAGCCTGTACAGGCTGTAGCCTTGGGACTCAAATCAGACATGATGTCAAACTAGGGATACATTTCTTTGTTCATTTCATTCTTGAAGGAGGCAACAAGTAATTTTAGCAATTCATTTCCACTACAAGAAAGGTGTCAAAAACACTCCAACTGCAGAAAACTGTGCAGATTTCACATATTTTTTTGGCCACAGAAAACACAATTTCTGTGCAGAAAACAGAATTTTGCATTCTGCTGTATGCAATATGTCTGTGGGGAGAAGAGATCTGGATTAAGGCTGTAACATGGAAGTAGGGAGATTTAAACCATTGACCCCACTGTGATCCTGAGCCAGACCCCTCTGCTTCAGCTGATATATTTGCCTAGAAAGAAAGTTGCCACTGGGATGGTTAAGAATATTTTAATCGTTTCTTTATGTCTGAGTGTTCAGAATGCATATGGATGTGAAAAATATGAAATGCCTCCCAATACTTATCATGACCTGGGTAAAGCTGGTACTCAGTCAAAATGCATGTCAGGCATCCCCAGTATATCAAATGTAGTCCTAGTGGCACCCATAATCCACAGGAACATGAAGTAACTATTTTGTGAATTGAGCGGTGACCCAGGTATACAGCTGACAGTGAGAGTCTGCCAAACAATTCCCTTCAAATGGATGAGATATTGCTATAAATCATTGCATTAATACACAGGTGGTTCCTCTTGGAGGTCTTCACTACTGACAAGAGTGGCAGTTTCTGAGCACTGTTTTTGAGGCGTTACTGAATACAGGACCATTTGTTGATCATTAAGTTCACAGAAATACACCCTCTGGTCCAAAACACACTGCAGAAATAATCTGGTTTGAGACTGCTTTAACTGGCCTGGTTCAGTTCTAGGGAATTCTGGGAACTAGTTTTGTGAGACATTTAGCCTTCTCTGTCAGAGAGCTCTAGGACCACAATAAACTACAGTTCCCAGGATTCCCTAGCACTGAGCCAAGGCAGTTAAAGTGGTCTCAAACAGTGTGTTTTGGACCTACGTGGGGTATTTCTTCCTATTAGTTTGAAAAACTACATCTCACAAACAATGGAGTGGTGAAAGCCCTGAAAGTGTCAGCAAAATGTTTCATAGAGAGCTGGACAATGAGGCTAGAGACTTTGGTACAGCAGAAGCCATGGGGCCAAAGAGAAATCCATATTTTTCAAGTTTTGCTTCAAGGTTTTTATCCTAGAATTGTTAGGTTTTTATCCTAGACTTTAAGAAAATCACAAGGAAGCACTATATGTGCTTATCTGTCATATATGTCCACCACACCATACATGTCTACAAAAACAACCTTGCTTCCAACCTGAAGACAAAGCTTAAACTTTTGCCAGGGCTCCATTTCCCCCACAAATCTATTCACACAGTACATTCCTAAACCACTGTTAAAAAATATAAAATGCTTTTGCTGACTATTCTGATGGGTCAGATCTAGTTTCCTTGAGTAACTACTGCAAGATAAAACCCACCTAAATACAGTATTATGTGGATTTTTAAAAAATCCATCATGAGACAAAACAATTCATAGGTAAATGCAGCAAAGTTACAAATGGTGGCTGCAAATATAACCTAGTTGCAACATGAAGGATTTTGGCAACAAAAATCAGTTGAAGTCAAGATTGAGACTTAGCAGTATCAACATCCAGAAGTATCAGCAAATAGTGTTGTACCCATCAGCTCCTGCAACACTATTATGTTAAACCATGATGTCCTCATCAGCTTAATACTTCCAAACAAGTTGGCCAAGGAAAGCACTTTTTAACCTGCCAATGCTTAATTCAAATCTTGGTACTCACAGCTGAACTCAGTTCCTTTACAAAGAGTTTTGCAGAGGCTGTGAAGGAAAGCATGTCTATCCTGATGAAATTATTATACCACCAGTCCTCACAGATTCTCAGATTCTGGTATGACTTCTGCTTGGAGATCCCAATAGGGTCTTGCTGTCAGCTGCACCATTTTCTACAACAGAGCATTCTGTGGGAAATATTGTGGCTTACTAGTTTCTAGGTCAGACTTGTTTTACAAACTTGAAGAACTCTACCAGTCAGCAATCCTCGGAGCAAAGTGGATGTTCCCTCTTGATTGGAAAATTTACTGCCTATAATGCACAAACTCAATTTTGTATCTTCAAGGGGATATTCAGTATTTACAAATAAGTATAGTCTCTAATTTGGGTGACTGTGGTTTGGGGAGCAATTTATACACACTGAAAAACAACCTATGAAGCTGCCACAAAGGAATTACTGCTTTAGAGGCCAAAGGAGGTCTTTTAGAAAAGTTTGACAAAATTGTACTTTTATGTGTTGCCGTATGCCTTTGAGTCATTTCTGCCTTAATGGAAACCCTAAGGTGAACCTATGGTGGGGTTTTCTTTGCAAGATTTGTTTGGGGCAGTGTGCCTTTGACACCCTCTGAGGCTGAGAAAGTATGATTTGCCCAAGAGCAGCCAGTTGGTTTCAACGGTTAAGCTGGGAATCGAACCCTGGTCTCCAGAATCGTAGTCTAACTCGGACCACTACATCACACTGGACACCAGATTGTTATATATGATTTCTTACTCGAAAGAAAGAAAAACCAGTATACTAGGGTTGTCATGACCTCGGGTGATACTTCCTTCAAAGGCAGGAATACAGCAGCCATATCTGTGCTGTCTTCCCCATTATTCTCGCTTCTGTAGCAAGCAGGACTTCTTTATCGCATAGCAACTAAGGGAAGAGGATGGTCATAACAATTTGTGGAAGATGTGTGTGGGCATGTGACTGCAGTAACTGTTCAGATCTACTGCTTCAAGACAATGTTCTTTCACAAATAGTTCAGGTGAGATGATAAAAAGGACACAAATGCAGAAAGTATGGTGCAAACTAACAGAGTCTGATTGGTAGGTAGTTTGTTAACAGTTAGCGTTCAGCCTGTTTGAGACTAAAGCCAGCTAAAGCATAAAGCAGCTTTCCCTTGGACACCCTCTAAGAGGATTTAAAGATTAGAGTAGCTTTCCCTTGAACACCCTCCAACTTTTGGGACACCAAGAGTTTTGGTTGACAACTTCCATCATTTCTCATAACTGATCATGCTAGCTGGGGCTGATGTAGCCCAAAACCTCTGGAGCTCAACAATTTGATGAAGAATGGGCTAAAGGATAATGTTCACAGTTTGGGAATGCTAATAGATAAAGCCATGGACACTGAGGAGACATCGGTGGCATGGAACATCTTTTGCTGCCTGAGGCTGATGGTCCAACTGCAACTCCTCCTGCACAGAGGAGTCTGGCTATGATTTTCCAAGTTGGCCTACAGCAATGCAGTGTGCACAGAGGTGTCTTAGAAGAATGTCAATAAGCATAAGCCATGGTTGAAAGTATAGCTGCTATGATATTGTGACTGGTCTTTGGCTACATATCTCATCTTTGCTTAAAAAGCAATACGGGCTGGTGGTTCGTTTCCAAGCCCATTCAAAATGCTGGCGCCTACATTTAAAGCTCTCCACAACACAAGAACTGTTTATTTGAAGAAATATCTGTTTGTACTGAATAGGTTCATGTATTCAGATCACTTTCAGAGGCCCTTGTCTGTGTCTCCATTCCATTTAAAGAGGTAGGTGGACCTGTGGGTGGCAACTGGGAAAAGATTTCCTTGGTAGGGCTCCATTTCTGAATTTCCATCTCCAGAGAGGCTTGACAAGTTTTCACTTTAAAGAACTAAACAGAAACCTCAGGAACATCTGGTTTTTCTACTGCTTATTTTATTCTATTATTTTAATAACAGTTGCCAGTCGTTTCTATTCATCTTATAAATCATTGTGAAATTATATAATGAAGGATAGTTATAAAGCTATAAAAATAAACTAATAAATTTAAAGGAACAGGCAAGAAGCTGGAAGTGAAGCATAACTCAATCTATACTGCATGCTTCACATCTCAATTAGGTTTCCTCTTTTATTATAGTATATGCTATCTCAAACAGCAAAAAGGTCTCACAGTGCAATCCTATACTTGTTTCCTCAGAATTAAGTACTGCTGAGTTGAAGGGAATTCTCTCTTAAATGTGTATAATAGGGGTAGGCAACCTAAGGCCCGGGGGCCGGATGCGGCCCCCTGAGGCCTTTGAACCGGCCCCAGGCCAGTCTTGCTGCCGCTACTGCCCTCCATGATGATATTGATTATTGTTGTTATTACTTGTTCTTGGGGTTTTCTTGGCAAAATCTCCACAGGGGTTTTGCCATGGTTTTTCTGGGGCTGAGAGAGTGTGCATGCATATTTTTAAATTTTTTAAAATAATTAATTTTTATTTATTTGTTTATTTATTTATTTTTGGTGCTTCGGCCCCCCAATTGTCTGAGGGACAGCAACCCAGCCCCTGGCTCAAAAAGGTTGCCTACCCCTGGTGTATAAGATTATAACCGTAAACCCTATTTCTGTGATTACATGTATATTACTGGAACCAAACACATGGTGGAGCTGCTGACTGGAACATACGCAGAATGATCTAATGATGCAACTGGCAAGACAAAAGCTCATCCACAACACAGCAGCATTCACTGTCTTTAGTTAATCACTTAATTAGAATTTTTGATCCAACAAAAAAATGATTCTAGCCAGGCACATATTTTCCAAAAATACATTAAAGAAGCACCACATCTCCTCCATGCCCCTCAAACAGGAAATGCCCTTTTCAAGACGATGCTTTGAATGCGTAATTTAGAAATGAAATGGGACTGTCTTCACAAGTATTGCACTAGTATTATGCAGATTTTGAATAATCATTCAATTAAATATAATTTCTTTAATTGGTCAATAATAAGTTATATTTTTAATTATTTTTTAAGGTGGGGGTTAAGATATATGACTTATGTATTGTATTGGTTTAACATGTAAGCCACTACTATAGTAGAAAAGCAGGATACAAATAAAAGTTTTATTTATATATTTAATTTATTTAAAAAGGGATGAGGAGGGCAAGTTCATATCTCTGGGATGCATACAGCATTGAACTTCTGGGCAAATAGCACTTGTTCATATCTCTGCCATTAGGCAAATGCAGTGTGAACAAACTCAGCTGTAGCAGTGGCACTTTTTAGAACCGCTACCAAGACTAAAGCTTTTATGTGCACAACAGTAACAGGGAGACACTGGTTTACAAAGCCATTAGCTTTTTGTGTTCTTGAAGTAACAGTATGGGGCTGCTTTTCTATGAAACAGTCTTGAATTCAGCATATAATATGTTTCTATCATATACTCACATACTAGTCAGCTGGAACTGAGATGCTTACGTAACATTTGCATACACATACAAATGACCTGCTTCACAAAACAGGCTTTACATGGAACAGATTTAGAGTTGGGGTGAGCAAGTTGGACCAGCTTTGCCTTGAATTAGCTCATAAATGGGCTCAACTTCTTCAAGAAAAATGCAAGCTATCAGATCATTCCTCATCAGTCCAAAAATGCTGCCCCATCCCCACCAACAATCTCCAAATTACACAGGAGAGCACTATGGGGTTTATGCTGGGAAGTGAGAGGGAAAGGCAAGATGCAACTAGGCAACTGGACTACTCCCCCATCCCCCCCATGATTTGTTACTTACAAGTAACATATTGAAATTAGTGAAAACATTAGGGAAAGAACTAAAATGCTTAAGCTTTTTTACTGTTGGGTTGTTTCTATAACCACATACTGTATACGTAAGAAAGTTTTCAACCTTTGAGCAGTGTAATGGTCAAAAAGAAAATTTGCATGAGACTGTGATACCACTTTTCTGAACAAGAACAGTTTTTCCTGATCAAGGAAGGTGAGGGGCTACACTTTAGTAGCAGAGGGCCTACTTTCAATGAATGAGGTTCCTGGTTCAATCTCTGACCGCTCCAATAAACTTATCTCAGACAGTGAGTTGGAGACCCTCTGAAGATTCTGGAAAGACATGGCCTTTCAGTGTAGATAGCATTAGGCCAGATGAACCAGTAATTTGATTATTTAAGGCAGATTCTTACGTAAGAAACCCCTCCACCTCTTCCAGTGTGAAATGTATAATCCTGAAAGCATAGCAAATGAACTGGTTTTCAATCAAAACCTATTCTTTTGATTGAGAACCAGTTCATTTGCTATGCTTTCAGGATTATACATTTCACACTGCAAGAGGTGGAGGGGTTTCTTACATAAGAATCTGCCTTCAATCAAAACCTATTCTTTTGACTGAGCTGTGAAATCAAGCACGTATTAGGAGAAGACAATTATGTGCTAATCCTGAACTAAAGATTGTTTGATCCAGATATATAACATGGCTGGAATAAAACTTCAAAATGGAATAGGCCCTCTCCCTCTTTCTCACTTCCACTACATCTTACAGCTGTCTACAAGACTTGACATCACATAACTTAGAATTACAGACTAAATAAAATGTTGCAAGAATACTCATTTCACAATCCCATTCTCTTGGGGCCCAGTTAACATGTGACATCTGTATTCACATGAATCTTTAAAATACATTAAAAGATGGGAGTAGCCTTGTCCCAGTAACAAACAGTGAGCCCAACTATACCTCCCCCTCAACATCTGTATGACACAGGAGGAAAGCTTTCCTCCCATATCAGAAACATCTGGGGAGGAGACCCTTTCCTTGGGACTATGGCACATTTAGAAAGAGTTCACCAGCTCCCTGCATGGTAATTATGCCACAGCCCTGCTATTTAATATTGTGCAAGGATTTGTGCAACTGTATGTGGCACAGTTTGTTCAGCTTCACAATATGTTTGTAGAATGTGTAGAAGAAACTAAGATTACATGTAACAGAGGATCAAACTGTGGCTAAGATCCTGTTGGCTCTGTTGGCATATTTATACTGTCAGCATGGGGCAAAAGCAGGAGCACAGTGGCAGGGAGGAAAGGTGGGGGGAGAAGTCAATTATAAGGTCAACAACGGGATGATGCTTCTGGTTCTGAGTTCCACATTTTGTCAATGCCTCTTTTCCAGGGTGTGGGATCCTGAAAGTATCAAGTCACCACTCTCATTGCAAACTAGCTAGGAGGACATTACCCCTCCAATGTCCCTCTGGGAAGGCATGCACTGCTGAAACAGGTGGCTTGGAACTAATAGCCTTCCATTCCTGCTGCCTCTTCCTCCCAGAACAAGACAGGAGAAAGTGCAACTGCTCACACAATGGACTGCTACATGTTCAGTGGAAACCAAAAGGATTCCAGTCTGCATGTATAAGGAAAAAAAATAGCAGCTTATTTCAGAAAAAAAAAATCTTGACAAGAGTAATTGGTGTCTTTTATAAGGAGAAAATATAACTGTAATACAGATGTGAAACCATGGCTAGAGGTACATTATACTTTACTTCATTATTACATATGATGTAAAATGGCACAAGTCAACTTCCAAACAGAAGAGCTGGATTGTACAGTCGCCCCTCCGTTTTTGCTGACTTCAAGTCCATGTCCCTCACCTGTTTGTGGGCAGCGAATGGAGGGGGACACAATGGGGCACCTGCCCATGCCCCCTCAGGGTGCGCGCCTCCATCCAAGCCAATGGGGCTTGAATATCCATGATTTCCCATTTTTGCGAGGGGGAGGTCTGGAACGGATCCCTGTGAGAACGGAGGGGCGACTGTATTCAAAGCTGCAGATGAAGGATTTGTAAGATAGAAATAGTGGGCCAGACATGAGTATGTGCATTTACCCATACCCCTTCTGAGGCCATTCCTTAGTGACTTGTGGAATTCCCACAAACATTAAATGAAGGAAAACTGAAGGCAGGGGAAGAATTAAGCCTTCTCCATCTTTCCTTTTAAGAGAGATGTGCTGACTCACCACAAAATGAATAACAACCATAAGCTCTCCCATAAACTCTGTAACAGAACACTAAAAACAAAACAATAAACCAATTCAGTTGCTTATATCTGAGCCCCCATTGAAGTCTACATAGAAAACATGGTTTCACAAACCATTTGCCCATAAAATAATGAAACACTTTGAAGGTTCTTTTAGGGCTATATCCAGTTGTTAGTCAAATCTAGAAGAGACCCAATGAATCAATGAGACTTACATGCATGCTCACTTACCAAGTGCCACTAATCAAATGAGTCTATTCTAATTGGGACTAACAAGTGGATTTAGCCCAGAGGTAGAAAGAGTGATGTCTTCCAGATGTTGCTGGACATTCCTCACCATTATATGCCTGGCTAGGGCTGATGGGAGTTGTAGTACACCAACATGTCCGAGGGCATGATTCAAACTCCTTATTTAGTCCCTTATGGTGGGACCCAACTTGTGAAGTACTGTGAGAAACCTACTAAATCCTAACTATTCCTCTTTCAGGATTTGCCTAAGACACGTGTTCACAAAATAATTTTATAGTTTTAAAATATGCATGCGATGTACTCCACTTTTATCGTTTTTTTCTTTTTGTTATTTGGTGCTTTCTTTGCTACTTTAAAATGTCTTTCAGAATGAATCTGAATTCCTATTATCTTCAGTGCTCTTTCTCTTCTGGCCACAAGATTCCTATTCCTATCTGAATTCCTATTATCTTCAGTGCTCTTTCTCTTCTGGCCACAAGATTGCATTCCTAAGTGGTTACCAGTGATCTGGATGTCATCAGTTAATATCAGTTGTCTCAGTTAATACCATTTTGCACACACTCATTTAAATACTTTTATGCCATTCTCTTGCCAGTTGATCCATCTTAGAGTGAAACAGCTTCAAAAAAAAAAAAACCCAAAAAAACAAGGGCAGGGCCCTTTCTAGAACTAGACAAAATCCTAAAGGGTAAAGATAAACAGCTGAACACTAAAATTAGAATTGTTCAAGCCACTGTACTCCCTATTACTGTGTACAGCTGTGAGAGCTGGAGAGTGAAGAAAGCAGATTGGAAGAAAATTAATTCATTTGAGATATGGCGCTGGAGAAGAGTGCTGAAGATGCCATGAACAGCTAAAAAGAGAAACAAATCGGATTCAGAACAGATGACGCTTGAACTCCCCCTGGAAGCCAAGATTACTAAATTGAGGCTGTCATACTTTGGCCACATGATGAGAGGACTCATTAGAAGAGGCAATGATGCTGGGGAAAGTGAAGGGAAATAGAAAGAGAGTAAGATCACATGCCAGATGGATCGACTCAATCAGGGGCATGAACAAAGAGGTAGAGGATAGCAGGCCTTGGAGAGGTGTCATTCACAGAGTGACCATGAGTCAAGATCAACTCAAAAGCAGCTAACAACAGGACCCTTTCACACTACACATTTATAGCACTATGATTCCACTTCACCTGCCATGGCATCCCTGGGATTTACAGCTCAGGGAGGGGTATTAGATAGCACCATATACTTTATACATTTTATACACTAATACTTACAGTTGGCCCTCCACATTTATAGCTTTGACTTTTGTGGGTTTGATTATTTGCAGTTTTGATTAAAATGTTCACTCTAGGAATCTCTCAGGGGTAGGCAACCTTTCCCCTTTAAGGGCTGAGGGACTTCAGCTCCCAGAAGCCTCAGCCATGCTGGCCAATAGTCCCATGTTGGCCAATAGCTCCTGGGATTCTGGGAGCTGAAGTCCCTCGGTCCTTAAAGGGGAAAAGTTGCCTACCCCTGCAGTGCAACTCTACCAGAAGTTGACTATAGAGTTGTGCTGCAGAACCTAGATGTTCCTAGAGAAAACACTTGGTTGCCTCTCTTCTGCAGCAGTGGCGGCCAGTGAGACCTAGGAAGGCTGCCAGGCCTCACTTGGGGCCTAGCAGTGTGGCGGCAGCGGCCAACAATGCCTGGCAAGACCAGGCCTTGCTGGGGGCTGTGTTGGGCCTCCTCAGCTGCCGCCACCTCTCTTCTGCACTTTTGGTGTGGCGGTGGTGGCAGGGAGTAGCGAGGCCCAGGCCTCAGAAGGCCGCCAAGCCTTGGGGCTGGGTGGGGAGGGTTGGGGCCTCCTCAGCCACCACAGCTGCCTCCCTGATCTGGTGGCGCAGCAAGGCTGGGAAGCCTCCCTGGGGCTGGAGGTGAGGTGCATGTTTTTTTTAAATTATTTTTTTCATTTTTTATTAATGTTTATGGGTTTTCGTTGGTCATGTCCTCCATTCTTCTTGAACCTCCTACATTTGTTCTTACACTTTTCCCGGTTTTGTGGTAGAGAATTATGGCAACCCTACTCCTAGTTGCTTTCTAGATACCCCACTCTCCATTTTAGGGTAACCTCCCTGAAATAGCATTATTTGGTTTACCTTCTTTAACTGAAGGATTTGTTTTCTGCCAAGCAGATGGAGGAGGGTAGCTCAGTTCCAAAGTGCTGCATAGGCCACATGATCCCTACCCCTGCTATACAGTCACTGTATAGCCCTAGGCAAGCTTCTCTCTTTTGTATACTGTATTAATATCCCTGAATGAGGATCTGGATATTGATAGTGTTGTAAGCTTTAGAAGTCTTTAACATGAAGTGGTTTGAACTCTCACTCAAAAAAGTTTACAGATGTTTATTATCTCACAGGTATGTATCTATCTGTGGGCCTTTGCAGACTGCCAGAAATAGTGCAAATTGAGTCCACTTTAAGGGTTAGGGAATCATGGGAACTGTATTTTATTGTGGCACCAGAGCTCTCTGACAGAGAAGGCTCAATGTCTCAGAAAAAAAACAAGTCCCATGATTCCCTAGCACTAACCCTAACCCTAAAAGTGGACTCAATTTGCACTATTTCTGGCAGTCTGCAAAGGCCCTGTGCTAACTTTTGTAAGTTGCCTTGAGTCCCAGATTGGGAAAAAGACGGGATATAGGTATAATAATAATTCATGATAACATACCCACAAATAAGTAACAATGTACTCATATTAAAAAAGAGTGATTTAAAAAGAATGGTGCAAAACTGAACAACAGCAGCTTTATTTTTGCATCATTCCTTTTGAATCACCCTATACATATTTCCTCTATTTGCACAGCATAAACAATTTGTTTCTTAAACAGCAGACCCATCACTGCATGGCAAACTAAAACAAGACTGAGGGGGGAATCTCAAAATCAATTTATGATGGGGTATGTGAGTCTGTGAACATGGATTTAAAAGGGCAGGTACCACAGAGCAAAACCTTTGGTACATCTCAACTGGTCCAGCCCCTATCCGCACAAGCTAACCACCTTTGTAAAATAAATATATTCATTTAAAAGCAAATGAACATGCAGTGCAATTCTATGCATGTGTACTCCAAAGTCCAATTTATTTTAATGAGATGTACTCCTAGGTAATGTATCTAGAATTTTAACCTTTATTGTGTTGTGTTTAGGAATATTGTGTTCAACTCAAGCTAGAGTGGATGGCTGCAAATAAGAAAGAACTTTTATTATGGTGATAGAATTACTTTCCCTTCCTTCTGAATTTTCATGTTAAATGAGAATAGAAACTGCAGACAAGAGGGACATAAAATAAACTTCTATAAAGATATCCATTGAGTTCTGTTGGGGTGTGAATATGATTTTTTTGGCAATTCACGGACTGTGACAGTTTGAAGGAGATTCTCAAAACTCATTTAAACTACAAACTAAAATATGCATTACTGGAATTTGCACCAAAGCCCACCTGGCAGAACTTGCACATAAGAACTTTCTACCATATATGCATTTTTGAGATAAAAACCGAGTTGTTTTTCTAAGGCAAAATGAAATTGAAAAGGTGTAGATCAGTTGTCAAAATGGGGAGGGCACAGTACAGCAACGCAGAGTACATGCTTTGCATACAAAAGATCCAGGTTCAGTCTGTGGAATCTTTGGAGAGATGTTTAGTCAGTCAGACCAGAAGTGGGCAACATGTGGTTCTGCACATTCTGCTGAACTTCAAATCTCATAATCCTTCCCCATTGACTATGCTGGCTAGGGCTGACAGGAAATGAAGCTCAGCTACATCAAGCAGGCCACAAGTTGCCCAATCCAGCTTAGATGGAGCGATGCAGTATCAAGCTACTTTATATAAGGGGTGAGTTTAAGATGTTTTTCCGTTTCTTGCTTTCTGGAGGGGCTTGTTTGTTTGTGTGCGTGCATTCACCAACATTTAAAATTTCACTCACGTTATTGGATTTTCCACCACAATTCTCATAGACTGGAAGGCCTTGAAATGTTTTACCACATATTCCTGGATGGTGGCCACTTTTGGCTTTCTGTGGGTCAGCTCATGCACAATCAGTTTCTCTACAGTGTGTCTGATTGCAGTAGATACCATATGGTAGGAATCAAGCTGTTTTGGGTTGCACAGAGGAGCCTAAGACACTATGATTTCTGCAGTCAGCACTCACTGGCAATGTTACATTTCCCCAATTTGTCCAATGAGTGCTGTGAAGCTCACTGTGCTACTGGACCCCTTCACACAACCTAACTTCACTCAGTTCCTACCACATAGCAATGATTCCTTATTTTCAAACTTATGTCTTTGTTATACTTTATTATACTTTTGGATGTATGCCATTTTGAGTGTTTGTCAGAAATGTGGGATGCAAAATTCTGAACAAACAACTCCAAAGCATGCCAAGGAAAAAAAAACAAAAAATGAACAGCCCATTCACCTGTACTTGTAAGACCAAAGAATGAAGCTAAAGCTGGTCCAGAACGTGGACTAAATCCAATGTTAGCTCCAACCAGAACTGGCCTGCTGAAATCAGTGGCACCTTTGCAACTTTTCACCAGGGGTAGAAATCCAGCACCACTCCAGATTTTGTTGGATTGCAGTTCCCAGCATTCCTCACCACTGATTGCACTAACTACAGCTGCTGGGACTTGCAATGCAACAGCTAGAGGTTGGCACGATGGTGTCTCCTGCTTCGAAATCAAATTGATTTCAATGGATCAACAATAGCTGGTACCAACAATTGACTGGTTGTTGTTGTGTGCCTTCAAGTTTTTTCCGACTTACGGTCACCCTAAGGCAAACCTATGATGGCGTTTGCTTGGCAAGATTTCAGAGGAGGTTTGCCATTGCCTTTGCCTGAGAGCATGTGACTTGTCCAAGGTCACCCAATAGGTTTCATGGCTGAGCTAGGAATTGAACCCTGGTCTTCAGAGTCAAGTCTAACACTCCAACCACTATGCCTCATTGGCAACAATGAATTTTAGTCAACAATGGATCAACAATGAATTTAGTGCCTTGTTGTTCCCCAGGCTCAGCTACAGAGACCAAGTGGGTGACCTGGCCAGTTAAGAGATAGGACAGCTGAAAATGCTGACTGCATTTAAAACCTCATTAAAGCCATCTCTCTTCCAGCAGGTCTATCCGGTTAATTTTAAATCATGATTTTTTAATCTGTATATGAACTCTTATGAGTACACTGTAATCATTTTATCGTGTTGCAGTTTAACTGTGGGTTTGTGTATGTGTTTTGTATTTTCTTACTAAAGATATTCAAACAATTCAAAACAACAAGTTTAACAATGGAAAAATAAAGCAGGGTTTGTGTATTTTTAACTGTGTTTTGTATTTTAACATGCTGTATGTCACCTTGGGCCTTGAGGAGAGTGGGGAAATAAATAACTAACTAATAAGGTTTGCCTTAGGTTCGCCATCAGTTGGAAACAACTTGAAGGCATACCACCACTACCACAATTTCTCCAGGCCCCTCTGAATCTAAGCAGACTATTAATTAGATTAACATACTACACCAGGGGTAGGCAACCTTTCCCCTTTAAGGGCCGAGGGACTTCAGCTCCCAGAATCCCAGGAGCTATTGGCCAACATGGCTGAGGCTTCTGGGAGCTGAAGTCCCTCGGCCCTTAAAGGGGAAAGGTTGCCTATCCCTGTACTACACTCTTTGGGTACTAATATTCCACTTTAACTGCTCTGGCTGCCTCCTGTTGCATTCTGGGATTTGTAATTTAGGGAAAGGTATTTACACTCATTCTTCCACATTTGCAGCTTTGACTTTTGCGGATTTGATTATTCACGGATAATCACGGCCCTTACACTTGAGACAGGCCTGCTCAGCCCCAGTGTGAGGGGAAAAGGGGCGGCTGGGCCTTCCTTGTAGACCAGGGGTAGGCAATCTTTCCCCTTTAAGGGCCAAGGGACTTCAGCTCCCAGAAGCCTCAGCCATGTTGGCCAATAGTCCCATGTTGGCCAATAGCTCCTGGGATTCTGGGAGCTGAAGTCCCTCAGCCCTTAAAGGGGAAAGGTTGCCTACCCCTGTTGTAGACAGAGCCTCCCCTCTAAGGACGGTCCCAAGGCAGGAGGTGCCTAGGCCCTAACGGACGTCGCCCCTAGGTTCCTGAGGCGGCTGCTTCCTCCTCTGCTGAGGCTTCCATCCGGGTCTCTTTCCCCTCAATTTCTAGACCCCGCCCCCAAATCCCTTAGAGAGCCCCGTTTGTCAGCAACGAATGCGTCACTTCCTCTCCTGGGGTCTCTCCCCTTTTCCTGCCTCTCTCTCTCTCTCTGTCCTCCCTTCACTCACCTGCTCTCTGACCGCGGGGGGGCGGCGGCGGAGGAGGGGGCGTTGTGGGGAATGGGGCGCCCCCTCCTCCCTCTGCCCTCTCCCGCCCCGCAGAGACAGCAGCGGCAGCAGCAGAAGGGGCCGCCGCCATGATTGAGGGAGCGGAGCTGAGCAGGCCCCGCCCAACCTCAGCGACGCAGAACGCACAAGGGACGGGGGAGGAGACGGCGGAGTAACCGGAAGTAGACAAAGCCCAACTGCGGAAGGAGGAGCCTCTCTCGTAGGCGGCTTCTTTGGGCGGCGCAACGGCCCTTATTTCAAACTGGCCCCGCCCCTCCGAGGCCTTTTCTCCCTTGCTCTTCTCATTGGTGACTAGTCTCCGTCAATCACCGCTCGCTGTCCAATCAGGTTGCTTAATTCCTCAATGCTCCCGCCCACTGGCTGCCTAAATGAGCTGTGTGCCTCGAAGGGATTTTTTTTGGACTTCAGCTCCCAGAATCCCAGACTATTGGCCAACATAGCTGAGGCTTCTGGGAACTGAAGTTCAAAATTCTCGTAAAGGGCACAGTTTGGGGACCTCTTATATTTCTCTGTGATGCTGCTTGAATGTGAAGTCTGTGGGAATAAACTGAATAAACTTTTAGGGCTGTACCTCAAGTGTGTTTGTTGTTTCCGACTTATGGCAACCCGAAAGTGAACCTATCCTGGGGTTTTCTTGGCATGTTTCCTTAGAAGGGGATTGTCATTGCCTTCCCCTGAGGCCGAGAGAGTGTGACTTGCCCAAGGTCACCCAGTGGGTTTACATGGCCGGGCTGGGATTTGAACCCTTGTCTACAGAGTCACAGTCCAACACTCAAACCACTAGTCCATGTATTTAACCTCCCCTTTCTTTTTAATGGGGTAACGAGGGATGGACTGAAATGTAATTCCAATGTATCTCTGGCAATATAATTTTAAATCAATTTTATGAAGATTTAAACCAAGGGTAGGCAACCTTTCCCCTTTAAGGGCCGAGGGACTTCAGCTCCCAGAATCCCAGGAGCTATTGGCCAACATGGGGCTATTGGCCAACATGGCTGAGGCTTCTGGGAACTGAAGTCCCTTGACCCTTAAAGGGGAAAGGTTGCCTACCCCTGCAGTAGGTGATTGTAGTGCCATGAGTCCATTTTAACTGCTATGCTGCCATCCTGTGGAATCCTGGGATATGGAGTCTAGGGAGGAGCTTTAAGAATTCTTAGCCAGAGAGCTCTAGCACCTCACCAAACTACAGACCCCAGGATTCCACAGGGTTTAGCTGTGGCAGTTAAAATGGAATCATAGCACTGTAACTGTTTACACCAGGGGTAGGCAACCTTTCCCCTTTAAGGGCCGAGGGACTTCAGCTCCCAGAAGCCTCAGCCACGTTGGCCAATAGTCCTATGTTGGCCAATAGCTCCTGGGATTCTGGGAGATGAAATCCCTCGGCCCTTAAAGGGGAAAGGTTGCCTACCCCTGTGTTTACACTCATCCCTCCCCATTCACTGCACAGGGCACAGGACTCCCGTGAATGTGGAAAAACCACAGATAACAAAAACACAATGTTTTTTTTCCTGAGAAAACACCTTTCTAGGAATCTCTAGGTCCTCCAGTGCAACTCTGTGGTCAACATCTGTCAGACATTGACCATAGAATTGCGCTGGAGAATGGAGTGTTCTCTCTAGGAATCTCTAGGTCCTTCAGTGTGACTTTTGGTTAAAGTTGACAATAGAGTTGTGCTGGAGGACCTAGATATTCCTAGAGAGAACATATTAATAAAACCAGTGAGTAATCAATCCCGCAAAAGTCAAAGCCGCAAATGTGAAGGGACAAATGTATCACAAAAGGGCCTCATGGCACTGAATAATGCCTACCACTGGCAACTGAAAAGGAAAAAAAAATCTGTTATTTCTAAGGTGGTTCTGAAATGGCTTCTAAGTACTTTAAAATCTCTCTCTCTCTCTCTCTCTTTTTTTTTTTTTTTTTGCTTTGCATGTTGACTCTTAAGTGCATCAAGGTTAATCGGCTAAAGGTTTCCTCTAAAACTGAGCAAGATGAATGTGAAGTTTTACCACAAGGTGGTAGTACAAGCTAAAGTGTAAATTGATAGCCGTAGCAGCCCTCATCAAGATGTCAGCAAAGTTCTGATACTGAAAACAGTCAGAATTAGAATCATAGGAGTTTATCACATGGGGAGAATTGGAAGTTTAAATGGGTTAGAACCAGCCGTTATCCAGTGCATTATACACAATTGCTCGAATTGTTTTCACATGACATCGCATGCAAACTGCTTAGCATCTGAACAGAAAGTGACATGAATCAGGGAATAGTCATTTTTTGGAAAATACCGTGTTTTCATTTCCATTTCATTCATGAATTTGCCTTCTTTGTGCAATTGCTGTAGTGTGAAAGCTATTTGTGGTATTCTCCCCGTTTTTGTGCTTGTTGCCAGATTTCCCATGGTTCTTTGCTGCTTTGCTGTGCTTTGTTGTGCCGAGAGGGATGCAGCCTTTTATGCTTCAGCTAGGTCTCTTAAAGCAGGGGTAGGCAACTTTTCCCCTTTAAGGGCCGAGGGACTTCAGCTCCCAGAAGCCTCAGCCATGTTGGCCAATAGTCCCATGTTAGCCAATAGCTCCTGGGATTCTGGGAGCTGAAGTCCCTCAGCCCTTAAAGGGGAAAGGTTGCCTACCCCTGTCTTAAAGGATTAGCAGGCACACACATAGACAGAGAAATAGCTCGCTTCTCTCCCTCGTGTGGCTCTCTCTCCTCCTCCAGCCTTCCCCAGAAGCTAGGACTCTGAAAGGAACAGCTGGTGAGGAAGGCAGGGATGCAGCGAGAGCGAAAGCGAGAGCAAGAGAGAAGTTTTCTCTTTCCTTTCCTACTTCTTTTGGGTAATGTTCTCTTCTTTTTACTCAGGTTGGATACCATTTCTTGGAAAGTAGGGGAAGTACAGTATATTTTCATTAAAAAAATTGTGTAAATGAAATTGTTTATTTCTCTGGGTGATTTCTGGTAACACAACTACTGCTTCTGTGCACAAGTGCAAAAAAGTTATTTCCAAACCATCAATGGGATTTGTCCGCATCTGTGTGAAAATCAAATGAGCTTTCTCTCATTAGTAATGTGCTTTTAACATGTTGTTGTGCTCTCTGTGTGAAAATCATTCGCACATTTGCATGCTTTTCTGGGATGCGGACACTTTAACTATTTTTGGTATGGAAGCACATAGGTCCCTGTGTGATAAACTCCATAGAGTTGGAAGAAATACCAGACCCCTGTCAGTACAGGAATGTATATCTAAGAGGTCATTCAGACATCAGTTTTTTTAGCATGATGATAGGAATTGTCTCACTCACGCATTCCAGGTTTGTTATTCATACTATGGAACCACACCGATGCACCTCTCTGCAAGTTTGGTTGCTCACACGTGCAAGCATTCGAATAAAGATGGAGTTGATGATAAGAATGCATTCAGAACATGATCAGGGCATGCAGTGTTTTATCCCAGGTCTATTCACATCAGTTATTCATGCTACCAATGGTGTGGATCTTTAAAAAAAACTTGGGGTTGGGGAAACCTGATATCGATTATCCTGGATTAAGTAGGGGTTTTTTGGCAGCCGCCCCAATCAGGTACATTCAGGGTGCTTGTGAACAACCGAGATTCAACACAGATTCATCCCGGATTATTTTCACAGCGTGAATAACCAACCCCTAAAGATCCATGAGAGGTGGGCATAAAAGTCTGCTTAAAAATTTCCAACGAAGGGGAGTCCACCACTCTAAGGCAGTCTGTTCCACCGCTGAACACCTTTTACTATCACTAAGCTTGTCCAAATGCTGCCAGAATCTCCTTTCTTGTAATCTGAATCCATTGCTTTGGGTCCTATTGCCACAAATTTGTTTTAAAGTTATGCAACAGGGTTTTATTTTATAGGAGACACAGCATCCAAGTACAGTTGCGCCTCCATTTTCGCGGAGTTGGAGTCTGTGTCCCTCGCCTGTTCATGGGTAGCAAACAGAGGTAGGCAAAATTGAGCAAATGCCCGTGGGTGCACACCACCATTTAAACCTATGGGGCTTGAATATTGGTGATTATCCTTTTTTGCAAGGGGGGGGGTCCAGAATGGATCCCCCGAGAAAACAGAGGAGCAACTGTAGTTCCCAAATAATTCCATCAGCACTAATTGGTTTTTGTGTAACTGTTTATGGAGCTCATAGCAGAGCACATCTCTGCTATCACTCTTTCATGCACACATTCTTTCATGCACACATATATTACCCATTATAGGTAGCCACTTAGTATCTGCTGGGGTTTGGTGGAGACCAAAATCAGTGGATACTTAACTGCCAATATATACAATGGCATAGTAAAACGGTGTCCCTTATATAATGTGGCACAATCAAGGTTGGATTTTTGGCTTTTGAAAAAAAAAATATTTTGAAGCTATGGATGGTGGAATCTGTGGATATGGTGGGTGGACTGTATCAACTGACCAGGGTAATAAAGCTGTGTTGGAAAATATGAGGCACACTTTGTTTTCAGAATGTCTTTCAAATGACCATACACTGGGTCCTTGGTATATGCTGGGGTTTGGTTCCAGGAGTCCCCTGTGGAGACCAAAATCCATGGATGTTCACGTCTCATTAAATATAATGGATAGTAAAATGGTGTCTCTTATAAAAAATGGCAAAATCATGGTTTTCTTTTTGAAATTTAAAAAGATATATATTTCCAAGGCAAGAGTGATTGAATTCATGGATACAGAAATGGAGGTCTGACTGTATATAACAATCTTCCTCTCATTTTATCATCACTACAAGTCTGTGTGATAAGCAGGCTCAAAGTAACTGGCCAAGATTCCTCAATGACTTTCATGGCTCTCCGGAACTTGAAACTGGATTTTCCTAGTCCCAGCCCAATACCTGAAACATTACACAACACTGCTGATCAATCAAAAATATGATTCCCCCACAACTGTACCTCTGGCTTTAGAAGTAAAGACAAGAACTGAACATCAACAACAGTTCCTCCTGGCTCTCCAAAATTCATGGATGTTCACGTCCCATTAAATATAATGGATAGTAAAATGGTGTCTCTTATAAAAAATGGCAAAATCAAGGCTTGCTTTTTGTTATATATATATATATATATATATATATGTGTGTGTGTGTGTGTGTGTGTGTGTGTATATATATATATATAATATTTTCAAGCCGTGGATGCTTGAATTCGTGGATGAAGAAACCGTGGAAATGGAGGGTCAACTGTACTTTTTTCTATCTCCCTTTTCAGGTTGATAAGACTATTTCACTTATCAAAACTAAATGTTTCTTTTCCAGGTGACTTGTTAATTCCAGATATCACCACTAAATGTTTGTTTCCTTAAAGTGTTGTGTTCCAAGACAACTTTTGGCAACTCCTTTATCCTTACATGCCTCATATCCCATCCAAACAACTCATTATTCTTGTTATGTTGTTTTAGACCTCTTCAAAATGAAGTCCTTCTTACAAAATGGTTCTGCTGTTGCCAAATTTATTACACTGTCCTCTGGAACAGCAGAAAACAAACTTTCTGCTGTGGAGTAACAGCAAAAAAAGCTTCCTCTGGTCTCTACTTGACAGCTCTTCAAATATGTAAAGGGATCTTGTAGCACGAGTTGTAGCATAACCTTTTGTAGACTTGGGTTTGATCTGCACTGCAGAATTAATGCAGTTTGATACAACTTTAACTGCCATGGCTTCAGCATATGGAATCCTGGGATTTGTAGTTTGTTGTAGTACCAGAGCTCTCTGCCAGAGGAGGCTAAATATCTCACAAAACTGCAAATCCCAAAATTCCATGGCATTGAGCTTTGGTAGTTAAAGTGGTGTCAAACTGCATTACTTCTGCTGTGCAGATTAGACCTTGGTCTGCTTCCTCAGATGCATGGAGTGAACTGGTGACCATGAAGGACCTTTATACAGCTTGAGTTTCCCTTAGCCAGAATCCCAAAATTCAAAATTCTCCCAAAACCAAAACATTTTTCATGGTTTGCTCAGATAGTGACACCTTTGGTTTTTTTATGGTTGAGTGTACACAAACTTTGTTTCATGCACAAAATTATTTAAAATGTTATGTTTATAATTACCCTCAGGCTTTGTGCATAAAATATATATGAAGCATAAATGAATTTTATGTTTAGATATCATCTCCATGATATCTCATTTTGTACATACAGTCAGACCTCTCTATTCACAGATTCTTTATCCACAGATTCAACCATCCACAGTTCAAAAATATTTTAAAAAACATTCCGAAAAGCAAACTTTGATTTTTGTCATTATATATAAGAAATACCATTTTACTACGCCATTTAATGGGACTTAAGCATCCATGGATTTTTATATCTATAGGTGGTTCTGGAACCAAACCTCAACAGATGCCAAGGGCCTGCTGTTTATGCAAACATTTACTATTGTTGTTAACTGCCTTTGAGTCGATCTCGATTCATGGAGACCCTATGGATGAGACATCTCCAAGACCCTTTATCCTCTACTATTCTGCTTAATTCCTGCAACCCCTTCATACCCATGACCTCCTTAATAGA
>CM034710.1:40128547-40140412 GCA_020142125.1 Phrynosoma platyrhinos
GAGGTTTAATAATGATGATAGAAAAGAAAAAGATGCATGACTTAAGACTAAGGACAATGGTATTTTTTCGTCAAAGCAACTTTACGGAAGTTTAGTAATGTAGTTTAGGAAATTATGGATGTACTTAGCTTATGTGTGAAAGCTTTTTTTTAGAAGTATAAATAATGATAAATAAAATTATTAAAAAAAGAGAGAAAAACAACCATTTTGTTTTTCTTCAACCATTTCCCAAATATCATTAAATATCCTTCTGGCCCATTCAAAAGGAAGAAAAGGTGTATCCTAACATTGGGAAAACAAGGTAAGTATGCACCATGCAGAAGGCAGGGGATGTTGGAAATGAACCCCAAAAGCAAACACGCTTCCACCATGCTCCAGTGAAGGCAATGGCAGCATAGACATCTCTGTTGGTGAACATCAGGGACTCTGTTCCAATCAGAGGGACAATGCCAGAATGAGGGGGAAATGGACCTCTTGGCTAGTGTAGACAGGGTCTTGGTGTAGGAGAAGTTACAAACTGTGAATATTCTCATTACTCCAGGTTTCTTCACACCAGGATTTCTCAATACTGAAGAGACACATTCTTCAACCATTTTTCAAAGGCTGGCCGTATTGTTGGCCAAGCATTCACGACCACCTTTGCTTGAAGGCGTTAGAATTGCATTGGCCATGTGGAGCAGCACAAACTGTAACCACATAGTTGTACAGTCACACTGCACAGCCTAGAGATGATGATTATTTACATAATAGGTAGGCAAAAAGTGTTATGCAGCTTCTCAAGCTGGGTGTCCCTTATCAGTTTAAATTCTCCAAACTGCCCTTTTTTCTGGCAAAAAAGGAAAGGCTTTTATAAGAGGCAACTCATTTTTAATAGGTTGCCTTGCCTCCACTGTTTATTATTTTTTAAAAATGCAAACTTTCCCAAACCAAAAATTAATAATAATAATAATAACAATAATAGTTTTTATCCTGCCCCTCTGCTGTTTCGGGCATTTTTGTTAGCCTGTGTAGCCTGCGGAGTAGCCCAAGTCAAAAAATTGCCTCGTTCATACTTGCCAAATTTTCCCATTGCTCTACACTCCCTATCCTAATAAATACTTCCAAAAGTACATAGCATGGACACCACTAATGGCAGAAGGAGGCAAGAAGATCTAGGTAAAGGTAAAGGTATTCCCCGTTGACAAGGTTGTCAAGTCATGTCTGACTGTAGGAGGCAGTGCTCATTCCCATTACTAAGCCAAAGAGCCAGCATTGTCAGAGACTCCTCTGTGATCATGTGGCCAGCATGACTGCACAGAACGCTATTTACCTTTCCACCAAAGTGGTACCTATTTATGTACTTGCATCTGCATGCTTTCGAACTACAAGGTTGGCAGAAGCTGGGACTAGTGATGGGAGCTCACCCCATCACACGGCACCTGGGCCTCGAACTGCCAACCTGTCGATCTTTCAGTCAACAGAGTCAGCATCTTAACCACTTGAGCCACTACGTCCCCGCAAGAAGATCTAAAGTACCTTTAAGTACAGTACTCTCTTCTTCTCAGTCACTCTCACTTGCTACCACCTTCTGGCCTGAACATCTATGGATCAGCTATGTGATCAATGCTGGGTACCTCATGCTGACTTCAGGGTGAGCAACTTACTCTTTTGGCACTGGGTGGCACAGAAGGATGCATGTGTTAACAGCCACCCAGTGTTGCAATAGAGAGTCCCAGGTACATCAGGGTAGCTCTGGGGCCAGAATACTCCAGGCTGTTCTCAGAATATTCTGGCCCATGTGGACCTGGCCCAGGTCACATGAAAAAGGGTTTCATATTTTATCAACAAGTCCAGCTCCAGGTTTGAAGGCAAAATACATTCTAATGAACGATAACCTTCGGTAAGGAGCTCCCAACCACAATCTTACCAGGTTGAAGTGGTTGGCAAGTATATAAGTCACAATGTATTAATCTATGTTTATTTATTGCTGTATTTATAAAACTGCCCTATGACACAGGTACTCAGGGTGGTTCACAAAGCATTCTCACAATGCCAGTGATGTAACATCACTACTTTAGGAACGGTCAGAAATTTAAGATGGTGCTTGAAGTCCCAGCTGCCCAGTATGGATATCCTAAGGTAAGTGTAAGCCCTAGTTGGACTAGCTGAAGCGCTGGAACTCCAGCAGTGGAACAAAAAGGATGTTGACACTGGCTGTGCTTGTGTGCTTTGCCAAAGGCACACTGCCTACAGACTGGGTGGCAGTGAGGCAAATAGCTGTGGATGTTATGTGGCAAAGCAAACAAGAGCAGTTGCCAATTTTGCTAACAGTAACACTTCCGGTGACAGCTGGAGATTTGCCTTTCTTATCTCACTATCAGTGTGTGCAGGTAATTAAATTATTTACACAAGAAAACAATTTCTCTGTAGTCCCTTTGCATGGAATTCATGTAATGACCAAGCCATAAAGATCTCTATAAAAAAATAAATAAAGGCAAGGTAACCCTTAAAGAAGCATGAAAAGGGATGCCTCAGTGTGCTTGGGATGCCTCCTGTTTCATTACAGTCAACTGTATTTAAATCTGTGTAAGCAGGAAAGGGGGAGACAGCATTGCATAGCGGTTTGAGTGTTGGGCCATGGCTTTGGAAGCCAGGGTTCAAATCCCTGCTCAGTCATGGAAATCCACTGGCTGACTCTCAGCAAGTTATACACTCTCAGCCCTCAGAAAACCCTGACTTGAAAGTACACAGCAACAATAGCAAAGCAGGAGCAGTAGCCTACTTCAGTTCTGGTACTTGGTGTCTGGCCCCAGAATGTGTTCAAGGCACCCTATTTTTTAAAAAATAAATATTAAATTTGCCCTTTCCACAGTTTTTTGGGGGAAGGGGGAATCATTATATTAGTCTGTGATACAAAAAAAAATATTTTTTTTGGCATTATGTTTCATTATATGGTGTAGTTTACAGTCCAAGAAAGCTCATAGCAAATGAAATTAGTTAGGGTGCTGAAAATCTACTTCTGTTGCGTAGATTTAGAGACTGTGGGTGTAACACAAGCCCAATAAGCCTGATGTCTGCCCACCCTTTTTCTAATGTGAGTAGTTTCTCAGTAAGTATGCAGAGCTGCCTTTGTTTCTGTTGTTAATGTGTTTTGCAGTTACCTTTGACTTATGTTGTCTATATCATAGAGTTTTCTTGGCAAGATTAATTCAGAGGAAGTTTGCCATTACCTTCCTCTTAGCCTGAGAGGATGTGACTTGTCCAAGGTCACCTACTGGGTTTTCATGGCTAAATGGCGATTCAAATACTGCTGTCTCAGAATCCTAGTCCAACATGCAAGCTGGTTCTAGGACTTACTTTTAATCAGCTATTATAAACTTTACCCTTCTTGGTTGAAGATGGCCACCTTAGAGTAGGAAGCAACTAAGAAAACAACCTGCTTTGTAACTGTGGCATCCAGAATACAGGTGTCCCTAAACCTAAGCTGGGGCTTCTTGCATCACTGCTGCTCAACTTTGTTTCTGCTTAATGCTTACCAATGAAAAGGCCACAGTCCTCCCCAAGGTACCTTTCTGGCATCTAGAGAGGGCTGGTCTCAACAGGTTGCTCCCCAGTCATAAAGCTTGAATCATGTGTCAAGGAATTCAGTGGGTGACTAAGCACTTGTGAATGTGCTTGCATGGGGATAGTATTGACAGAAAAGAGAGTCACATCCTTATGCATACTGCTCTTTGCACATATTTCCTCTGAAATCTATCATCAAAAGACCTTTATTGCATAGTTTTTTTTGTTTGCTAAAGTTTCCCACATGTGCCAAAGATCCTGCAAGCTTTGCCAAAGATGAGTGACTTCCAGTTGCTTTTGTGTGTAACTCCCAGCAGCCCTAAGCAGCAGAGTCAATGGTGAAGGATGATGGGAGTTGCTATCCAAAATAACTCGGAAGGCTGCAATTTCCCACCTCCGCCCTAGAGTGCCTGGAAAAGCTTCCTATTAGTCTGGAGTGGCAGGGGTATGGCCCAAAGGAAGCAAGATCAAATTCCAGAAACAGCAAGATCCATGGGGCTAAAAAATGGGCCTAAACAGAACTTGGTAGAAAAATGTTGAGCATAAGTTTTTCCTTGAGAATTTTCAGCTCAGGGTGTGGGCAGGAGCTGGCTTCCCAAGGACTGAGGTGGGGGTGATTTCTTTTGTGTTTCAGCACTGACTGGGGTTTTTATGTTAGTGGGTGGTAAATCTTCTCTGAGTTTCAGCCCAAACCTTAAAAGAACTATCTAAGGTGCTGAACATATTGGAGATAGGGTGCAGCATACAACTTTAAAATTTAAACTCAATCCTGCAGTATCTTTACCATGTTCCACTAGGCACCCTGATCCTTTATCCTTTCTATCCAAAACCTTTAAAAGCACTACTTTCATGAATGAGAGCCAGTGTGGTGTAGAGGTTTGAGTATGCCTCTGGAGACCAACGGCCTTTTCAGACTGCTAGAAATAGTGCAAATTGAGGCCATTTTAACTGCCCTGACTCAGTTCTAGGGAATCATGGGAACTGTAGTTTATTATGGCACCAGAGCTTTCTGGCAGAGAAGGCTCAGTGTTCCCATGATTCCCTAGCACTGAGCCAGGGCAGTTTCAGTTTGCATTATTTCTGGCAGTCTGCAAAGGCCCCCAAAATTCCAATCCCTGCTTTGCCATAGAAACCTATTGGGTGACCTTGGGCAAGTCAAACTCTCTCAGCCTCAGAGGAAGGCAAGGGCAAACCTCCTCTGAACAAATCTTGCCAAGAAAACCTCATGATAGGTTCCCTTTAGTGTTGCCATAAGTCGGAAACAACTTGAACGCACACAAAAACATAAATATAAAAATATAAATATAAATATTGGAAATATAAACAAAAGGAACAACACATATTGCATGAATATCTGCATGAATAGTAGTGGTGAAGTTCGTCTTGGCAGTCACTGGCTATCAGATGCAGATGCTGAACTGACAGGATCAAAGTGTATCTACATTCAATTTTGGGACCACTTTGATTGTTATGGCTCCATCTTATGGTATCCTGTGATTTGTAGTTTGGTCAAGTACTTAGAATTCTGTGCTAGAGAACCCTGTGGTAGAGAACTCACAGTTCAGGAAACCTATGTTACAATAAAATGACACCTTGATCAACTCTCTGCCTAATGGTAGGGCTAACCTAATATGTATTTTGTATTATGCTCTCTGTTCTTGAGTACAGCAGGATAGAGCTGATAAACACATTCAAGCAACAGATAGACTCAGGGGTCATCAAAACAGCTGGCTCATTCAGTAGGGAACGTCAATAAAGAGAGGACCAAACTGAATCTTCCAGGATACATACATTTCTAAAATGGGTACATTGTAGATATATTGGAAACTACATAGGGTTTGAGAAGGACAAGGTGGGAGAGGATCTCTGTCACTGACAAAGGCTGAGGCACATTGAAGTGAAGCCAAGCCTCATCCAACATGTCTCCTTACTGTCCTAAGTGCTTTAATATGTTTGTGACTGTCTCTTACAAGTTACCAATAGAGGGTAGCATTTACACTAAACCTGAAAAGAGACATTTATGTTGGCTGAAGGGACACAACAACCTACATTTCTTAACCCAGTGCCTCAAGTTATTGGAAGTGGGGGACCGGTAACTTCCCCTTTCCCGTGTCTCAGGGGCCAGGACCATATCTATGTCCACTGGTTGCACTTTTTCTTTCTTTTTTGGGAACTCACCAGGGACCAGTAGCAATGTCTTGAGGAATGACACTGGTTCACAGACCACCACTCTGAATGGCACTGCCATAATTAACACATAAGGAGCTGCAGATGCCATCAAATACACCCGTCCCTCCACATTTGTGGCTTTGACTTTTGCAGATTTGATTATTCACGGGTTTTATTAATATGTTCTCTCTAGGAATATCTAGGTCCTCCAGCACAACTCTGTGCTCAACTTTAACCAAAAGTCGGACTGAAGGATCTAGAGATTCCCAGAGAGAACACTTCACTAGGCATTAGTAGCTCCTCCAGCGCAATTCTATGATCAATGTCTGGCAGATGGTGACCACAGAGTTGCACTGGAGGACTTAGAGATTCCTAGAGAAGTGTTCTCTCAAGTAAAAACATAGTGTTTTTGTTATCTGCAGTTTTTCCACATTCACAGGGGTCTTGTGCCCCTAACCCCAGTGAATGTGGAAGGATGACTGTAATGATTGCATAAGGGGTAGAGGGATGCCAAATTATTTTTCCCCTTCATTGTGGTTGTGGGGATGGGTGGGTAAAGGTAGGATTGGACCCAGAGATGGTGTGCCAAGGGCAAGCTAACCAAATATTTATCCTTTGAGAATTTTGGATGCAAAGAGCCTGAGGGCTAAACTATACACTAGATTAAATACGTAATGTACAGTTTATGATCATTCCCATTTTCCAAGTTTGCAGCCCTGGACAAGACTGGGACCACAACATGGGGATGAGGAAGGTTTACGCCCCACCTCCTTGTCACTTGTAATTTCATCATTTGCCAATTGCTATCACACCTATCCACACCCACACCCACATGCACCCTGGCACCAGGGCTTAAAAAACCCTGAACCCTAAACCTCTTTTGGTGCCAAGTATGGGTAGAAGTCAGAAATTAAATAATCTGAGATTTAAGTATTCTTTCTGGCTAACAAAGCTAATTGAGGCTTCACATCTCTCTCTTCAGATGAGACCACAAGTGGCTTACATCAGGTGAGGGCAGCTGTCAAGGATGAGCAGGCTGCATTGGCCTCTCAAGGGCCCTTGGAGAGCCACTTGCACCCTGCAGTCCCCTGAAATGTTCTTGAACATTTGTGCCCTCAAACGCTCCCTGAATATCCCCTAGGGTACATGGGGGACAATTTCTCCATATTTTTGTCCCTCTCTTTGCCATCTTAGGCCCTGAAGAGGCCTCCCCCACCCAACTGAAGTGGAAGTCAACTTCAGAGTTACATCTTGTAGGTAAAAAAGGGTCTCTCCCTAAAATAGCCTGGGGTAAGTGAAACATGGAGAAATTTCTCCCACCCCATAGGAAGCATTTGGGGTCATCTGGGCACAATCTGGCCACCACAAAAACAGTCTTGCAAGCTACAAGCAGTCCACAGGTCACACATTCAGACTCTTATCTTAAATCTTATTGATAGAATTGAGTAAAATACAGCCACCGACAATCAGATTTACCTGTGTATTGACCCACCACTCAGCAAGTCACTGAATAGCTCTTGTTGGAACTAATAAATGGAGTTCCAGCTGAATAACAAAATGGCTTACTGGCCTACCTAACACCTCATATGTTTGGCTTTGAAAGAATAGAATTGATTCTTGGTAGACTGCACAATTAAAATGAAATTATCTCCATAAAAATAAAAGAATGTATCTTACAAATGTTTGGGCAATTTTCTCTTTGTGATTAATGAGTGGCCTTGTAACCTAAATAATTTTCTTCGGCCCAAATGCACAAGAGCTTTTTTTTGGTTTTATTTCAAGCATGGATGATGATGAAAGTATCATCATATGCTGCCTTTGACATAATTCTTGAGCTGCCCACAGTTAACGGGCATCTTCTCCTGACTTGCTTAGTCAATTAGCAGTTTTGTGCAATCGTAATAGCCCTGCCAGTTTCAGTCTTTGGCCAACTGTAGGCACAGTGAATGAGACTGATCAGTGCCCTGCATTGTATCACTGGAACCAATAATCATGTGGCACAGTGTTATGTTACCTTCTTGGTAGTAATTTTCCAGCTCCATTTGTAGGTTTGGAACTGGGGGTAAGGCTGGTGTGATTTAGCCTGCAGCACTTATTTCCTAATGTGGGAAACTTAATAAGAAGTGAAGATGTTGTATTAGCATTTCACACCCGTGACAAGTGCAGATAACAAATATGATTCTGCTATGAAATAATTTTAATAACGATAAATTAATGCATAGCGACAACCCACCTACATTTGGATTCTTCATTGAGATGAGCAAACCCTCAGGCTTCTGCTACCACACCGATGCAGGAAGGTGGCAACATATTTGATTACTATCATAATAGTTGCAGTGGCACAAGGTATGCCAGCTAGGCTATTAGCTAGGGAAACTTCCATGTTTAGAAGTAGCAGATCTATGATTACCAGATATTGAAGGCAAATAACAGGCATCAGATAATAACTTCATGATCTGCTGGAAAGTTTTCAGAGGCTGTAGGAAACAGAATGCTCAACTAATGTTTTCCCAGTATCAGCTTCTGAGTGTAAGATATTGGTCACCCAACTTTTAATGACATGGGACCAACATACCATCTGAATCATCATCTGAATGAGCTTCCCCATCCAATAATAGGGGCAGTGTGCTATTATATACCTGTTGCTAGAGAATAGGGTGGATATTGCATGCACATCATTTTTGTGGTCATCTAATTCGGTTACTGGGGTAACAGAATGCTGTGCTAGATTGGTCTTTGGTCTGACACAACATGGCTCTTCTTATATTCTTATTCCTTCCATGCTCTGAGTACCTGTAAATGTCAAGTACAGAAAATGGGAAAACTCAAGGGGGTTCTGTCTACATATCTCCATCACACCACATTTCAGATGACTTGTTACAGCAAGCATCATAGAGATGAGGATTGGGTTTATCTAGCATCATTTTCTATACCACCCAGTGAGAGAGACTGAGGGAGCAGGCAAATGTGGTAGCTCCTCCTCTTCTAAGAAGCAGCCATCTTTTTCCTGTTCATCCTTAATGGATGGTTAAATCCATTTCTTCTCTATTGCATCATTCAAAGGGATGGGATACATAAACAGGCAATGTGTTCTAGAGGGAGACACCAAGTAATTTATGTTCTAGTGATTTTAGTTAGGGGAATTAATTGGTAGAAATCTTTCCCCAGTTATTAATATACTAACTAGGTGGTTGTAGCAAGCAACTTTCAATTTAATTCCCTCATTTCTTATACCAAGATAATCTTGACCTGTCTTACAGGCTTGTATTTATTACTGAGAAGAATTTGAAACCAGTATGGTTAAAGAAGCAAAGGCAATGAAAGTAAAAGCACCCTTGATTATGATTTCATGCCTGGTAGTATCCCAAAATCTGGAGCTGTCCTTTCATGCTGTCAGACATTTTAATACACATCCTCCAGCCTCCATGCCATTATAATGCTATTGCATCATTTTTTAAAAAAATATATATCCAAATTTACATTAAAAAAAACAATCAATTATATCTTGATGTGAGACTAGAACAGAAACTTGATCTTTCAAGAGCAGAATGTGTTTAATAAACACTCTTTCAGTTGTCCTGTTACTAGTTTTGAAGAGTGTAATCCCCAGACTGTTTATGTTTCACCTTCCTTTCACAGTCACCGAATACCACAGTCAATGTTCTACAATCCTGCCAAATGGCTTGGCTCTTGTATTATGTAAAATGGGAAACTAAGCATGACATTGGCACTTCAGCATGCCCGTCCACCTCCACACAACACAATGATACAAAGAATGCTTATTCACCATTAAACAGAAAGATTGTTTCTCCCACAGAGTTGATCATGAGGTACAACAGTGCTATTCAAAGTGGTGGTCCCTGGATTTGAACTGATCCTCAAGCCATCAGCTACCAGTCCACAGAGAGTTTCCAGGAAAGAAAGAAACAATTGTAGCCAATGGCCACAAATATAGTACTGGCCCTTGAAACATTAGGAAAAAAACCAAAAACCAAACCTTGCTGGTTCCCACATCAAAAGCACTGATCTACAAGTCCTCTCTATTTTGCCCTGAAACAAATGCATGGGACTTTTTATAAGGATTCTCAATTAATGTCTGAAAAAGTAGCAGGCTTCATAAAGAGAAGATAGGGCTATCAGGAAAGCATAGTTGAACCATGTTCTCCCCCCCCCCCAGCTTTCTCTCTACACCTCCCACTTCTCAGAAGAAAAGGAAAAGAACTTCCCTAATTTGCAGAAGGAAGAAGGCCTATTTTGACCCAGCTTTGCTGAAAATGGGGTGCGACTGGTCATTTTCAGTTATGGGTTTCCTGTTACGGTTCATGGCACTTGCATTAGAAAATGATATTTCATGGTCACTGGCAGGAAATGCTCTGTACAGCATTTACAGCTATTGAAGAGCCTTGCAAGGTCAGTCTTGTGAGCCTTCTATCACCACAACTTCCCCCATTTCTCATACTTTCCAACTGTTCCAGTTTGGCAGGGACAGCCCACTTAACCCTCTGCCATTCTACATTCTCAGATATTTTTCAAATGTCTTGTTTTTTCTATCTTCTTCCCACTTTCCCCCTTTGGTCATGGCCTACTTCACTTGCTACTGAGTTCAAATGGCAAAACTAGTTTGCACTATATTCACAACATGAGGGAAAGGAGAGGAGGAGAAAATTTGCACCGCCCAGTAGGTTCGGGCAAAAATAGAGTGTTACAGCAGCTACAAACTTTAGAACAGAGCCCTGTGCTATGTCACTCCAAATTGCTTATTGGGGATAACAAAAGGATTAAAAAACAGAAAAGAAGACAGTCCTCCCTCAGATTAAGAAGGGCTTTCCTTTAGGGGATCTCCTTTGAATTAGGGCACCCCCCCCTCCGAACTCTGTGATGGGTGCTTGCTCAATCTCTTTTGCTCACAGATACAAGGATTCCCCCCAATGTCACTTCTAATTTTTCTAAAATATTATCAATATTGCAGAGAAATGCTCCTGATTTAATTTTTCACTCCCCGCTTCAGTTTTGATTTTTGTTTGTTTTTGAGAATTGTATAAATTTTATATGTTAAGGCTTAGCTTTACTGGTTTTCATCTCTCCACTCTCCTTTCGATTTACTAATCCTCTGCATAGTATCACAGGGCTGCATAGTATCACAGGAAAGAAAATGTAACTTGCAGAAGTCAAATATCGGGTGAGATTTTACTGTCTACTTATAGAAAGGTTTTCTTCCCTTCTGTGGAGCAATGTTCATTTTAGTCAACAATGCAATCATACACATAATCTATGCAGATGTAAGTCCCTATGAATTCGATGGGACCTGCTTCTAGGCAATTGTGTAGGGTACTGCAGCCTGAGATGTTTTAAAAGCTCATTGCAATGCATGAATTTCTTTATGGCAATCATGTTTTTTCCACGCATATCTTTCTTAACTAATTACGCTCCATTTATTCCTTGGAGCTAAGAACATTGCAACTGTATTTCCACACTCCCATCCCCATTTTAATTGTAAGATCAGTTGTATAAAATAGGTTCTGCTGAGAAGCTATGATTGCTCCATTGTGACTACATGAGTATTATATTATCAGGAAGCTGGGATTTGATCTCATGTGTAATGTGCATAGAGGGATGGGTATGAGCACAAAGTTCATACCGTGAATCTGAAAAAAAGCTGTAATTAAAAGGAGGTCTGATATAAGCATTTTGGTTTTACAATAATGTAACAGTACAGTTAGACCTCCATATCTACTGAATCTGTATCCATAAATTCAACCATCCACAGCTTGACATATGGTTTGGGCATATGTGAGGTGGCAATAACATAAGACTTGACCAGTCCTCATAAAAGGAGTGTGATTTCTTTTGTCCATTACAAGAATTGATGGTGTAGGAAAGGGTTTCAAGAAACCATGTATTCCATACTCTAGTCCACCATTTTTCCAGAGTTGAATCTCCCATCTTCCTGCGGATAGCTATATCAGTTCTTGAAACAGTCAGATGGAAGTTGATACAGTTTCTATGAGATTATCAGATGGGGGGGGGAAGCTGGGAGTAAAAGGCATACTCCTGGCAAAGTCACACAATCACACTGAAGATTTTCGGACACATAGCGCTTATCCTGGACTTAACCCATGAAGATTCAGAAATGCTCCAGCAACAAACCATTCA
>CM034710.1:40195543-40220004 GCA_020142125.1 Phrynosoma platyrhinos
TTATTATTATTATTATTATTATTATTATTATTATTATTATTTAGGCCTTTGCTCCTTAGCAGGGGATTATTCCTGACAGATAGGTCTGAAGTTTTGGCATGCACATTTAGATTTAGATTTAAAAAAATGGGAACTGTGAATAACTTTAATATTTTGTAGCAGAATTGGATGACATTTGCAGGGATAGTTGCCTCTTCTAAAAGAATCAAATGAGTGCAGTTTCAGGAGAATGTATAGTTTGGGAAATTTGTGCAAGAGCAATCTTTACCACAGGGATGCTATAGTACTATAGATATTGTTGAAACATATCTCTCAGCCTTCCCCATCCTTAAGCTATGCTTCCTATGGCTACTGGGGGTTCCAGTCTGGAGGGCTGCACAATTCTAATCCCTAGTATACAGTCTCCCAAAAAGGGTGTGCTCAAATGAAAATGACATATGTTAGGCTAGCCTGGTTAAAAAACGTACCAAATTTCAGAATGTGGGGTGCTGGTGGGATGCAGAATATGGGTTAAAAGGAATGCTAAAATGTCTGTGAGGGGGGTAGACAAGTGATTTGTTTTCTTTTGCTTCCAACCATTTTTTTAAGAGATGTATGAAAATGACACATACAATACTGTGTTTGCACTCTTCAGATACACCTCTGGTCACACACGTACAGAACTGCATTAAAATGTGTGCTAAACAAATTGTAAAGGCCAAATAAAGGGGTTGGGGAGTGATGAATGAAAAACAATTTAAAAACTTGTTTTGTTGTTTTCTGTTCATTTGTCGCCAAGGTCACCCAGAGCACAAGACACAGCTAAATGATGGATGAAGGCTACACAATGGTAGAGGGACGTGAACGCATCATATCTCCCAAATTTTCCCAGTGGTGCACCTTTCCAGATGCCACATAGTCCACCAAAAATGTTTTAAAATTCTGGCTTTTGGGATAGTGCAATGCAAAAAGCACCAAAGACTCAATCCATCCTACACTATATTACTTCACCATCTCTGTCTCTCAAAGCACAGGAACTGGAAAGCCTTTTTAAACAAAACAAAACAAAACAGTCCACTATTATTAGAAGTTGGAACTGCCAATCAGCAAAGCATATCCGGTCCGCTCCTGCCCCACATTCTCTATCGTGTTTTTCTTATAAGAAGTGTGTGGGGAGAAAATATCAGTTTATGCTTACAGATTTTTGATTTTGACTTCTCTGCTTTGACTTTGACATCTCTTGAAGCTTTCTAAATTAGCCTGAGTCGGTTCTGGGTTCCGGATTTTCCCCAAGTCTGACACATACTCCTAAAAGATTTATCATGCTAATGTCTCTGAGAGTCCAAAATGTGATAGTTATTTTAGTGCAATTCTGTACCTGTCTGCTCAGAAGTACATTTGAAGAGTTTCTATATGAAGTTCAATAGGTTTTGTTTTTTAAAAGTGCTATATGAAAAGTATTTCACTGGGAATACAGAAGTTGGTACAGGTGTTTTAAAAGGGGCAGTAGCATCATTGGGGGGCTTTGGGGGTTTCAGACTGCACTGGGTGACACCCAGAAAGGGGGGTGACACCAGGCTGGGTCTCTGACCCTGCCCAGGCCTTTTTGGGCAGCCTAGATCTCGTGTAGGGCTTTTCAGGCCACCCAAACCCCATGTGATGCCTTTTTGGGTGGCCTAGACCCCGCACGGGGCCTTTTCAGGTTGCCCAGACCCTGTGCGGGGCCTTTTTGGGCCACGTAGGCCCTGCTTGGAGGCACCCCAGGTGTGGTGGCTGCTCCCATGGGGCATTTCCAGCAATGTGCACTCGCTCCCATGCATGGTGGAAGTGTGCCAGAAGATGCACACTGGAAGTCTCGCCCCCCCAATAAGTCCCCCCCATGAGTGACCACATTGGATGACACTAACCCTAGTGATGCCACTGAAAAGGAGCAAGAATTGGTTAAAGAGACAATGATGGTTTTTTTTGTTATTTTGTTATGTTTGGTTTAAATAACAGAAGGATGACTTTTCCTTTTAGCCTGAAGTTACTGGGCTGGTTCCTCAGGAATCCATTATGGGATCTATCTTATACAATATTTTAATTAATAGCCTTGGCATCAAAGACAGGAGCATGTTAATGAAATTTCCTGATGCCACAAAGTTGGCATGCATCATCAAAACAGATGATCATAACGTTGTTATACAGGAGGAACTGGATAACTTTGTAGACTTGTATACCGGAAACAGAACGAAGAGAAACTCACAACTGAAGAAATACAAGATGGGACTTTAAATGGAAACTGATGTTAACTATGAGAGGAGGGTTTTAGATGAAAGAGACTGGATAGTCCTACTTCTAAGAAACCTACAGCTGGAAGGGTCTAAAAGGTCCATCTAGTCTACCCCTTACTATGCAGGAATACACTGCTAAAGCACTCCTGAAATATGCTCATTGAATCTTTTAAGCTTATTGCACCAGTACCTGTTCCCATTGAGCCCCTGGAATGTAATGATATGGGAATGGGTGTTACTGCATTAGACTATTGATAACATGATAGTAACATTATGAGAACACATATTATCGCACTGCATTTACTGTTGTACCAGTACCGGCGCTAAAGTAGTTCTCAGCCGTCCCTCATTGGTGCATGCTCACTGTTGCAAAAACCCCTATGTCTGCATTGGAAAGAATGCTACTGAGAAGTTCAGGTAGTGAGCATTCATTGTTTTTTGTTGTAAACATGATGCAATTCAATCTACAATAAATAAATAAATAAAATTAAAAAAATTAAATTACTTGTGGCACCTTCCTTGCATCAATACCGGAAAAGCTGAGTTGAGTTTGTGGATGTTCTAGGATGGGAGGGGAGGAGTTTGTCTTAGCCAATCAGAACACAAGGACAGATTGAGACCGGTAGGATTATCACACACAGATCATCTGGAACGGTCTGAAAGCGTTCTTGCTGGCTGAGGACACATTTTTACAGTTCTCCTGCTGGGACGGGCTAGGGACTGTCAGAGCACAGAATGGGAACTCGATGAGGATCATACCATGTGATAAAATACATTCCGTTGTGTTCTCATCATGTACTCATTACGTTATGAGAACACAGTGTGATAAGCTTATTTGTTTAAGGACCTCTAGAGAAGGAGAGTCTACCACATCTGAGGCAGTCTGTAGAACAATTCTTAGAGCAAAGGAGTTCTTCCTAATAGTTAAGTGAGAATCTCTTTTCTTGTAATTTGAATCCAAAGGTTCATGTTCCAGTCTCTGGAGCAGCAGAGAACAATCATGCTCCATTTGCTGCATGACATCCTTTCAGTTATTTGAAGATGGCAACCCTGACAAATCTCTGCCTTTTCTTCTCCAAGTTAAACATACCCAGTTCCCTAAATTGTTCCTCATTAAGGCTTGGTTTCTAGGCAAGAGTGATCATAGGAAGCTTGGGTCAAAATGTTTCCATTAGGAAAGAATGGATCTTTATTTTGTACACTTTGGTCATACAGATTCAAGAATGATAACCTAGAAGCAGAGGAAGAAAAATTGAAGAAGAGGACAGGCCTTTGTTCCATCTAGTAAAGTATTATCAACTCTGACTGGCAGGAACCAAGGATGAGGGTATTGCCCCTCCCATAAGAATTCTGCTCCCCTCAAAATGCAATTTTCTTTCAGTCCCCAAATTTCTCCCTGCAATCCTTTCTAGATCTCTATGCCATATTTCCCCTATCTGCCATTGTCAGAGACAAGCTTTGGTTCTGTATCTTTTCTGTCTCTGCATAGGATCTCCTTCACAGCATTCCATGAGCAGTGACTGGCAGGCTCTAACCAGTCTTGCCCAGCTCCTCTCTTCACAAACCCCTAGTCCATTTGTAGGAATCCCAGGAAATTCTTGACCCCGCTTTACTGGGGATTCTTCTTCATGGGCTCTGGTGCAGAATTTTCAAGGAAGATGGGCTATTCCATGGCTGGATGCTTCCTTCCTTCTTCCAGCATCTGAACCACAGCATGGAGGCTAAGAGATGGCAATGGGATGGCTTGGCTAGTTCCCAGGGTAACCCAAATATGATATAAGTATGCTTCAGTCAAGTCTGTCACCTGTGCTTAAAAAGGGAAGTTGGGCAGGCCTCAACCCAATCCCTTTTTTGGACTACCTCATCTACCATGCCCTTTCATGAAATGGGGTTTATCAGATTATGTTTGAGACCCAGACATGGCCATGGGCAGCTGTAAGCGGATGGGCTAAAGCTGGATTTTTCCCTAGGAAAGAATTAGCTTCCACTCTGCACACATTTTGCCTTTTTCACAGTAACACTGTCCACTGTTATAGGATCCTTTTTAATGCATGTTCTTTCAATGGCACAATTTTTCTGGAACAGTTGGTTTGCTAGGGCATCTGAAAGGGGGGGGGGGTTCTTTAAACCATCAGAGTATCCAGTCTGGAGGACTGTTTTGTTTGCCAGTACCATATTTGTGCCCATTCACTATAACTGTTTTTTTTTTTAATTCCTGGAAACTTGCTATGGACCAGCAGCCAACATCTTGTGGATTTGCACCAGTCCATGGACTACCACTTTGAGTAGTACTTCTTTAAGAGAACTTGGGAGTGATGCCTACAGGCATCAGCCCAACTCAGGAGCCCTGCAGGCCAACCTTACTCCCTATGGTGGGAAGATGGAGTGCCCAAAAGTTCACCCTGAAGTAAGACCTGCCAACCCCACCATTGCGACCATTTCCCCAGCTGATAGACTGGACTCCCCTATGGGTTGGCTGGTGAGGCCAACTGCTATCAGGGATCTGGGACCCATATGAAAGCCAAAATTGCACTGAATTTGAAACCAATAAAGTTGGGGTCTACTTCATCTCCTCCCCACCAAAAGGTGTGGCAGTGGTTATTTTTTGTTTTTCTTTCCCCAGCTTCTCATGACGTCCACATTTCACTTCAAGGGGTGCAAAGACAGCAGGCACTAGGCTGGTCTGCTGGAAATTGTCAAACAGCAAACCATTGTCTTAACTTAAAGAGAATGCTCCTCCTTTTTAAAAAATACATTAACTAGATCAGTAATATTCATCCTTTTTAGTTCCAGGACTAACCTTGCACTTGAAAGGCATTTTTAACATGTTTATTGTCTTATTTTTCTCTTCCCCATTAAGTAGTCTGAAAGAAAAGGATAGTGGGTGATCAACCTTGTTAATATTGGAAGGTGAACAAATTATTAATGGTTGTCTGTGTGTGGAACTACTATCCACAGGGTTCGCCATTCAGGCTATAATACAAAACCTCTAATTGGTCCAGGACTGGGGAAATGTTGGCCATCCAGATGTTTATTATTTTATTTCTTCACAATCTACCATAATCGTAAACAAACAAACAAGCTGTCCTATTAAAAACAGCATTAATATAAAACAGCTCTTAATATGTTTTAAAAGAAACCAATGAAGATAAAAGTACAACTCACTCATCAGCAACCAGTTAATACCTAAAAGCCTACCAATAAAATGGTATTTTGCTGCCAGTTGAAGATGGAGGCAGCCTTAACTCTTAGTCTTTCTTTTGGTGATTCTGGTTGAAGTTGATGGGAGAAGCAAGAAAAAAGATCTGGAAGGCCCACTCCTGTCCAAATCCATACATCAAACTGCAGTCTGCTCTGCTAGTATTAGTTGGACCTGGAGGAAACAAGATCATTCTGAACTTTAAATGCCTGCATCTTTAATAAGGTTACCACTGTTTAAAGGACAGGGAACATCAAGCCAGTAGCATTGTGTGACCAAAACAGACAGGAGGAGGAGAACTATTAATTCTAAATGCTATTTGTAGCTTCCTTGAGACAAGCCTGTTGACACACTCTAATAGGCAGCCCATATTGTTTTTCCTGTTCTACTTGCTTTTTCAAGACAGGGTTGGTGCACCATTGTAGAACGGTGTCATTCTGATGAGATGCAGGATGAAACTACCAAGCAAACTTGTAAGAAGTCTTGGATAATGGCTCTGAGGAAGTTTCACACTAACTGAATTTGAGAGATGGAGAAAGCATAATCCATTGTTGTTCACTCAATGGACCCTCATCAAGTACTTAAATCACATTTATAAATCATCCTCTAATGTTAGGTTCATTTGTGAACACTGACTTAAGGCATACTTACACTATAAATGGATCTAGTTATTCTCTCCCTCTCCCTGCCCTCTGGAAAACAGAGGCAAAAGAGGGTGAGTAGCTAGGAACCTCTAGTACCCTCACTAGCCTTTGAGATTCTTCAGAGTAAGCCATGACAAGTGAGGCAATATAAAATCAATACAGGGTTTGTCATTTAAATATATGTCCTTAATATTACTGGGCAAAGTATTGATTTAAGAAGACCACAATAATTCAGAATGAACAAATGCCAACTAGCAATAAAAACTAAATCCATTTGGTTGTTTGTGTAAAAAATTTAATTATAAAATAAATAAGTAACTGAATTGTGTGAACAATATTAAATACAGGAACACATATTTACAATGATAGAAAATATCTCTACTTACATATTTACAAAGATAGAGTGAAACTGTGTTTCACTGCTTTTGTGCTATAAACAATCCAATATATAGGCAATTGTAACTAACTAACAGCACAATCCTATTTATAGTTATACAGAAATAAATCCTGATTTTCAGTAGGACTACTGAAAACTGTACTTGGGATTATAACTTGAGTTAATTAAGATACATCTTTGCAAGAGGTTGTACAAGAGGGTAAAATCATCTTTGACTGCAAGCCTAATTTAAGATATCTTTATACTGTACTTCCATAAGAATCTCCAGGGAAGTTTATGTTTTTCTTTAAAACCCCACTAAAGTTGCTGAGTGTCATATTCATCTATTATTTTTCATTATAATAATAGTTGTTGTTGAATGCTTTCAAGTTGTTTCAACTTATGGCAGACCTACCACAGGGTTTTCTGGGACTCAGAGTATGCAGCTAGCCCAAGGATGCCCAATGGGTTTCCATGGCCAAGTAAGGAATTACATGTGAAATCCACGCCAGATTACATGTGGTTATAACCATCAGCAATGGATCTTATCACATTGCCCTGTGCCAGACAGTAGGGCAGCAAGTATCCAATCTCGGCTTCTCCTGCCATTTTTCAAGAACGGTATTTTCCTGTTCTTGAAAAACTGCAAGAGAAGCCCAGGTTGGATACAGGCTGCTTACTGCCTGGGTACAGGGCAGTGCGATAAGATCTGTCAGTAATGGTTATAACCCACATGTAACCTGGTGTGGATTTTGCGTACGATAATCTCCTTAGTCCAATGCTCAAACACACTATACCATGCTGGCTCACAGTGATCATGATGATGATACATTAAGGTAATGTATCATCATTATGATCCAGTGTGGTCTGCTTCATGGTAGGTAATTATAATTGGGCACCTTTTACTAAGAACCTCCTCTGGGGTCAGTCTGCATTCATCCTGATAGGGATTAAGAAGAATCAGTTCTCAGCAGATTGGGCCAAATATATTTTCTTTGAGAGGGCAGAAGGCTCATTCAACCAACAAGAAAGTAGTGTGTCAACTGAAGAGTCAAAGTCAGGAGGTTTTCTTCTCAGTAAATTCTCCAAGGACTACTTGAAATACTGAATGCCAATTTAGAGCTCATAGTCCAACATACCAGAGTAGTTTCCAGTTTGATAAGGACTTTAGTATAGATTTTAAACACTATCATTACACATCTGTGTATCTTACAAAAACAGACAAACCCTCATATATCTGCTCCTAAAACATTAACCTTCCACCCCGCTTTCAGCATGCTAAGGAGATAATGCCACCATCACTCTAGTATTGACATACTGTAGATCAGGGGTAGGCAACCTTTCCCCATTAAGGGCCGAGGGACTTCAGCTCCCAGAAGCCTCAGCCATGTTGGCCAATAGTCCCATGTTGGCCAATAGCTCCTGGGATTCTGGGAGCTGAAGTCCCTCGGCCCTTAAAGGGGAAAGGTTGCCTACCCCTGCTGTAGATAATGGGCAGGAGAATATATCTCAAATAGTACAAAATCACCAAAAAGCAACTTAGGTTCCATGAGTGGATGCAATCTGCCATGAGATGGCAGTCTTAAAAAAACAATTACTGTATCTTCCAAGATACACGGTTAAAATTATAGCAGCAGAAACCTTGGAAACTGCTCCAGTTGCACTTGAATCTTCAAGTGAGATATGCAGAATAAAAAGGAGACTGTGGAGAACGATGGCATTCCTAGTCTGTTGCCTTTCCATAAAGCCACTGGGAATCTTCAAGCCGACAGAGGTGGAGGTGTGGGAGAAGAGAGGCACACCCTGTGCCATTTGTCCCAGTTGGAGTCACATAACTATTTAAGCAGCGTGAGAGACTTTTAATCAAAGCCTGCTCTGGGTGTGTGGAAGTCAGGCTTTTTTTTAAAAAAAATCTCTTTGCAGTCATGAGCATCTCCTAAAATGTTCTCTCTCCTAGCCTCTCTCAGACACACTCTCTCTTTGATTCTCTCACTGTCACACACACACACATCAATTTTTCTGTCAACTCTTATGACAGATATACAGGCAAAAAGAGAAGGCAATGAGCATTTGATGGGCTTTCCAGTAGTCAACAGCTCTTCAGTAGCTATGAAAACAATAGAAGGTAATCCCTGAAAGTGCAGTGGCATGTTCTACATCCATTGACAGCTGTCAAAAAGTCAATAGGAGTGCAAAATCCATCTCTGCATTTTCTTCCATGTTGGGGCAAACAAGATCTCAGCCTCATGTTCTTCCTGATGTGCCTCCATGGAATAGCAGGTGCTTCAGCAATAACTTCTTCATCTTCTACAAGAGACAAACACTGTGTAACTGTTTGGATAATGAACTTTTAAACAATCATGCTAACTTTGTTTCATAAAACTCTACCCATTATGTTTATAGTGTAATAATTGCATATCTACTCAGAAATAAGTCAGAGGAGGCAAATGGATATCCACCTTTAATTGAGGATTCTCCAGGAAACAGCCAACAGAGAAACTAGAGAAAGAATGAGATTACATCTATATTCCCTTCCCTCCAATTCAAGACAGTACAATTCTATACATATTTACTTGTAACCAATCCTCATTTTGTCCAGTGAAACCTATTCCCAAATATGTGTGCACAGGACATATATACTGTGGAACATGGTCTGAGGAATTCCTACCTCCATTTCTCTTTAAACTCCATTGCTGCTCTTTAAACTTCCATTTTCATACCGGAGCTTTTTCCTTTCCTCTTTTTCATCATATTTGGGACATTTTTTTCTTACTCTATGGATGAAATAATAGACTCCATTACACACAATCACAAAAAAATGTAACTCTTTTCTTCAAACTCACCAAATAACTGTACATACAAAATGGGTTTTAAACCACAGATGTAACACAGCTAGATCAGTAAAAGAAGAAAACAAAACAATAACAACATTAAATAAAGAGTGTATATTTGTAAATAAATAGTGCATATACACAAATATACACAGGGCAAACAATGAAAAACTTTATATAAAATAGCTTCTTTGATACTTAACACAGATTCCAGGCACATCTTAATCTCAAATCACACTACACTGTTATAATGCTATTATTCCACTTTAACCACTATGGCTACCTCTGGTGGAAAGCTGGGGTTTGTAGTGTATATGTGTGTGTGTGTATATATATATGTGTGTGTGTGTGTGTGTGTGTGTGTGTGTGTGTGTATGTATAAATACTATATTTAAAAACATGTAGAAATCAATGCCAAGGCTTATGGAGGGGAAAATCCAAAGGTATAGGACCAAGGACACAATCCAGTGGAAAAAGCTGCCATGCAGTCCACATTAAAATGAATGAAAGATGAGCAAAAACTCAGTACTATTCTTTTGTAGCTCCCATTCACGTTTGCATAGGGGAACTTCCTGGTGGATCATCCCCCTAATCCATGACAGTACAACACAGCTAAGATTATGGATCACAGGGCAAACAATGAAAAACGTTATAAAATAGGTTCTCTGATACGAATAAAAAACATGGATTCCAGGCACAACTTAAACTCAAATCACACTACAATGTGATAATGCTATTATTCCACTTTAACTGCTATGGCTACCTCTTGTGGAATTCTGGGATTTGTAGTTTAGTAAAGCCTAAGAATGCCCATCCCTAATCTGCAAATCCCATGATTCCACAGGAGGCAGCCACAGCAGATAAAGTGGAATAACAGCACTATAACAGTCTAGTGTGATATTGTAAGAAATTATGCGAGATGTTCTCAATAGTAGATTTCCCAGAGTTAGTTAACTCAGTTTGACATTTAAACACTTGTGTCCTTAGCTGGAGAACGTGCTGCTGGTTTTCAGCATCTCTGAAGGCAATATGTGAATTCCTTTCTTACATCAGATCACTCTCCACTTACATCAGGTACATTAGTGCAAGATCATTTTGTCCAGATACAGGTACAAGCAGTGAACGGTATGGCAGGGAGGTAGGGGGATGACATCAGCAACATTAGTCATTGGCCTATATGGAGACCAGCCATCAACTTTTGGTCATTATTACCCCCAATTCATCTTAATTTTTATCATTGACCATAGAATATATTGTACACTGCTACTTGTCCACACAGTTTTGAATGAGCTGCAGTCCCATGTTGCACTATTTGTCTGACTAGATCAGATATTATCTTGCCCAATTTAACACAAATTCCTGCGAAAACTATAAAATGCACTGTGGTTAGTAGTGCACCAGTTTTTAAAGCCCATTCTCATGGGTTGGACTCTAAGCAGCTCAGCATCATTTTTGTGCACAATGAGTGATTTTGGGCCTTTGCAGACTGCCAGAAATAGTGCACATTAAATTGAGGCACTGCCCTGGTTCAGTGCTAGGGAATCATGGGAACTGTAATTTATTGTGGCACCAGAGCTCTCTGTCAGAGAAGGCTCAATGTCTCAGAAAAAAATACAATTCCCATGACTCCCTAGCACTGAGCCAGGGCAGTGCCTCAATTTAATGTGCACTATTTCTGGCAGTCTGCTTAGGCCATTTGTTTTATACCATCACATGTAATGTCTCCCCATGGACGCCACCTTCTGCTAGGGGCTTTTAGTATGAAAGTGTAATTAAGCATTATTAGCAGGCATCCTGCCCATCACTGCCAACAGCCCCATGGATGGTTTAGTGTAGCTGTCGGGGGAAATTATACTGAAATGCAATGGTTTAACATGTATAGATCCAATATTAGCTTCATGGTGCCTCCCCACAGGAAAATGACTTTTGCCCAGACTATTTAGGGCCCTCATGTACCAACCACCCTGCTTTAATCAGGCTTGTGTCTGATACATTTGCATCATATGGTTAGTTCAAAATTTAATCATACATGGAATAGATGGCTGATATCAATGGCATTTAAAGTACCCATGACTAACTTAAACCCCATTGATTTCAATGGGTCTACTCTAAGTATGATCAAGTTTGGATCAAACTCATAATGTCCACAAAACACACTTACTATTATCACTGCCCTGTACCTGCAGACCTGAATGAGATCACAACCTGTCAACTGCATCCCATGATTTACATGGATTAGGTGCTGGACGTTAGAAGTCCAATTCACTTAAAGCACAAAGACAGACTACATTTGTGACAAACTTGTCACACACTTCACATAGGGCTCTTGAAACAACTAACTCCCAAAGCCAATAATGTTCTTAAATTATAAAGTTGTTGCCCTACAGGTGACTCAAAAAGGACACCTCTCTCTGAAGCCCAAGCCTCCACTAGGAAAACTATCCTAAAGAATGATTTCATTTAATTGAGGTTATACAACTTCATTACTATGACTTTGCTCAGCTTTTCTGCAGCATGATAATCAGCTGGTATGAAGTCTCCTGGGTAAGCAAAATAGCTCTGTGTTGCCAAAAGATTTTTAAAAAATGTATGTATAATATCATGTACATTTCTTAGTCATTATGCAAAATTTTATTATACTATAGTTTCCTCAACTACCTGAATGATTGAAGTGGTGTTACTTACTGGACTATGATGACGATAACAATGATGGCAAAACAGAGGAGTGCAAGCCCAACGACTACTCCCACAATGGATGCAAGTGCTGCAAATGAGTTACTTGCTGCATCATTATCACTCCTATGTGTCTTCAAGAACCGTTCAGCACAACGTTCACCAAAGTAATTTGGAAGGCACCTGAAAATTAACCATGCAAATCATTAATTACACATTTATTAGTGTACTCACTACAGTTTTACACAGTGGTATCTGAGTACCAGTACCTGAATTTTTACAGCTTGAAATCCTTATTGATTACAAAATTATTTTATAGAAACATAATTCTCAGAAATAATAAAAAAGAGAAGTATCCAAAGCTATTCCCCATTCTCCTAAAGAGCATCAAAACAGGCTGTGTTAATGCAAGGTTTGCTAGCAGTAGGATAAATAGTGATTACTCTGGATGGGATGCCTCTAGGAAGGCACACCTCATTCCTTCTTCTAACTTATGACTGTATCGTGAATTCAGTGACCCATTATACAGCTTATGAATTCCACTATCATTTAAAATTTGCATAGCAGAAGGCTTTCCAAGTGATGCAGTGAATTAATCAGGAATACTAACATATCTGAAATAAATATTCCTGCATTCATGTCAACAGTGCCCTCACCTCTAGGACCCCTGTCCCACCAAGAGCACAAAGCTCTTTCTAGTTCTTGCACTTTCTGCACTTTCTCCCCTGAACAGTTTGGATGCATGTGGAAATCAAAGGAAACCAATGGCTTTGGCTAGGGTTGTAAATCTACCTCAATAAATTCGGCTGTATATGCACTACAGAAATAGTGAAGTTCAGCACCACTTTAACTGCCATGGCTAAATGTTATGGAATCCTGGGATTTAGTTTATTGTGACACCAGAGCCCTCCATGTAGAAGGCTAGATAGCTAACAAAACTAAAATCCCAGAATCTATAACATGGAGCCATGGCTGTTAAAGCGTCATCAAACTACATTATTTCTGCAGTGCAGATGCAGCCTTCAACCAAAGACCTTCAGCCCTCATCTCCAGGCTTCTGTGTCTTCAAAGCAGTTCAGACAATACCTAAAGGGGGGTTGCACACCAAGTTAGCTCCTGGGAGTGGGCTTATTTCAGTTTTGTTCCATTTTGAAATTTCCAGGGCTTTTTCAGCAGGTTTATGAATCCTGTTTTGTCACTCAGTTTGTCACTATATGATAAAGTAGTGTGTTAAAACGAGCAAATGGGCAGATACTTTAAAAAATAGAATTAGGAGTTTTATACATAAACTTACTTGCATCTGACTGCTTGGAGAATTTCAAGATATTGGCATTCACCATGAATGCAGAAGTTTTTAAATTCATCTTCACATGGATTTTTCTTTTTCTTTTTATTCTTCTTCTCTTTATTTCCTTTTCTTTTTTGTTTGTTAGAGTTCTTTTTTTCACCTTCTGGTTTCTCTGGTTTCTTCAATTTCAATTCACCTGAAAAGATAAAATATTAATTTGAAGTTACTTACATGAATAACCTGCCCATGCTCCATAGAACTCTGAGTAGCATTTAGTCTCTCATACATCTTACAACATACATTGTGCAAACAGCTCACAAATGAAAAGCGATTTCTATATTGGGCACCAGTGATGTAGACTCTCAGGTCAATTCACTCAGACTCAAGTCAGACTCAAGTCACTTCAGCAGCTTGATGGCAAGTCAATTCACTCAATTCACTCTCAAGTCAATTCACTCAGACTCAACTCAGACTCAAGTCATGAGGCACTGACTTGACTCAACTTGTGAACTGTATATTTTTAGCAACCGACTTGCTGGCCGAACTTCATCCAGAAAGGCAGTAGGCAATGGATTTGAGGCAGGGATTTAGGTCTACTCAGCAGCCTGTCCCTGGTGCACATTAGAGGAGCCTTCTAAAGCTTCTGAAAAGTTTTAGAAGGATCCTTCCTCCTCAAGCCATCCCACATACCCCATCACCTTTTCTTCTGTTAAAGTTGGCTCCCAGACTTGAGACTTGATTTGAGACTTGACTTGGAAATATCTTTTAGCAGCTTCTTACAAGGACTTGGGACCTGACTTGAAACTTGGAGTAAGAGACCCATACCAACTAGTAGACCATTTTGACATCACTTTGACTGTAGGTAAATTATGAAGAAAGGGGCCTTCAAGCTAGAGCAGGTATGGGAATCACCTTCCAGAAATTGTTAGACTGTAAGTCCCAGCAGCCATAGCCAGCATAACCAATTGTGAGGTGGGATCTGAACCGCAACAATGGCTGCAAACTGGATGATTTTCATTTGGGCTAGAGGCCATACATGCAGTACAATAGTAGATCCACTGAATCAACTGCTGAACAATAAACCAATAAATGCCACTGTTTTAGTAAAGGGACTAACAACTGGTTTTGACCCCACAAAAACAAATACAGTCAGCCCCTGTGAGGAAACCAAAAGCTGCAAATGCTTAAGTTCAGTTGTCCCCAATGGCAGTGCATGCGCATGGCCATGTTGACATTAGGGACAAGACTTCAATGGCGGCACTTGCCCATGGCCGTACCGCCATTAGGGACAGCCCCCGTTGTCCCCAGTGGTGGCATGGTCACTTTAGTGACAACATGACTTAATGGCAATGTGGCCACATGCACGTGCCACCATTGGAGACAACATGGACACGCTGTCTGTGGATGCTTGGATCCGCAGATGGCAAGTCTACGGATACCGAGGGCTGACTGTAGTCCACTTTAAATACCTGTATAGTACAGGATAGGAATAGATGGCCCTTATGGTTCTTTCCTATACTTAATATTTTATGATTCAACGAATGCCATAATAAAAATATTCTCATGCAGAAGACATTTCAGTTGCTTTTCAAAACAGCAGAAAATGAGACATAAAAAGGAAAAAGACAGTAAAACAATATCACAAGAAGTCCAAAATAAATATAAATCAGTCTTGTGGCACCTTTAAGATTAACATATTTATTCTAACACAGTGGTGATGAACCTATGGCACACTCAGAGCTCTCTCTGTGGGCACATGCATTGTCGCCCCAGCACAGAGTTCGGCAGAGTTTGTTACTAGAAAGCCAGAGGGGCGTGGCACTTTACGATAAATAAGTGGGTTTTGGGTTGTAGTTTGGGCACTCGGTCTCTAAAAGGTTTGCCATCACTGCTTTAGCACAACATTTCATGGATTATAATCCCAAAATATAATGTGAAAATAAACCTATTAAAGATGCTACATTGCTTGTTTTTGCCATGCTGGAAAAATTTAAGGGTGATTGCAGGCTGCCAGAAATAGTGCAAATTGAGTCCACTTTTAGGGTTAGGGTTAGGGAATCATGGGAACTGTATTTTATTGTGGCACCAGAGCTCTCTGACAGAGAAGGCTATATGTCTCAGGAAAAAAAAACAATTCCCATGATTCCCTAGCACTAACCCTAACCCTAAAAGTGGACTCAATTTGCACTATTTCTGGCAGTCTGCAACCCCCCTAACCCAGTTATTCCTTCCCAAATATTTTTTCTTCTTCTTCAGGCAACACAATACCAGCAGAAAAATATGGAACAGCATTAAGAAAAGGGATGAGGTTCTCCACATGCTGAGACATTATGCTTGCTCCAGATATTTACATCTGCCAACACAAAAAGCACTTGTCCACTGTGTATCTTTACAATGGGCCAGACACCTCTGGGGAGTAGATGTAGTTCAGGTTCATCTGTGAAGTTATCTCTCAGATAATAAATAAAAAGTTTTGCTTTCATACAATTTCTTCATGCTTCCTTTTGATGACTAGATAGGATGAATATCTTATTGTTCAGAAGTAACATGGTAGGAAAGAAAGTGACACTGAAGTTGTTTTTACATTGGTTGGTCACACTGCAATAATTTCAGAAAGTAAGTGTGCAAGCCATTTTACCATAGCTTCAAGGTTGTGTCCCAGTTCTAAACACAATAAAGTCAAAGCCAGAAATAGCTGTTGCTTACTAATTTTTTATAAACATTATTCAGCATCAGAGGCAAATTAAGTACTGTTGACTAATTATGTTTTGCTATTCTAATGAAGTTTGGCAATATGTTTAGCCCCAAAGTAACTGGTTAAACTCCACCAGGGAATGGAATTTAGAGGACAGAACAAAAAAGTTTTGAAATGGTCTCAAAACCATCTGCTAGTTTCAAAATGCATACTTATGGGATTAGGTTGTAGTTTTAACCTGTCTCGCTTTCAATTACCAGGAAGTAGACCCTCCATTTCCACGAATTCTTTATCCATGGCTTGAAAATATTTTAAAAATATTTTAAAAATACAATAATTCCAAAAAGGAAACCTTTATTTTGCCATTTTATATAAGGGACACCATTGTATTATGCCATTGGCATCCATGGATTTTGGTATCCAAAGGAGCCCTGGAACCAAACGCCAGTGGATGCCAAAGGCATTAAATGACATTAACGCAAGTGCCATTCTACATGAAGAACCAGGGAATAACCAGCAAGAAACAACAAAAAGTCATTCATGAGCAAATTCTATGAATGAGTTACTGTTGTTTCTTGCCTGGTTCTTGCCTGGCATGGGAGAATGGCACTTTAATCACATTTTGTCTCAACGTCATGTGAAAACCATTCATGCCATTGCGTGCAAGTGCGAGTTAATCACAGATTCTCCACGGGATAATAGTGCTTTGTACGCAATGTTGTGTGAAAACCATTTGTGCAATTGTGGGTTAATCACGGGTTAATCACCATTTATACTTCCAATTTCCCCCATGTGATAAACTGTTATGTTGTAGATCAATTTATTTATTTATTACATTTCTATCTTGTATCACTTACAAAAAGGTCAGGACATCGCTCTGTATTTTAACCTTGCAACAACCATATGAAGCTGACAGAGAATGACTCACCCAACTAAGGTTTTGGGGGTGTATCTCCCTGTCAATAATTTTCCTGAAATCAGATTATATCCTACTGATTACTGTGGGACTTTCATGCATATATATTGTGCACAACATCAGCTTTGACAATGCTCACAGTGGTTTACACATTTATAGTTGCAAAGCACTGAAGGTGAGGTAAGTATACTTATTATACAAGTTCATTTTAACAGCTGAATTAAGTGGCTGTGCTCCAAAAACTTTCTTATACCAGAATGCCACTTTAGGAGTTTATCACATGAACCCCTTTCTCACTGTGATTGTGTTAGTGAGGGGAACTGGATACATACCATTTTGAAGCATTCCCTCTTGCAATAGCACAAATGGAGCCTTGTATTTTCTTCCACACTTTTCCGCACACCTCACTAACCCTGCATCCTTGCCCTATGCTCTATCCAGTGTCTCTTTCAGTTTTTTAAAAAAATGTTAACATAATTCTGGAGGATCTTTTTTTTAAGTAAAAAATGAATAAAAGAAAGTTTTAAAAGGGTAAAAAGCCTACTTTGGAATGACAAGGGAGATATGGGGCAGGTAAAGAGGACGAGACACTGACACCATGTGACTCCCCAATACCGGAATTGCCACCGAAGATCTTATCACACCTGAGGACTAATGGGACAGCCACACATTTGGGTACTTATTGATGGGTTTTCCTGTCAATGACATGCTCTAACCACACTTGAATGAAAAGGCAGCAATGAGATGGAAACAGTGTTGTGCGGTAATTGTCACCATAGATGCTACTTTCAAACCTTAAAAATGGTTTCAGAGCCACATGTGATTAAAGTCCTCAGTTCTTCCTTTTCAAGAGCAAGCATACAAACCATGTTTTCAATTCACTGTGGTTCCCCATTGCATCTAAACTAGGAAACACTGGTTAATTAAAGATTTTCAGGTTGTCCACTTGCTTGTACAAATGGAAGACAGAAGTGGTTATGTGTGAGCCTACAAGGATCATTATATATCTCAGCTTCATAACCCATGATATGTTCGTCCAAATGAGCCAGTGTATTGAATTCCCATTACTGACAAAATGCTTTAGTGTGGCAAAGAGGTCAGTTTTACTTGATGTTCTGCCACACAACAACATATTTTCTCCATACTGCTTGGCATATCACTTCTACATTGCAATTGGCATTGCTAACTATAATTTTGGCAGTAAAAAAAGAAAGCAACATATGTACTGCCAGTCATACACACAAAAAAGAAGAAGAAAGAAGAAAAAGATCTCTTTTACTGAGTTACTATCTTTTGTTGAAACATATGCAAATATCTAAACTCACACAACTTGTCATACTCTTGCTCAGTCAGATCAAGGGCTCATCTACACCAGCTGGAATACTCTGGCTACTCCTGAAGTATCCTGGCTCCAAAGCTGTCCTGGATTCCCCATGCTATTTCCACACTTCTTCTACACCAGAAGTAGGCAACCTTTCCCCTTTAAGGGCCGAGGGACTTCAGCTCCCAGAAGCCTCAGCCATGTTGGCCAATAGTCCCATGTTGGCCAATAGCTCCTAGGATTCTGGGAGCTGAAGTCCCTCGGCCCTTAAAGGGGAAAGGTTGCCTACCCTTGTTCTACACACATGTCCACACTGTGTCACCCAGCATCACCGCTGGCATGAGTTGCTGCCCCTGGCATCAGAAATCAGCTGGGTGGCACAGTGAGATGTATGTGTAGACATCCATCTGGCGTTGCTACGGAGTGCTCTGGGTTTTCTTGCAAAATCTGGAGCAAAATGTATGTTTAAAAAACAACAGTTTAATGGAGGGACAAGATGGATTCCGTTTAGAACTGGCCTTTTGTTGTGAAGACAGTTCACACTCAAATTGTGGATTTGGCCCTGCATCATGAAGACAGATCGCCATGAGGATGGGTAGAAACTGCTTCATTTGACCCATGAAAACATGCCCCTCTGTAGCTAGCTTAAGCAATGAACATGTCTATGTTGTTGGTCTTACCAGTCAGTTGCTCCTCTGAAGGTATTTTAAATCATGGTGGAGGAGGAACAAAATTCCCTTAAGTAACTGCCTACTGAAATATATTAATTGTGCCACAAAGGGGCAAAGAATCAGGGTGATTAATTGGAGACAGTCTGATCTAGCATAAGCAATATTTAATTGCAGTGTAGGTATTTCTCTCATTTTCTGGTGCCAAGAGTTTATTTCAAACAACTTGATCACAGCCTTATCCTTCCCCTCAAACATCTCCAAAAGTAATTGTTAGTAAGGGCAAAAAGCTATTACTAAGTCAAATCACATTTTAAAAAAGAAAGAAATATCACAGGATTAATGTTCAGCTTGACTGAATCAGAAAAGGAAATAACTTCTAAACCAGATTGTAAAGACTGTAAATACACTTCTCAGTCAATGAGAGTAGAGGCACACTAAAATATTAGACACAACAGTTTATATTCAATTGTTAGTTCTATTCAGAATAGAGCCATTTAATCAAGTAGACCCAATGGGTCTGCTTTAGTTCGGACTACTAACTGGATTGAGATCAATGTAATATATTTAGATGTCAGATAGATTCTAGTTTAATGAAATCAGATGCCAAACAGTAGCATCACTGGGGAGGGTGTGAGGGGTGTGTGTGTAGGTGTGGGCCGCACCGGGTGACACCCCAGAAGGGGGTGACACCCAGTCAGTCCCTCGCCACCTGAAGGACTTTCCCGGGGCCACAGGCCTCCTCTCTGGGGTTGCAAGGAAGTCCCACCCCCTGTACCGGGTGTCACCCAGTCGGGGAATGCCACTGATACTAAATAATCTGATTTGCACTCTCAACAATAATGTCTAGAGCAGAATTTTTCTTCAAACTATTGTACTTCCCAAATGTTCTGATAAAGCTAAACAAACAACCCCCTAAACCCATATCAAAATATTTTAGAGGGATACGTTGAGAAATGCATATATAAATGTGACCTTTCCATTCCGATTAGTAGAGAAATGGGATGAAACATGTTAATACATGTGATAATAACATGGATGAGAGACAGTGGTTTTCCCAGCCCTAGTATTATAGGAGAGGAAATAGCTCAAGCTTTAGCTGAGTTTGTCACAAAGTTAAAGGTGATAGTTAAGGACAGGTTTCAGAGAGCACTACACTCTAGTCCTTTTTGAATGCCACTGGTCCCTGCTCATCTCTTGGTTATGCGAGAGCATGAGCAAGAGATGTTTACATTGTTCAGATTTTGAGAAATTTCAGCTTAAAAGTACTACTAATAGTAATGGAGGAAAATAATATTGAATTGACATGGTGTGTGGGGAGGAAATAACATTTTCTCATTTCTACTCAGCTACACAAACAAAATTTGATATTGGCTTTGGGCAAAGTATTTTTAGGGATCATCTTTGCTAGATTAGAAGTTGATTAACAAAAAGCAATATAAATTAATGTTAACAGTAGGAATTGCCAATATTGGATTTGAATATTGTATTGGTCTATGAAAATAATAAAAGCCTTTAAAAAGAAAACAAAACCCACTCCTTTCTTCCTCAATTAAGGCCCAAAACTGTCATCAAGAATGTATTCCTTATAGGACAGACTTACCCTATAAGGAACCCATTGGCTTTATAATATTAACTTCTATGATTGACTACAAAAAAATCCTAGAGGAAAACTACCTGGAATTAGGGGTGAGCTTGGTTTGCTGGTGACACCAAAATGCTTTGGGTGGTTTAAGCAAAAACAGACCACAAAAAGCTCCAAAAGGATCTCTCCAAACTGGGGGAAATGAGTGTTAAAATGGAACATTTGTCTCAGTGGGAGCAAGTGTAAAGCCATGCAAATTGGGGCCAAAAATTCCAAGATCAGATACATGCTGAATGGCCTGGGTGGTAGTACCCAATGAAGAAAAATCTTGGAGTTGTGGCAGATAGTTTGAAGAAGATGTCAAGCCAATGTATGCCTTCTATGAAAAGGACAAATGAATACACAACAAAATTGTTAATTCCATACTACCTTTTTACATACCTGCAGTGTGCTCACATTTGGAATACTAATTCAAATGTTTAAGAAACTGAAGCTAAGACAAAAGTTATGATGTTTGGGATGGTTTAGCTTAGAAAAGCGAGTGAGTGGATGCATGATAGAGATATATAAAAGTGTGCACAATGTAGAGAAAGGAAATCTTTCATTTGGAACCCAGTCAAAGTCACTGAAGCTGACTGTTAGAAAATTCAGGACAGATAAAAGGATGCATGCACACTGTTAAACTATAGAATTCAGTGTTGTAAAATTCAGCCATGGCCACGAATAGTTTTAAAAGAGGATTCAACAAACTGAAGGATGGTAATGATATCAATAGCTACATAGTAATCATGAAGGCTGTATATTATCTTCAATATCAGATACAGTGTGCCTCTGAATACCAGCTGCTGCTGAACATGAACAGGAGGGTAATAGGTTTTTACTGACATCTGGTTGAACAGATTACTAACTAGAGATAGTTCTTTATTCTGAACCTGCAGGGTTTTTCTTATATTCTAATGAACTGTAGTTTTGTGAGAATCCTGAGAATCTTCAATTGTAGCTCCTTGGATCCCCTGCCCCCATAGGACCAGAGTTGTCAGTATTCACGGGGGAAGAAGGAAAGACTATTAAATCCGTTTAGGTCAATTCTGTGTATATAGCCACAGCTTCACATTTGATGACCAGTTGATGTTCTCCACTACACAATCTGATCCTTGAATTCTTTCTGAACTTTTTTTCCTTACTAACATACATTTTGCCATGACACAGAAATTACAGGTAAAATCCAGATTTTTCAGGCAATTGCAACTTCATTTGGTTTGAACAGCACGGTGCAACACCAGGAGCTATCCGGGCTATTAATGTTTATCACTGCTGTGAAGTCGTACGCTTTCATGGCCGGCATCCATAGGTTTTTGTGGGTTTTTTGGGCTGTGTGGCCATGTTCTAGAGCAGTCTCTTTCTGATGTTTCGCCAGCATCTGTGGCTGGCATCTTTCTCTGAAGATGCCAGCCACAGATGCTGGCAAAACATCAGAAAGAAACTCCTTTATCACTGCTCTTTGACAGCAAATGTCCATGCAGCTTATTATTTTCAGTAAAACAAAAAGGTTACATGCAATTCCCAATCTACTAACATGTTTCCCCCCCCCTAACTTTTAACATCTCACACTCAATCATATCTTGTTTAACCCAACTAAAGCCTTTGGATAGTAATAAAGAAGAACTGACAGAAGGAAAGGACTTCTCGGTCAACTCCAAACCTTGTGTACCATTACACCAAACAAAGCTGGACAATCAGAAGTTCTCGTTTGATTGATTTTTTTTTCTTGATGAGAGAGACAACCCAGCAGCTCTTTATCAAAACTCACATCCTTGCACCAGGTGTGTCTCTATGTGACTCACAATCAAGAATGAAGGCTCTTTATAAGAAAAGGAAAAAAACTTCACTTGAAACACATACCTCTACCTGAGTCACTCACAAGAAACTGTGGTGCCATCACCTCCTTTATAACGTCCTCTTCATAGTCAACCCCAGATGAAACCGTCTCAGTCGCGGGGATGTTGGAAGTCCTTAAGATCGGTGTATCTTGCTTTTGTTCTGTCGCATTTAGCCCTGTTCCAGCAGCATGCTGGTACACTACAGAAGAAAAAGAAAACACATCAGGATGCCATTCTCACTAGTCAGCCAAAACTAGCAGAGAGCTGTTTACTTGAAAATTACATTAAGCATCTACTGCATATGTACTCTGGTCCAGCAGTGAGTCACTCGAGAAGCAGCTCTCAGCTTTTCTACTATGAATACATTTATGCTATCCCTGTATTTTAAATATGGTTCCCAAGTTCTGGATTGTTATGTACCATCAGCCAGAATCCTAGCAAGAGAGCTGTGTTAGTAAGGAGAGTTGGTCCCTATACTAGGCAAAAACCGTGGGTTAACTAAGCTAATAAGCTCTTGCAATTTCAAGTTAAGGTGGTGAAACACCATTGTGTGCGCCAAAGAATTTATCCACCAACTTTTCTCATCCTTCTTCCAAGGATGACATGACCCAGCACTAATGTCTTCAGATAAACCTTCCCACCAGTCAGACTATTGAAATGAATAAGCCACCCTCTACATGAGATAGATGCTATCGATTCTTGTTATTAGCCCCAATTTATGCAAGACACCGTGGGTTTGGAGCGAATAGCCTCAAATAAGCCAAAATAAAGGGGAAGGAGTGATCCATCAGCCGTCACAACATTTCCCTTCCTCTAAAAGTCAGAGTTGTAGAATAAAAGGCCCTGTACGGAGTTTTGGAAGAGGAATGATATTACTAACTACACCTTATGGGGGTCTCCGTAAATTGACAGCCAACCTGAAGCACATACACACACACATATACACCTCACAAAGCCTATGAATGCTTATTCCAAATCGTGGGAGAAGCATTCAAATACATCAAGACAATGCCAAGCGATTCATTCAAATGGTGAATTCACTATTTGCCTCGGCCATAAGTGGCAAAGGGCAAGCCAATTGTGAGGCACTGCTCTGCCTCACAATTACAGAGATGTTGTAAAAGTTTGACAATAGGAAGCACTTTCCATAAAGTATTATTATTCTGATGTGAAGTCAAAGGCTTTCATGGCCGGGATCCATAGTTTTTTTTGTGAGTTTTTTTTCAGGGCTGTGTGGCCATGTTCTAGAAAGAAACTCTTCTAGAACATGGCCACACAGCCTGAAAAACCCACAAAAAAATTATTATTATCCTGTGAGCAATCTAGTAGTACTGGGCCTAGAGAGAGCCAGGAAGGTCCCTGAGTGAATGCACTTGGACCAGTCCCCCCCCTTCCAACTCTTCTACCCTACAGGGTTGTTGTAAATGGGTGAGTTTCTGGTGGCATCCGTACTGCAGAAATAATCCGCTTTGACACCACTTTAACTGCCATGGCTCCATGCTATGAAATTTTGGGAATGGTAGCTTGGTAGGGCACCAGAGCAAAGCTCTGACAAGCCACTGCAAAACGTAGGACACCTGAGACAAATGTATGATATTACAACATGGAAATTAAAAAAATGCTCATGTAGATGTAAAACCATGCTGCTTGGTCATGCTGAAAATGGAGGACATTTTGACCTTCCTCCTGGGCAAATGGAGGGCAGGTCTTGGAAAAGGAGGACCTCTGATCACTCTGCGTATAAATGTAAATCCATGCTTCATAGTCATGCTGTAAAATGGAGGACATTTTGACACCCTTCCTGGACAGAAAGTGGGAATGGAGGGTGTGTCCTGGAAAAGGAGGACTGCTGGTCACCCTGCCTATTAGTGTAAACCCATGCTTCCTAGTCCTTACTCAAAATTTTGACATCCCTTCTGGGCAGAAAGTGGGGATGGAGAGCAGGTCCTGGAAAAGGAGGACCTGCCTGTTCACCCTGGAATCAATGCTTCCCATGCTTCCTAGTCCTTAGTCCAAATGGAGGACATTGTGACATCCCTCCTGGATGTGTCCTGGAAAAGGAGGACCTGCCTGTTCACCCTGAGAGTGGGGACAAGGGAGGAGGGCGCTTTCTCTGCCAAAAGGCCAGAGGTC
>CM034710.1:40220104-40244783 GCA_020142125.1 Phrynosoma platyrhinos
GAAGGTGCTGTAGGCTGTATTTCAGATGTTGTAAATGGCAAAACCAACTCTGAGTATTCCTTTAAAAAAAATCCTATGAATTTCATGGGGTTGCCATAATTCAACAGGTAACTTGCAGGCACACACTCACCTACCCACAATTACTTAGGAGAAAGGACAATTGAATTCACTGGAGTTGCATCTGAGTATTTACTGTTTTATTTAGTTGTGGTATTTATATCTAACCTTTTTCCCAACATAAGACCTGAGGCAGTTTATAACATAGATTAAAACAAAATATACATGTACAAGCTTGTATTGCTAGTCCATGCAAAGACATTTGAATCCTTAAATTGTTCCAGGGTATGTTCGGACAAGAAAATGGATTTTGACAAGCTGGAGTGTGTCCAAAGGAGGGTGACCAAAATGATGAAGGGCCTGGAAACCATGCCTTAAGAGGAGAGACTTAGGAAGCTGGGTATATTTAACCTGGGGAAGAGACAGTTAAGGGGTGATATGATAGCCTTGTTTAAGTATTTGAGGGGGTATCATATTGAGGATTGAGCAAACTTGTTTTCTGCTGCTCCAGAGAATAGGACAATGGATGGAAGCTACAGGAAAAGAGATTCCCCTAAACATCAGGAGGAACTTCCTTATAGTATGGACGTTATCACACAGGGAGTTGCAGGGAGAAAGTGGAAATAAACCGGATGAGTGGAAAACTTTAATTTACGGGATTTGTCCCATTCCGCCTCGTCTGATAACTAAATTCGAATTTGAAAGCGGGTTAATTCGAACAAAAACCTGATCTTTTCATTTCCTCAAAAATCCCGAAAATGAAAAGATCAGGTTTTCGTTCGAATTAACCCCCTTTTAAATTCGAATTTAGTTATCAGACGAGGAGGAAAGGGACAAATCCTGTAAATTAAAGTCTTCCACTAGTCTGGTTTATTTCCACTTTCTCCCCGCGACTCCCTGTGTGATAACGTCCTAAGAGCTGTTCGACAGTGGAACACACTCCCTTTGAGGTTGGTGGAGTCTCCTCCTTTGGAGGTCTTTAAACAGAGGCTGGATGGCCATCTGTCGGGGATGCTTTGATTGTGAGTTCCTGCATGGCAGGAGGTTGCACTGGATGGCCCTTGTGGTCTCTTCCAACTCTGATTCTATGATTCTAAAACATAAATGCATTGTAACTGGCTTTAAGTACTGGTAATGCGTATGAGCACTGGCATTTATTATTATTATTATTATTATTTATATCCCGCCCCTCTGTAGAGCAATCGGGGCGGCTTACAACATTACAATTTCCATATAGATATATTAAACAAAACATAAAATCCCAAATCCCACCCATCCTAATCATAATGTGTATGATTTGGGATTTAAAAGTTCATGCTTGTACATCTCTGTTTGGCTTCAAAAGGTCTCTAATGTACACAGGTAACTTTGAAAGAGGCATGCTTAGGTCAGTAACATTAAGCATCACATTGACTGTATACATGTTATTTTATGTTTGATGTTTCCAGTCCTTTGATGTCAAAATTATTCCTAAGAGCTATTGTTGAAGACTGGATTACCAGAGGAAACAGCAGGGATGACAAGGCAGTGCTGCCCCATTTCCCTTCAGAAACTGCACAATAGAGACTGCAGATTATTAACTATCACTGCACAGCATGGAGTAACTTGCTTCTGCATGGAAGATTAGCTCCATGACCATCTTTAGGTACCAGTGTTCCAAATAGGCTAAAAGATTTCTGTGCTACAGCTATCTGCAAAGTCTTGGCCATGTGGATCCAGTCTATTGTTAGTATTACATCAATAATCAATAATGGTGGTATCCAGATTGATATCATTAGTAGTGATGGCACTCAGTATCTGAGTTAGTTGTAATAACTTTTAAAAGATGAATAGGAAAAACCGGGCTTTGGGAGGTGTATTTTTTTTTTTTTTACCATATGTAGAGATGACTGTGGTTTGAATTTCTGACAAGGGTGAGGTGGCTTTGTCTTCTGTAATCTTATTAAATAGAAACTACTGTAGAGATTAAACAGTACTTGAATTTTAAAAGAAAATTTGCCCTGAAGTCATCTGTGTCGGGCATGCTGCCTAATTTAAGTTTTTCAGTGAACAATTTGACCTTTGTATTTGTACCTAGAGAGAGGGGGAGAGAGAATATGAGACAGCAAGAGACAGCAACCCTAAGGTCATAATCATGGGATTTTCTTGGCAAGATTTCTTCCAAAGAGGTTTGCCATTGCTTTCCCCTAAAGCTGAGAGAGTGTGACTTGCCCAAAGTCACCAAGTGGGTTTCATGCTGAGCTGAGAATCAAACCCTGGTCCCCAAAGTCATAGGGTTTCCACTTTATCAATCATTATCATCTTTTCCAATGAGTTACGCTGTCTCATGATATGTCCAAAGTACAATAACCTCAATTTAGTCAGCTTCACTTCTAGTGAGAGTTCAGGCTTGATTTCCTCTGTGGAGTTTATCACACGGGGGAAATCCCGTGCGGAAACGGGGCTTTAAATTAAAAAAACTCTCCAAAGCATGTATTTTTTCACACAACGTTACTGTTAAAAGGAGGTTAATCCGAACGGAAATGAGACAAAAACTGCTTCATTTTACTTTCGGAATTTCTGTTCGGATTAACCTCCTTTTAACAGCACTGGAGTTTATCACACGGAGAAATCCCGTTGATAAATTGCTTCCGCTTTTGCGGGGTTTTTCCTCTTTACATTTCTGCACCGGGCTTCCCATGTGATAAACTCCTATGTATTTTTAGCAGTCAGTGGTATCCATAGAACTCCGGCAATATTCATCCAAATGGAAGTAGGTTTAACTCAGTGGTGTTTACTTATGAGTAGATGCCAGGAGATTGTGATGTCAAGGATGTACCATTTCCTTAAGATGGAAAACTCCCGGCTTCGAAAAGAGGCATGCTGAGCACACCTGCGAGTGGGGATGGACCCAGGATGGACCTGGGCAGTGATTTCGGCGGCTGAATCCTTCTAATAATATCAGGATGCCAACTGCTTCAAATTTTAAGCCGGCTCAGATAAGCCGGTTTTATTAGCGCTGCGATAATCTCCATAGTTTAGTCATTCTGACATCTCTTCAGAGTTGAGGCTCTGTACTGGGATTTGTGTGAATAGGCAGGCTTATTTGTTATGTGCATTGAAACACCAGCTTGCCTAGAGGTATCCATCTCAAGAGCAAGTCTTGTAAAAATATTCCAATTTGGGTTCTCTCAAACATTCAGGAAATCCATCAAAGCATTCAAAGTTATCCACAGAGCTCCTCTTCGTAGACTTCTACAAACTTTAATTTTATTTGCAGGTCAGCAGTTTGTTAGACATTTAGAGAAGCACACTATTGAAAGAGCCCATGTTGTTTGGTTATTTCAGCCTTAACATTAAACCCATTCAGGTGTTAGTATTTTTAACTGTGGAGAGTGATGGGATGCACATTAAAACCCTGCTTGTTCCACCTTACTACAGAGCTTTGTGATTTGTTTTGGACCAATATAAGTTAAAGCACTATTGCAGGCTTTCTCCAACACTGTGGAAGCTCATACCTGGTGGAGTGGAGTGCAGGGTTGCAAGAGCCAGAGCCAGTGAAATCTAGTTTAACAATACCCCAAATCCATAGCGGATTGTAGTTTTATGAGGTCCATGGGTGGCTTGTGGATCAAATAGGAGCAGTACCTTCTTCCACCATTTCATGATAAGTCCTGTCTGCAGTCCATGGGCCACCACTGATTATCACCAGCTATAATTCCCAACCAAATGCAAAGAAAAAGTCCTTGCATAAACTAAGCTGGAAATTAAATTTTGGGTAGTATAGTACGCTAGGTTTAAGATTCAAGTGAGGTCAAACTAGCGGTCAATGCAGTCATCTTTAGATTGTAGAAGAACTTCATTCTTCATTTCCAATAATTACTACTATTTCAGTGACCTGAAAGTGTTATGAAACCTCCCCATTCTATATAATTTCATGCTCACATTTGGAAGCATTTTATTTTGGAGAATGCTGAATTTTCTATAAGGCTGTCCATTTGGTTCAGAGCTCCTATGATGTGGGTGTTTTGAGGCTAATATATCTTTACTATCAAAACTATTTAATATTTTACGTAGAAAACGAAGATCCCATTATTCATTCTACATACCTTTGGAATGCATGAAATGTGTGAGCTGAAAGTGAAACAACTGCATTCAGAGAAATTACTCTGGCTGCGCAGATGAGAGTTGGAGTTCTGAAGGTGTGGCACACGACCGATCTGGGCATTCAAACATGACTTATTCTTCCTCACCATTCCAGTTAAGGGCACACGATAACAAGAAACCTGCTAAAAACTATGACTCAGAGTTGCAGGTTCTCTGGGTGTCGCCAAACTTCCATTTAATTTTTATTTCTTTTATTATGTTTTGGGTATAAGATGTTGGGCTTAACCTTTAGAAAGCCCCACCTGCATCCATAGAAGCACTTGTGAGGGGTGGAAAAATTATGAAGCTGATCAGGTTGACATAACTTTTCCCATGCACCACTCATCAGTTTCGGAGAGGTCAGTGTGTGTAGTATTCTGCAAGTTGTCATTGTGAGAGAAGTACAGGATAGAGAGAAGGTTGACTTCTGGTCCACTTTCTGTTTTTAAAAAAGGGTCTCTCTTGGACCTAAAGTGTGCCAGAAAGGGTACAAAATGTGCCAATTTCTTTCTAGCCTGTAGGGGACATTTTGGGGCAAACATTTCCCAAACTTTCTGCTGGGGTTGGTAGGTAGTGGGGCCTTCCTTGTATACAATTTCTATATGTGTTCTATAAGTTTCTGACTTATGACAACCCTAAGGCAAACCTATCATAGAGTTTTCTTCGCAATTTTCTTCAGAGGGGTTTTGCTGTTGCCAAAGCATGAGGTTGAGAGAGTGTGACTTGCCCAAAGTTACCTGGTGGATTTCTCTCGCAGAGCAGGGATTCAAACACTGGTCTCCCAATGTCCTAATCCAACACCCAAACCATTACACCATACTGACTAAAGGGCGGAATAGATGGGCAAAATAAGCAGGTTTCAGTTCGGCTTCAAGGCAGAGCATTTAGATGATGCACGCTTTGAATCCATTAGGAAAGCTCCCTCTAGCCGTCTTATGGGCAGAAAAGCCGCTTCAAAAAGAAGCTCCTTTTTTCCACTTCTTCCCGGAAAGTGAGCACCTTCGCATGTACATATAAATGCACCAACGCCAGCGCAGCTCTAAAGGGGTGCTCTTTCCAAACCCTAACCTTAATTGTGCATGTAAACACCTTGTCACAAGAGCACATTTAAAAGGAACAGAGCTGCTGTACCCAAGTGGTGGGGGTGGCAATGCCTGAAACAGAAACCATGGAAATTCTCATGGAGATGAGTACAACATACACAAAACAAACAGTCAAAGAGGGGGCATAGGGTGAAGGGGAGAATGAAGGGAGGCATGATTGTCCCTTGCTGGCACATGCGAATGTGTGCAGCTTCACAGGGATGGCCATGCAATGGGATAGCAGTCACCAGCAGTTCACTCCTGCGAAGGTGCGCAGGGATGGTGCAGGGAACAGTAAAAAAAATAAAATAAAAGTGCCCAGCAGTGCAGCTTGTAGCCATGTCATGTAGTTATTACTTGCTCACTCCAGCTGCCTTGGAAGCCGAGAGTGCAGTTGGTAGGGTTTCAGTGTGGCTTCGGAAAAGGCAGCTTCAAGCCACTTTTTCCTGCCTGTCTGTTTCGCCTGTAAGCTACCTTAGCCTGTTTTAATAATATGTATATACTACTGCACTTTCCCTAAATTCTTAGGGCTCTTCTAGTGTATTTTCTCAGCTGTTCTTATGCCTACTCTGAAACGCAGATCAGTACTTACTAGGGGCCGATGCAGACTGGCCTAAAAGACTGGCCTGGGGGTGGAGTTGGGGTGGGGCAACCACACGCCAGCTGCCCCGACTCCACCTCGCTGCTGTGCGCCCAACCGCATGGAGCGCGGCATCAGGGTGCCCCGTTGGTGCAGCATGCACACACGTTATGCCAAAGCAGGGCAAAAGAGCCACTGCAGCGGCTCTAAAGGTGGCTTTTTGCTGCCCCAAAAAGGAGCAGCATTTGCCCGCTCTTTTGGGAGCGGCAAAAAGCCAGATCGGGGCTGCAGCATGTGGTTGCTGCGTCCCCGATCTGATGCTCCCAGGGGTAGGGGCCATCTGCATCAGTCCTAAGTCCACATTTCACATTAGGATGGGTGGAGCTGAGAGAGAAACTGATTTGCGAAAGGCAAGCAGGTGAATTTATACCTGGTACTTGTATTATTTAATATAAATAATACATTTTTTATTTGTTGATGAAGGTACTTTATACATTCTTCCATTCTTTTCATCTTCCACAAAAAACATTTTAATGTATTTCAAATGTAATACAGACAGCTATTTTAAAAATTAGGTAGGTAGAAGAGTCAAATGTTTGTATGTCAAGTATATCGTCCGTTATTACAGGTGTAGTTATCAGACATTCAAAGCTTATTCATTAGCTTCTCAATAAACCAAAATCTTCAATTCTTAACAAATCTTAACAACCCAGTAATAATGATAAGGAACACTTGACACTGAATCAGACTTCTGCAGGGCCTTGAAAGTTTACTTTTCTTAGACTACAACTCCCCAAATCCCCCAGCCAGCATGGCCACTCAGAGTTTGGAAGTGCTACAAGTTTAATAAAATAATAACAAAATTATATGAGATAATATTAATATTAAGAATTCTGCTAGAAAAAGGGATGATAACTGATTCCATGATAAAATGGGCCCAAAATGTTGGGCACATGTTAACTTTGAAGCAATGGGAAGAGAACACAAAAATTTACAAGTTCACAAGACCTCAAAGAAAATTACATAAAATTACTACATAGGTGGTGCTTGACACCAGAAAAATTAAATAAAATGTACAAGTCAGTGGATCCTAAATATTGGAAATGTAACGAGACAACTGGAATATTTTTTCATTTATTGTGGAGCTGTCCCAAATCCAGGAAGTTCTGGAAAGAAATACATTTAGTAATGTGCCAGAGTACATCAATTTTCCTATGAAAACCAAGTTATTTCTCTTAAATATGAATGATGTGTCAGACAAAAAAGATGAAAGCAAAAACTGGAAATTAGTATTATACATGGTCACAGCAGCTTGTATTCTGTTTGCCAAAAAATGGAAAGAAAAAGACTCACCAATAATAGAGGAATGGCTGATAAAACTTATTAATATGTTAGAGCTAGACAAACATACCTGTTTAATAAATAACAAATCTTTGAAAACAGTGGAGGAAGACTGGCTTCCTTTAATGAAATACTGTACTGGAAGAAAAATTGGATACATCTGATTATATAATACTTATCAGTTAAAGTGTGAAAATACAAATCAGTCACAATAAAGTCATATGATAATCTAATATTACTCAAACTTCTCAACAGATGACATTGCATTTATTATTACTTTTTAGAAGTGATGAAGTTCAACTGTTAGAAGTGGAATTAGATAGATAATAAACTAAGAGAAAATAGATTTAATGGACTGATGAGAAAATAACAATAGATTACACTTTCAGAAAGTCAAATGAAAAACCAGGAGGAAGTAGTATTATGACAGACATGTAAGAGTGAAAGTACGATGAATGTTGATTTTATGTTTTGTAAGAAAGAATTGTAAGTATACTGTGATATCTATATAGACTATTGTAATAAAGAATTATATATATATATATATATAAATGCTATTTTGGGACCACCACTTCTTGAATCTCCCAGTGACCACTCAGAACCTAGGAAAATTACTGTTTTTAATTGTCATTTCCTCAACCCCCTCACAGCATATAAATGTAAATTACTCTTTAGTAAAATAAGTATTTTTTTAAAAAAAGATGCTATTTCTTTTCCAGTCCTGTGGCATCAGTTCCTATTTTTTTCAAAGCTTACACAAGTTGTCTGAAGAAAAACAAAACAATCCAAAAACCATAGTTTCATATTGAGTAAACCAAAAACATTCTGTTAAATATTTTTTAAAAAAGGAAATTGAATGCAAATATTTTCTGATGGAAGTTGAAAGAGTACTATTGAACAGCTATTCCTTTTTTAAAAGTAACTTTTTTAAAGGGTGCTTTTCCAGTGGCAGTTTGATGTACTCTCAGCTGAATACTTGAGTTCAGGTCAAGATTTAGCATTAGTCTACCTTCCACCCATATGCTGTAGATGGACTCTTATCAGCATGGATGCAAACAATATACACTGTGCCCTTTCATTTCTTGGCACATAAGAAATTACACAGAAATTACAATAAATGACTTCTGCTACAATCCTATCAACCCTGCCCAGGTACAAAGCTTATAAATCCCCTTCCAAAACTGAGCATCCTTGTGAGCATTCATGTGACTCTCATGTGCATAGTCACCACTGGAAACATCATCAAGTGGGGAGAATATTTATTAAGAAGTATCTCCAACTGACATATGAACTATTTGTTAATGACAGTTCCATAATTCTCTCTTTAAATACACAGAATGCAATGGCATCTGTTTTGTTTTTTACAAGAGGAAAAAATAATAATGTATGAGTTTATTCCTGCCAGGCAGCAAAGAGTCTGAAGGGTCCAGCACTTACCCAAGATGTGGTTGTCCTGGAAGCAGGTCAGTGGGTGCTTATGAGATTTTTGGGATATAGAGTTATTTAGAGACATGTACTAGTTGAATGTAAAATGAAAGTGTGCATATCAATGACACACATAGGGAAGCCCATAGAGAAGAAAGCTCTCTGATGCCTTTGACTTGATCCAGTCCAATTTACAACATCCCTGACTGCTATATATAGAGACTATCTTGTTTCAGTTCTTCTCCCTGATTCCTAAATTAACACATTTCTTGATGTATGGTGGGGATACGTAATCTTCACCCAAGACCTATGCTTTCTTGACCATCACAGCTTCCATTTAAATCACACCAGCAAAACTTGAGTGGTCACTCACTGTCCCTTGCCAGGCCTTTGAGAAATTTGCTTACCTGCATTTACAGCAATGGCTGTTCTTATAGTAAAAATTGTAGTGTCTCTCTATAATACACAGTTACAGCTGACTAATATCTCTCCAGCTGTAGGATGATGAGTTCTTCCTACAGAACCTATAGTCTGGTGTCAGTCAGTGTTTATAATTTGTTGTCAAGTCAACTTTGACTTATGACAACCCTAGGAATGAGAGGTTTGCAAGAACCTCAGTCACTGATGGCCCTGCTCAGATGTTCCAAACTCAGGGCCATTGCTTCCTTGATTGAATCAACCCACCTGTTGTGTGGTCACCCTTTTTTCCTACTGTCTTCCACTTTACCAAGCATTATTGTTTTTTCGAGTGTGTAACGCTTTCATAAAATGTCCAGATTGGTTGCTGTTGCTGCTAACTGCCATCAAGTCAACTTTGACTTATGAATAAGAGACCTGCTATGAATGAGAGCCCTCTAAGACACTGCATCATCAACAGCCCTGCTCAGGTTCTGCAATTCAAGGTTGTGGCTTCCTTGATTAAGTCTGCCCAACTGTGATGCAGTATTCCTCTTGTATTACTGCCTCCCACTTTATCAAACATTGTCAATTTTTCGTCATCTCATGAAATGGATTGCAACAGCAACCACTTCAGATATTTTATCTTCCAGGGAGAGTTCAGGCTTGATTTTCTGTAGGAAATACTTTTTTGTTTTTTATCTATAGAGCTCTGCTGTAGAACTACATTTCAAATGAGATGATTCTTTTCCTGTCAGCTTTCTTCACTTTCCAGCTTTCATAACCATATGTATAAATCAGAAATACTATGGTATGGATGATACTGACTTTGGATCTCAATTATATACACTCGTCCCTCCACCTTTGCTAGGGTCAGGGGCACAGGTCCCCCCTGAATGTGGAAAAAACCACAAATAACAAAAACACTATGTTTTTTCCTGAGAGAACACCTCTCTAGGAATCTCTAGGTCCTCCAGTGCAACTCCATGGTCAACATCTGCCAGACATTGACCATAGAATTGTGTTGGAGGAGCTACAAAGGCCTAATGAAGTGTTCTCTCTAGGAATCTCTAGGTCCTTCAGTGCGACTTTTGGTTAAAGTTGACCATAGAGTTGCACTGTAGGACCTAGATATTTCTAGACAGAACATATTAATAAAATCCATGAATAATCAAATCTGCAAAAGTCAAAGTCGCAAATGTGGAGGGACGAGTGTGTCCCTCAGGGCGCCATTCTGTTTAACATCTATATGAAGCTGGTGGGTGAGATCATTTGGAGTCATGGAGCTGGGTGTTATCAGTACGCTGATGACACCCAGATCTATTTCTCCATGTCTCAATCGTCGGCCTCGAATCCCTATGGTGTCTCCCCTCTCAATGAATGTCTTAAGGCATTAATGGGCTGGATGAGGAAAAACAGATTGAGAGTGGATCCAGAAAAAACTGACGTGCTCACAGTAGTGGCCCCGAAATCAAGAATTGGGTTGCAACCTCCGGTCCTGGACGGGGTCACACTCTCCATAAAGGACTGTGTTCGCAGCCTGGGGATGTTCCTTGACTTGTCGCTCCTGATGACAAATCAGGTAAATGCGACGGTCAGGAGTGCCTGTTATCAGCTTTGGCTGATACACTAGCTGCACCCTTTTCTGGAAGTAAGGGACCTTGAGACTGTTATGCACATGCTGGTAACTTCTTGTCTGGATTTCTGTAATGCGCTCTACATGGGGCTACCCTTGTGCTTGGTTTGGAAACTTCAGTTAGTACAAAACATGGGAGCCAGAGTGATTTCTGGAACATCTAGGAGGGACCACATAACTCCGGTGTTAAAGTCCCTCCACTGGCTGCTTATTAGTTTCCGGGCCCAGTATAAGGTGTTGGTTATTACCTTTAAAGCCCTAAATGGCTTGGGTCCAACCTATCTTCGGGACCACCTCTTCCCATACAATCCTCCCCGCACACTCTGGTCCTCTGGGAGGAATTTGCTCCAGCCATTAAAATCTAGGCTGGCTGCAACCTCCCAGACGGCATTCTCAATAATTGCCCCCAGATTGTGGAACAGATGAGATCTGTCAGATTACAGTGCTAAACAGCTTTAAAAAGGCTGTTAAAATGGATCTCTTCCAGCAGGCTTTTCCAGATTAGACTTCCCGACCTCAAGAACCCCCTTATTCTGCCCTCTCCTAATTTGGATGCTGCCACTACTCTTCTTGTTCTATCTATTTTGTTGTCACTGGTTTGATTTTATTCTATGTTATTTTAATCCTAAAATGTTTTAACTAGTGTCTGGTTTAATACTTTTATTAAGGGGGTGGGTGGGTATTGGGTCTTTTGGATTTATATCACATGTATTTTTAATTGTTGTCAGCCACCTTATTATTATTAAAGCTTGAGGATCTTATCTAGTTCCTTTGTAGCTCCTTTTCCAAGTCCTAGATTTCTTGACTACAGTCTTGATTTTGATGTTTGACTGTTCCAAAGTATAGAAAGCCTTTAACTATTTTGATGTTTTCATCATCTACTTTAAAGCTATGTAATTTGTATGTGGGCGTTATCTAAGTGATCTAACCAGGCTTAGAAATCTCTGCTAGGGAGCTGTAGTGCTATAGTTCAGGAGTGGGCAACAGAGCTGTCTGGCTGAGAATTTTAACTATAGATTATTGCTATAATTATGTCTCTATGAATGTACAGCATGCCCTTCCCATTGCCATGCACCTACCCACCGCAGATGAGAAAAAGTCTGCATTCTCAAGCTCTATTATAGTCAATGTGCAGTGGTGTGCATGTAGCTGTGTGCAGCACAGTCGTGTATGAACCAAAATTGATGATAATGGGACCACTAGAGTCCACAAATGTCTAGCCTGCTGATGTGGCAGGCCCACTGTATGTATGTGTGTGTGTGTTTAGAAAAATCAGTGTGGTATAATGATTTGAGCCTTGTACTATGACTCTAGAGACAAGAGTTCAGATCCCTTCCCAGCCATAAAAACCCACTGGGTGACCTTGGACAATTCACATTCTCTCATCCTCAGAGGAGGACAAAGACAATCCTCCTCTGAAGAAATCTTTCTTAAAAAACCCTATGATAGATCTGATTTAACAACTTGAAGGTACACAACAACAGCAGCAACAACAACATGTATGTATTTACTTATTTACTTACACATCTTTATCCCAGTACAGGATCTAGGACAGCTTATAACAACATGTATAATGCAGATATATTCTTAGAATGAAGATTTGATGAACTGGAAGGATACTGGATCTCTTTGTAATCACAGAGAGTTCATTTAGATTAACTCCAAATCCATAATACTGTAGTGTTGACCGTATGTATAAGAAATTGAATTTGGCAAGTGGTGTGCTTTAAAAAAATCAGAATGGACAATACTTTTATGAGGATCAAGAAAAGCAACACTCAGTGGTAGGTTTGTTTGTTTCTCATAGACAATGATTATCTGCATATCATGCCTCTAGTCCAGGAGTAGGCAACCTTTCCCATTTAAGGGCCGAGGGCCTTCAGCTCCCAGAAGCCTCAGCCATGTTGGCCAATAGTCCCATGTTGACCAATAGCTCCTGGGATTCTGGGAGCTGAAGTCCCTCAGCCCTTAAAGGGGAAAGGTTGCCTACCCCTGCTCTAGTCATTTGTAGATCCAGTCCACGGTTATCTTCTGTATATCATCTAATCTGGATTTTTCCAGAAGAGAAGCATTTGAAGCCTATAGCTTTAATCCAAAGAATTATAGAATGAGATTATGAGATACTGGGGACATCTAGATTTTAGAACAGTATCCTCCTTCCTCTCCCCAATGCCAAATTACAAACTTGAATTGAAACAGAGATTTTTCACCAGCAGGGCATGGAAGAAAGGAGATCAGTTGATCTATGAAGAACTCAACTCCATCCTACTTTATCACAAGCTGATTATGGAACTTCCCTCTATTCCAAACATGGGAGCATTGTTGTTCAAGTGTCGGGCCTCGTACCCACTATGATATAAAACAAATTGCTGATCGGGTTATATGTCTGTCATTCCCTCTTGAAACCGGTTCTGAACTGACTGCACTGGGTTTTAGTTGTGATGAAGCGAGGCAAATGCAAAAGAACTGCTCTTTCCTGACACTAATTTTTTTGGTGGTTCTTTTGAAAAGAAGGAATTAGCAATCATGCTCAGCAAGTGGGAATGACAGACCTGAATTGCATCAAACCAAAGGGGAGGGATTACTGGGGCAGTGGGTTGGCACATCCCTCACCAGTTTTTGGGAAAATCCACCATTTCTCCCCTCCCCTTTCCCAGGACCCATCCTACATTCCAACCTTCTGTCCGGGAGAAATTCCAAAATACTGGGAGGGCACCACTTCAACTCCCCATGTCCTCCAAGTCCTGCAAGGCTGGGAGGTCACCACCTCACCCAGGGGAGAGTCCTCCATATGACACCCGTGGCTGAGACATCCCAAAGGACTTGAAAGACATGGGGAGTTGAAGTGGTGCCCTCCCAGCCTTGCAGGACTTGGAGGACATGCTTCCTAGTCAAGCTCAGAATGGAGGGCGTTTTGGAATTCCTCCTGGACAGAATGGGTCCTGGGAAATGAGAGAGGAGGAAATGGTGGATTTCCCCAAAAACTAGTGAGGGATGGGATGCTAGTGAGGCATGGGATTCTGGCCATGGCACTCATGACTCCCTCCTGTGTTTTCTTGAATGTGTTGCCAGTTGCATCACCGATGACGCGTAGATGATTGACAGGCATTTTGTGGGGGAATAAACTAGTGAGAACAACAATCATGCCAAATAAGAAGCAAATAAAGAAAAGACCCACTTCCATAGTGGGAATGACGTAAGGACTGGAATCAATTCACCAACCTGGAGAGAAAGCAAATCACAAACTGGGTTAAATGTAAGTGGGAATGAATCCTCAGACATGCTGGGATAAGAGCCAGGAGGAGAATGAGCACTGTCTCCCTGTGCTACTGGGCCTCCTAATATCTAGAAGACAGAATTACTGATAAGTCTATCTGCAGTTTTCTGTTAACATGAGTCCTAAACTCCATACCTTCCAACAGCTGAAACAGATGGGCAGAGTCTTTCTGGTGTTCTCAGGCTTCCTTGCTGAGTACCTCAATTCTCTACTTATAATAGCAGTTTTGCATATTCTTCACTATTAATAATTTTTGCCCTCTTGTTGCATGGCCATACACTTGTGACCACACTTTGATGTTGTTTGTCCCAGTTTTCACCTGTGAAATGTTATGCCAGCTTAGTTGAGTCCAGTATTATTCCTTAAATATTAGTTTCCTCTTAGATATCCCTTAGATTTATTGTATGGAAAAGAATTCTGTCTGTGATTTCCCTCACTACTTGAAGTGATACAGTGGCAGGGTAATAAGTTATCTGCAGGAACTAGAATTGAACCATCTTAAAAAAAATTGGGAACAGTGAAAGCCAAGATTTAACACCTTCCTTATCTGTCTCTCTGTTTAATCGTTTTCCGATTTGTCTGATATTTTTGTCCTTTTGCCACCTATATAATGGTGTTTGACATCTCTGTCATATGCATACAATTTTCACTACAGATGTAAATGTTCATAATTTTTGTTCTTGAAGGCAAAAATGAATACTTTTATCATTTTTCTTCTTGCTGTGAGATCTGAGAAGTTTTCAAAGTCTATTCACCAAAAACACCAAAAAAATTTCCTGACACCCAGGAAACCTGTTTTTTAAATTGTTTTTTTTTAATTACTTTTAAAATATTCTGCCCATTCCTAATTTGCACACTTAAGCTGGTCCATGACATTTGCCACTGAAACTGAGTGCCACTCTCTTTATTTTATCAGAAAAGCATTTTTTAATTTAGGAACAATGAATCATCAATGCTTTTTGAAAAAGTTTTCAAAGAGTTAACTTTGCCATCACTTCTGCAAGGAACCTGCCATTCCTAAGGCATTATTCATGAACTTTTGTGCCAATTGTCTCCCACTCCTTCCTGATGATGATTCAATCTGTCATTTTCACTCAAGGTTTGCGTTGGCATTTGGGGAATTCTACTTTTTTTCTTTAGCAGCAGCAAAACTGTATTCATCAACCCAGAAGCACCCTGTTGTAAGCAGTTTTTCGGACCCATGCATTCAGTGTGGGACGTAAGCCTGTATAAGTAAGAGCTGGACTACAATGGTCAAAGAAGTAAAAAAGATTTTTTTTGTTGTTTAGGGGTCAGCCATTGAGTCATTTACTTAATAGTGCACTGCAATAAACCCAGAGATTGGGAAAATTACTTTTTAGACAACAGTCCCCAGAATTCCCAAGCCTGCATGGCACTGTTGTCCAAAATATAATGTACCCAAGCTCTTAAGTGGTCAGCATTCTTAAATATATATAAAAGTTAAAAAAACACAAAGTTCTTTACTTTGGAGAGAGTCACTGGGTATATCTGTACTACAGTTGCACCAGTTTCTTGTACTATTTGAATTTTCATGGTTCCATTCTACAGAATCCTGGAATCTGTAGTTAGAAAGGGGTCCTTAGAATTCTCTGTTGGAGAGCTCTAATGCTCTCCATTGAACTACAGCAGAAAAATCTAAGTACTGCTGCAAACTACAAATCCCAGGATTCCATGGGATGTAACCGTGGCAGTTAAAGTGATATGGCACAAAAATATCTGTATAGAGCAGATAGAACCCAAGTTTCAACGCCAGATAATCGTTCATCTTCAGTACAAACTCCCATCTCTAATGCTGAACAAGTTGGGGGCTTTGAAAATCCAGGTAGAAAGACTGACTCTTTTGCATGGTTTCCTGGTTCTTTATTGTTCTATTTACTTATATGTTGATAATGGACACACCACGGGTGGGAAATTCTCCAATGCAAATGCAGTAGTTGTGCAGCCCTATTTATTTCAGTGAGGCTTCTGCAAAAGACCTTCCTACTGGTTTGTACGGGGAAAAAAATCCTTCTGATGTCTAACTGCTAACATGACACATTTCTGAAACATAAGGTGTCAGTAAAGAATTTCTGCACTTTAAAGTTTCAAAGGAGTTCAAAACCTCTAATCCATTAACTATAAAATCACAAGAAGCTACTTTACAAGTGTTTCTCTGCAGTTTTAATTTGCAGTTTAACTTGATATGGATTTTCCACTTTGTTTAATCTCTGAAATTTATTTCAGTCTCACAATCAGGTCAAATGTAAACATATATTTGTAGTGAAACCATGGCTTTAATGAGCACCTGAATCTTGAACTGATAGAACAACATATACACACTCAGTTGGGCCATAGCACAGACATTAGATTTGAAAATCAATTCAATAAAGTTAAATGTGAGAAACAGAGGAATTAATTTATTGTCACCAGCATCACAAATTGAAATAATTTGATTAGTTAAATTGTCATTGATAATTCATTATTTATGATGTTCATTTTGGAGCAGAAAATGGCATATTTTGTTATATGCACCTTCAAAAGTACTCTTTTAGTTGTTCCAGAGTGACCTAATATAGATATTTTCCCTACAGATGAATTACAAGGTCTATAATACAATTGTTGCTTGGGAATGGTAGAAGTTCAACCCCTCTGGAAATTATCAGATTGGGAATGTTTGCCCTAAAGTTTACAGACTATTTTGTCATTGATCTGTGATTCTACCCCATCCCATCCTGTCATCTCCAGCATACATTGTACTATGTCCTTCAAACACCTTATTTAGTTAAGTTTTATAAGGAGTGATGTTAAATTTTTGTAAAAAAAATATGAGTTTATTTCATTTGGAGAACACTGATCTACTGCAAGTGCAGCAATAAATGGTTGGCTGAAAAGATTTGTCAATGAATCAAGGATGGAATTCACAATCAGAAATGTTTTGAGCATATGCATAAATTATTTTCTTTACAACTGAATCAATACATAATCTCTGCTCCCACTGTCTATCAAAAGCATGATCTGCAAAGATCTGATGTAACATCTAGAACCATCTCAGCATGCAGATTCATTGGATTTAATGAAGAAAGGACCACTTGTTTTCTTATGTTAAGTGTAAAGATGTTTCTGAGCAACAGGTCATTCTTAGGGGAGTTGAATTTGGCTTGTCTATGTGGTATTTCCATAGAGTTCTTGAGATGATCCGGAGGGACTGCCGGTCAACTGTAATGCTGCTTTGCGGACACCTGCCAGGAAGACATTTGCCTTGGGGTCCTCTTTCACCACATTCCTCCTTCTGGAGACATGTGCTATCTCGCTTCTCCTCCTCCCACATCCAGGTGAGTCAGAGGTGCAGCAAGGGGTAATACAGAGATTGCCCAAACTGAGTGTAGCTTAATGCAACCCTGTCTATGACCCTGGGAATTTAGGAAGCCATCTGAATCAAGTATTAGGATTGTCAATCTGCAATTTACTCAGGTTTGAAGCAAGTTTCGTAGTTGTAAATGAAGAACAATAGTAGTCTCCCTTGTGTTCTCCCACCCAAGTATTAACAAGGCTGAACTTTGCTTTGCTTTCAAAATTGAACAAAACCAGTTGTGTTTGGGGTGGCACCATGGCCATTATGATCAATTAGAACTGCCTCCGGGCAAACAGAAACATATTTACAAAATTCAAAGAAAAATCCATCAGTGATACCTTTATTGGCCAACCAAAATGCACAAAATACTTGTTGCAAGCTTTTGAAGCTCCATGGGCTTCTTCATCAGGCTAGATGTTACAAACCAAACAGGAGAAAAACAATTGGAGATGTTAGATGCCTGCATGTTGTTTCAGTCTTTAGTTAAGATGATATATGGTGGGGAGGTTATCTTTTGCAGGTAGGTTCCTCCTCCTCCTCCTCCTGGCTATAAGAAGATTTGCAAAGTCCAGGAAATTTAAAATCCATTTGCATCTCAACAGGGATCCCTGTTTTGCAATCCAATATGTCTCTATTCCAGTGAGGCCACGGGCCTCTTTGTGGCAGAGAACACAATTACCCCTGAATGTTTTCTGTATTTACAAAAGTTGTTTGTTTTCCCTTCCCTCCATTTTGGCCATCAATGTTTGCAGAGGAATATTTGGGCAGCTGGGCTACAAAATTGATAATAATAGCTAGGAATTGTTTTCACTTTATATGCAAGACTAGCTTTATGTGGCTGCAAGTAAAAAAGCTGACCAGTATAAAACAATCTGATTGGTGCACAGAAAAACAAATCAGAACAGTTTGAAGTACTGAGATAGTGGTTCTGGCTTTGCATAGGCTGCCTGTGTAAGTACTGTTTGTTCTTTGACCGGTGAAATTATTTCTGGTTTACACTGCTATGGGTGAGCTGTAGTGCTGTAGAGCAATCTTATCACCACCTGGATTATACGCATGCATGGTAGAGGAATGCTCTTACTCTGAATGCAAATCAATTGTAAACCAATATTCACCAGAAAGTATGTCTCCCTTGATGGCTAATCTCTGCCACCTTAAACATTCCAGCCTGTGATATTTGGTTTGTTGTTGATCTTAAATTGGCATTGAAATGTCATGTACAATATTCCTTTTAAAAAACCAACAACTCTCATTTTCTTTTTTTAAAAACCCAAAATACCAGAGGGCTTAATTTAACTGGTTGAATTTTATGTGCTCAGAAACCATGTATCACAAAAGGAAGCCCTGAACAAATAAAAATTCCTTTCCTCCCTACTCTTTGCCAAAATGAGATTTTCATACCAGCCCTTGAAATGTGTAAACTCACAAGAACAAAGCCTGGGCAAGCCTGTAGACATAGTGATTACACACATCTTAGAGGAGGTTCACCCTCCTCCTGCATGCAGTGAATAAGCAAAGAAACCCATTAATCGTTTTCTTTTCTTTTTGTTGCTGGCATGTTTGTTATGCCTCCTTAGGAATCCTATTGTTTGCTGGGAACATCTGATATTGCTATTGCTCTCATGATGGCAGCAGCAATTTTGCGATAGCACTAGAGAATTTTCCACAAAGGGAGGTCCTGTATCCTTGTAATTTTTTAAATTTTAAATACGTAATCTCTTTCAGATTTGTACTATATTCCCCAAGTGGCTTTCATGACCACATCAAGCAATAAAATCTCAATGTATCACTAAATTACAAACTCCACACAGAGCTTGGGATTTTTTTTTTTTTTTGAAGGAACTAGTTGCTTTACTCTTCACCACTCAATAAGTCATGAATTGTTACTCTTATTGAGGTCCAGAAAGATGACTTTCAGAGTTATTTATTACTAACATGTTAAGATGCAGTGGCTCAAGTGGTTAAGATGCTAACTCTGTTGGTTGCAAGATGGGCAGGTTGGTACCTCAAGGCCCAGGTGCTGCACGATGGGGTGAGCTCCTGTCACTAGTCCCAGCTTCTGCCAACCTAGCAGTTCAAAAGCATGCAAATGCAAGTAGATAAATAGGTACCACTTCGGTGGGAAGGTAAACAATGTTCTGTGCAATCATGCTGGCCATATGATCACAGAGTAGTCTCTGACAACACTGGCTCTTCGGCTTAGTAATGGGGAGGAGCATCACCTCCTATGGTCGGACACAACTTCACAACCTTGACAATGGGGATTACCTTTACCTTTACCTTTTTAATGTGTTACCATTACTGTTACTGTTATTCTTTCTCCCTTTGGAAAATACAGTTGCCCCTCCCAATTTGCGGGAGATCCATCCCGTGAAAATGACAGCTTGCTAATATTCAAGCCCCATTTAAAGTAATGGTACATGCATCCATGGCGCATGCGCATGGCCATTTAAAATATAGCGCTTGTCCCTCCCCATAAAGAGTGAGGCTGCAGACTCCAGGACTATGAATGGGGAGGGACAACTGTACAGGAAAATGCTCTCTGGTTCCTCCAAATTGCCAATTCATATACTACACTTTGGAAATGTTGAGAAAAATTTAGAAGACATTACAAAGCAATTCTTCCCACCTGAAGTAGAAGGCAGCCCATCAAGGGACCCCCTCCCCTTTCCACTTCTCATTGCTCAGACTGAGTCATAATAATAATAATAATAATAATAATAATAATAATAATAATAATAATAACAATACTAATACTAATAATAATAATAATAAAATTATTTTGTAGCCCGCCCCTCTGCGGAGCAATCGACGCAGGTTACAACATTTAAAATACACAAGTTAAAACATTCAATTCCCCATCCAACCCTCCCACCCCTTAAAACAGTATTAAAGTAATTATAAATTAAAACCACATGCTCCGAGGTAAAAACAAACCAAATAACAATACACTAATAAAACATACTCACAGAGTAATGAGTAAAAGGCAGAAAATCCATTTCTGTTCTACTGAAAAGTAGTAAATTACAATCATGGCTGTTACCAGGCAAAACAGTGATCCATTTACAACTCATTGCTGCCAAAATACAAGTAAACAGACTTGTCAAAAACCATTTTGTAATGGTATCTTTCTTAGGCCAAACAAAAATGGCAAAATACACCAGATTTCAGAGATCAGGCAAAGATGCTAAAATAACATGCAGAAGAGAAAAAGTGATGTTGTTGGAGTCACCAATTCTGGACAGGCACAACACTGTGCCTTCTTCAGTGGTTTCTTGCATTTTGGGATTAATTTTTTTTGGTTGAAAATTTGTTTATAAACCTAGGTTTTGGGGAAAATCTTGGTTTTTCATACACAAAAGCCCCTTTCTGCATGGAAAACAGTATACTTGATCAAAATAAAGTTTTACACAAAAAGTTTTTTGCACAAACCCAAGCTTTGTGTACTAAAAACAAGGTTTTTAATGAGGTTTTTTTTTTTTTTTGCATAATAATAATAATAATAATCACAAAATGTGAAATATCTTGTGGTGGCTGGCCATTTTCTTAAACAGGATATTCTTAATGTGCCAAGATGCCCTTTCTCATTGAAAGCAACAGAAATTATGACTATTCCCCTTCATATCTTTTGTCCAGCCTATTATTTTCCCAGTCTGCTGCCAGTCCTACAATGGGATGGGATGGTGCACCTTTTTTTTTTAAGAGCAGAAATCTGCATACCACAGAAGTGCAAACAAAGGAAAGGTGATATGTTTCCACAAAATACAGTGACTCACAAAATGTGAACGGAAAAAAGGAGAAATATGATGACACTTTTGTGAATGGCTAGTCTGGAAGCCAGATAATAACTTTTACTCTGTAATAGTGAATGTTGGGAGTATTTCAACCCTGACATGGTCCTTTTAGTTTTAATTGTTATTTCTTTCCTCTGTGCATTGATGCTGTTGTAACGGGGCTCTAGTGGAAGGATTTCCCTTTATCTCTTTTCTGCAGTAGCTTATTAATGGTCCTTGTCCTCATTTTGTAGGATGGTCCCTGATCATAGGATGTGATGAATGCACAGCAACAGTAACAGAGATGAATGCCTGTACCTCTATAGTGAGTTGGGTCTCTGCTGACAGTCAGATGGGTTTTGGAGTCTGTGTTGACTTCATGGCTAAATGTTAACAGCTATCCAGAGGCATGAAAGGCTTAATTTAGTGACTTTGATACGTTTTACATTAGTTTGCCAGTTTGAGACTAGGAAAAGATATGAAGGTTGGGAATGGACTAGGTGATTAATTTTCCTCTTTGAGTAACCTGTTTGCACAGTTCTCGTAACTATGGGAAGGCAGAGATGGGTTACACTTGTGCACTGTGATTTTCTTTATTTCTGCATTATATAACCCTTGGGAGTCAATCTTCCATTGGCCTCACTCGGGGAGGGGGAAGGATGCATATCAGCACATGAGGCCCCATATAGCCAGAGATGGCAACTGAATTGAATCACCAGTTGGAGATAGTCTGAGTAGAATTAGTAGTTTAGGGACCCAGTTCCATCATTGGCTGTGAAGGGATGCTGGACCTCAGTAGTGAAAGGGCTGGAGTGCTTCTCTGCTGTGTACCATCTGCTGCATTATTCATCACCAATAAAGCTTATTTTATGTTAGTAATGTCTGTCATTGTTTGGCATAGAAAGAACTGTTTGAAGGGTGGGCTAGGGGCTAGAACTGCACCCATTTCCAGCACAGAATGACCTCAAAAATTGTTGCGAGGATAAAGTGGGAAGTGATCTTTGTATGTCGAGGTGGATAAAGTGCAACTGGGAGGTTGCATATGGCCCTTGGGGTGCCAAATTGTGGCCTATTAAGATATTATTAAAATTATTAAAAATAATAACTTGGGAGCCTGAGTTATTATTTTTTAAATCCAGGCACTTTTTTGCCCCTAAGGAACTGTCATGCCCATCCTGGCTGATGACTCAGAGGATGAGGGGGATGAGCCACAGCCTCCCTTGGGACCTGAGCCTGAAGCTGTTGAGTCTGAGCCTGGTCCTAATTCTGCTTTGCCAGCTCCAGCAGAGCCTGTGGATCTCCCAGGGAGGCTCAGCAGCCAAGCCTCCCAGCAACAGAACCTTCAGACATGGAGGATGATCAAGGGACAATACCTACCTTTAGCCAGTGTCAAGCAGAAAGGGAGGGACTTCAGCATTTAAGGAGACTTTACGAACAACACCAGAGCAATCAGCTTCAGTTGAACTCATGCAGCTTGGTAATTTAAGCAGGTGCAGAAGGTCTGCCTCGGTGCCAGAAATTATCTGAGCTTCCTAGTGAAAGCCTCTGTCTCTCCTTGTTCCTTGGCCTGAAACCTTGACTCTCGGACCGCTGACCTATTCTTGAACTCTGGAACTCTTGACCTTCAGACTACCTTGTTGCTCTGCCTCTCTGGAATCCTAGACCTTCGGACTGCTTGGCCATTCTCTGGGTGGACTTCTGGATTGGTAATATGGACCTTTGCTTTCTTGCTTTGCATTAGCAAAAGACTTTTGTTTGCCTTCAACCCTCACAAGAAGCTGCTATCAGTACTCTTGGCAGCTTTCCTGGACAAGACTTCAAATTATTCAAAAGAACTCCACACACCCCTGATTACCCCTCAACACACACACACATGCACATACCCATCAGTCAAAGATTAAACTGGATGTGATGTGACTTCATCTCTGGTTGCATAAGGCATGCCAGTGTGGACTGCTGGGAGTGAATGGGTGTGAAAAGTGACTCCTATCCCTTTGATAATCACCCACCACTGCAATATGGTAACTTGAGACCCTTGAAGGAATGGTAGGATATACATGGCAGAAATTCTGGGGCTCAATACTGTGGCATACTGTTATACAAAATATGACACTCATAGTTCAGGAAGTCAGGAGTGGAGCTAATTATGTGAACTGTCTCCAGGCATTTATTGTATGAACAAACTGTAAACAGTTCAGCTTCAGAGATGCGGTTACTGATATAGTTATAATGTATGTGCATAATACCAACAGGCAGAGTGTTGTTTTGGAGTTAAAGCTTCCAAAGAAAAAGCAAAGCAATCCAGGTGCAAGACACCATGGAGATGTCACATCCAGAAGGAATACAGCCATGCAGTGGTGTCCCCACCTGGGGTGTTACCATGAGTGTGGGACGGTAGGGCTTCCAGAGGTGGGGTTTCCAAGGGCAGGACCAAAATGGCACTCCCCCCATCTTGCTGCCATAGCATGTAGAATGGCTCCACTGCAGTGAGTTAGGGGGTGTAACTGGCCCTCTCAGCTCACTCTCTGGCCTTCCAAGTTGGCCATGTGGGAACCACAAGGCAGCTGCCTGCCCTCCCCAGTCTTCTGCATCCCACAGCAGCCACTCCCCCAGTGTACCACCCCACCGGGTGAGACTCCTTCTGGTGTGTTACCCACTCTGAACCGTAAGCCATGGTACACACCAGTGCTTAGGAAAATGAAGCAGGATGGACAACGACTAGAGCGCAACTGGCTGAAAACTCGACTCTTATCTGACTGGACTCGTCATAGGAACTTCCTTTGGTCCTATCGGGAGGCAATACGTGCAGTGCAGAGATCTTTCTCCTCTGCACATATTGCGTCTGCAGAGTCTCATCCAGCAGAGCTGTTTAGGGTGGTAAGGGAACTGACGCAGGTGCCCCCTGCGCAGAACCCTTTATTTAACCCAACTACAGCCTGCTGTGACACGTTTAATAAGTTCTTTGTGGATAAAACTGCTCAGATAAGAGCCAACTTAGACACCAGTATTTCAACAGAAATAATGGACGAGGTGTCCAGTGACTCCGTTAATGAGATTATTCTGGATCAGCTTCAATCTGTGAGTACCGATGATGTGAACAAGCTCCTTGGTAGAGTGAGGAAGATGACCTGCCCTCTCAATCCTTGCCCATCATGGCTGGCTGTCCGGGGGGGGGGATGCTTTGAGGATGTTACTTACGGACATCATCAACGCATCCTTCAGGGAAGGTTATATGCCATCCTGTTTGAAGGAAGCGGCTGTTAGGCAGCTTCTGAAAAAACCTTCCCTGGCCCCCCTGGATAGGAACAACTATAGGCCATTCTCTTTACTACCATTTTTGAGCAAGGTAATCGAGAGGGCGGTTGCTCTTCAACTCCAAGTTGTCTTGGATGAAACCGATTATCTAGACCCATTTCAAACTGGCTTCAGGACAGGCTTTGGGGTTGAGACTGCCATGGTTGCCTTGACCGACTATCTGTGTCTGAGCATCGACAGGGGCAGTGTGACCCTGTTGGTGCTCCTAGACCTCACAGCGGCTTTTGATACGATAGATCATGGCATCCTCTTAGATCGCCTGAGGGGGCTGAGAATTGGAGGCACTGCACTCCAGTGGTTCCATTCCTTCCTCTCAGGCA
>CM034710.1:40244883-40261573 GCA_020142125.1 Phrynosoma platyrhinos
TCCAAACTATCTTCGGGACCACCTTCTCCCCTACAATCCTCCCCACGCACTCTGATCCTCTGGAAAGGGCCAGCTTCAGCCACAAAAATCTAGGCTTTTGGCTAATTCTCAGAGGGCATTCTCTATGGTCTCCTCCAGATTATGGAACGGCCTGCCAGACGGGAGCCATCTGCTTACATCTTTAGACAACCTTAAAAAGGCTGTCAAGATGGATCTCTTCTGGCAGGCCTTTCCAGGATAGATACCTGGCCTCGGGAATCCTCCTTTTTAAGAGAGTCCTCCAGGAACTTGTTTTGAACTCCCTCAACATGACACTGCCACCTGTCTATTAACCTGCTTGCTAATTAATGTCGCAGTATGTTTATGTTTGTTTTGTTCTTTATAAATTTTAAACTCAATTTGTATATTTTAATCTTATTTGATTTAATGCTTTTTTAAGGGGGGGTAGGAATGGGAGATTGACTGTATCTTGTATTTTAATATTCTTAGCCACCCCAATTGTTCTCAGAGGGGCAGGGTATAAATAATTTTTATTATTATTATTATTATTATTATTATTATTACCTGGTGTGGTCCGCACCTTCACACACTGCAGCCATGAAGTACATCAGACCTTCTTGCTTCTTCTCCCAAACAGGTAAGGCTGGGGATTGTAATCACCTATATGTTGTCTGTATACATTATCTGATCATGTGACATGAAATGAGATAGAAATCTTTACAGAAAAATAAAATAAGCTAACTACTGCCCATCTTTCTACACTGATCTATGAAGAAGGGAGCATTTTTGTTGTTGTTGTTAATCTGATGTTTGTTCCACTTAGGGTTCCTTGTTCTGTTCCAATTCTAATCTGATAAAGATGTCAGTGATCAAAGCAGCACATCTTGACCCACAGGTCAAAGCCAACCTTTGGTGGTTCCCCATCAGTTCAGGGAGTTTCTTCTGTCCTTATCTGTGATCAGTGATGGAAGACTGGAGATAAGGACCTATTTAAAGCCTGGGAAGCGTTTTGTAGAGGAATGAGCTCAGGTTTGTAGCCCTAAAAGATTAGTCATGCAGCAGGAGCTCTCATTTGTATGGAAAAGGAGCTCTGATCTGCAAGCCAATAAGTTATTACATGTAAGGTTTTCCAGGGCACAAGAGCTTCTGCTCTAGACTGGCACATTTTGTGTGGCCCATCTGGACTGGCAGGGAAGTTTCATGTCTGCAAGTTGGTGCACACTAGTAAGATCCACTGCTAGCCCCAACCATTTTGCCTTGTCCATTGCCCTTAGCTTTTCTCACTTCTGGAATGCAGCCTCCAAGACCTTTCCCCTCCTGGAAAGAGTTCTCTGCCTCTTCTCTACACAGTCACCTGTGGAACAGGTGGGTGCCATTGTACTGAGCACTTCAGAAAAATTTTGTTTTTAGATCCACTCTCCTTTCCAAATTCAGTACACCTGAGACATACTTTAATTTAAGGAATCACGAAGGGATTGTAGTTGTTAGGCATCATATGGGGGGGGGGGGGAAGAGAAAGTAAAACACAAAACATTGCAAGATGTTATGTGCCAGAGATTTCAGAGAAATGGTTTCTAGAGCAACCCAACCCTAAATTTATGAATGTTTGTAGTAAGTTAAGAGACCTCTAAAGTTACATTTGGCTGTGGGGATTGCAACAAAGATGAAAATGGTCCAATTGGCCATTTTTCATTGATGTAGGTTGCAATATTGCATAACATTTCATCAATAATTCCCCCACAACACATTTCTATACCTATCAACTTAGAAGTGTGTCCTGTTAGGTTTAATCAACCTTAGTCCCAGGTAAGTCGGTTTAGAGCTACAACCTGTACTTCATATATGAAGGTAATAGGCCATATAAAAGTAAGCTCTTTCTGACATGACTCCCTTCATGCTTCTGGTCTCTTAGATATCCCTGGTCTAAGAGGACAGGGGGGCCTGGCTCATCCATAGGGTCACCATGGGTGGAGATCGACGTGAAGGCAGTTAACAAACAAACAAATGGTCTAACTGCACTCTTGGTGTTTCCATATAGGGAAGACCTCCTCCTCTGTATTCCTCTTCTCCCATAGGGGCTCTATTTACCATGCTAAACCTGGGTGGCTTCACTATAGCTTATGGCTTTAAGTACCAGATTCATTGATGACATCCAGCTCTCTGCCCCTAAACTTCCTTTTTATATCCAGTCCCTCATCTCCAGCTGCCATTTTCTGATATTTCCACCTGAATGCTTCATGGTTGCCTCATACTCAGTATGTCCAAGAATTAATTCTTCATCTTTCCTCTCAAGCCATTCTTTTTTAAAAATATTTTTAACCACCGACAATGTCATCATCCTTCCTGTTGAACTTGGCCTTATCAATGATACATCTCTTTCTTCTCCATATTTAGGCTATTATGAAGTTAGGCCACTTCTCACATTAAAACACAAAAATAAGGCTCTTTCTGTCCTTTCACCAAAACTTTTGGTTCATGTTCTGGTTATCTTTTGCCTTGCCTAGTGTGATTTTCTTCTTTCTGGTCTTCTGTTGTCCCATCTTGATACTCTCACATCTATCTAGCTCTTCCTGTCTGCTCGCAGGTCCACTGGAAGCCCCAGTGGACCTGCGTCGTGGAAATCCACTGTGTGACCTTAGACAAGTCACACATCCTTAGCCCCAGAAAACCCCATGATAGGCTTGCCATAAATTGGAAATGATTTGAAGGCTCAATACAACATCAACATGGTTAAAGACATTCACAAATGGTTTACTGGCACCTCCTTCTGAGAACTGCTAAGAAGCATTAGCTATGGTGCCACTGCTGTTGTTTCTGAGAGATTCTCTGCGAATGTCACCCCACTACTGCTGCTGCCCAGTAGCTGTTTGGCACATTTAGTCTGGCTCCTCAGCAAAAGCCTGTCATGGAGGAGGAGGCCCTAACAGCAGTGGTGCTACTGTTGGCATAGCCTCTTACCTCAAAGGACCATGTAATCTCACCACTATAGAAAAGTAGTGCCATTGTGGCATGTCCTTGACTGTCCCCTCTTATATCTCTAGTCCTATATCCTGTTCTTCTCTAAGGCAGGGATGGGTTACACCAAGGAAGGGGGTCTAATTTTGGCTCATCCTGATCCTTTGTGGGCCACACTGGTATTCTTTGTGGCAAGTAGAAGTGGCGTTTGTGCCAATTAGAAGTTACTTTTATTAATTTTTTTGGCTGTTCTGGGGTGGGCCACCTGAAACAGCTCCCCATGGCTATTTGCACCTGAAAAAACATTTAAAAATCAGGTTGGGAATTTCCAGTCTCTGGGGCTTCATGAAGCCCGGGGCTGTATGATTCCTATCCTTCTTGTAATGGTACAATATATACCAATTGTGGTGGTGGTGGTGGTGGTGGTGATGATGGTGCTTGTGACTCGACACTGGTTTATTTCTTGGGGAACTCCAAAGCATTGTAGATGATTCTGGATGCATAAAGAGATTAGTCCTGTTAGACTTCTCTGCTTTTCTGGTGCAAATGGAAAATCTGTGTTTATTCATATTCTCCTGAAGTTGGACATAGTAGGAGATTGGCAGTATCAATTACAGCTGTGTTTCAGGGAGACCTTCTTTGCCATTATTGAATGTCTCATTATGCATTTCCAAGGAATCTCTGGCGGTGGTGAAGCAGTAATTCTTACAGTGCAGGCACTTATCAAAACAGCCACCATGTCCACACGAGCAAGAAGGATCCAATAATGGAGCTAAATGTGTTGAGCCATGTGAACAAGTCAGTTTTCTTCTCCAGCAGGAGAAGCAAGTTTTAGCAGTTTTCTTCTCCAGCAGGAGCAGACCTTTTGTAAAACTAATCAGTCTGAATAACTCATTTAAGACTGTTACCCCACCACCTCAATAGTTTGCATAATAAAAGGGATAAATCACAACTACTATTGTTGCTGAGAAAATCAATGGTGAGTGATGGTTTCCATGTTATTGGCTTCAAATCTGATTCACATTTTAATGTGAACACAACCAAATGGTTGAATCCTATCATTGAGATAGATTCAGCACATTGAATAGCTCTATTAAACTTTGGACTAAAACCTAGAAAAGATTCACTATCCCACTGACATGGATGCTGCTAGTGACCATCAGAGCAAATGTACCTGTCACAGCTTCTGGAAGGATTGTACCTAAGCTCCAAGAGTGATCCCACTTTGCCAACATCCTATGGAATCCTTTAATTTGCAGTTTAGGCAGGAGTATTTAAAATTCTCAGCCACAGTATTCCTTCAGTGCCTCACCAGACTACATGCCCCAGGATTCCATAGGATGGAGCCAAGGATGTTAAAGTCTAAACATTGTGCTAAAGTTGTGTAGTGTGAAAAGGTCCCCGGTTCTTTTATGTCACTGTTGTTTGCACTGCACAGTGAAAACCATCACAGTAAGGATTAATGGTTAGTCATCTACCACTTAGGGATGTGGTGGCTTAGTGGTTAAGATGCCAAGTCTCACAATCATAAGATCGGCAGTTTGGCAGTTTGAGGCCAGAGTGCTGCATGATGGGGTGAGCTCCCATCACTAGTCCCAGCTTCTGCCAACCTAGTAGTTTGAAACCATGCAAATGCAAGTAGATAAATAGGTACCACTTTAGTGGGAAGGTAACAGTGGTCCTGCAATCATGCTGGCCACATGACCACCAGAGTTGTTCGGACAATGCTAGCTCTTTGGCTTAGTAATGGAGATGAGCACTGCCCCCTACAGTCGGTTATGACTAAACATTCATGTCAAGGGAAAACTTTTACCTTTACGTTTTACCTTAATGGACCCACTTTTAAGAGAAAACAACATAATTAGAATGTTTAGGTAGATTTAATTCTCAACAGCAGAACTGAGTTTCTTCAAGTGAACAAAATACAAAATTATGTATTTCACAGTGCATTAAGTGCAAGCAGTGAGAAGATTACATTCTGTTGTATTATACATATATATGTACACTCATAAACAACTTTTTAGATGGGATATGAATGCAAGACACCTCTGCATTACATTATCAAAATGTTGCACGGAAATAAAATATAATAAAAAAAACAAGTTACAAATACAAATATAATTTATAAAAAAATAGCCCTTTTGACCTGTACATGTACTTTGATCAGCATCATTTTGAAATTCTTTTGCTTGGAGCATAAATATTATTAATAAAATAAGTATTTAATGATATTAAATAAATGGCTTTTAGAACTCTCTTATTTCACACATGAAGCAGCTTATTGTCTTTTTCATTATCTCTGGCAACCTCTTGGTAATTTCTGCTTGTAGTTAATCTTCGCTTCTTGTTCTGATACCTGTGAAAAGTAAAGAAAGAAGGACCACCTTTAGAAGATTAAAATAGATTACAGTAGGACCAATAAGCAATGGGACATTTTATGGAGTCTATTAAACTTATAGTGTCTTTTGTTACTTCAAGGTAATAAATAGATGCAAGAGAGATGGAGGGAGACAGCAGAGGCAACATGCAAGTGTGGCACTAAGTGTCACTGCAGACATTATAGGTAAGGAAAAAAATCAGATTTGCCAACAACGTTACACTCCACAAAAAGCCATAACCAATTCTATCTCACTTACAAGTGCACCTCTATGATATCTGTCACATTTTTAAGATGTTTCATTAGTATAAGTATAAATATATTGTGGAATGCCATGCTGGATTTGCAAAACTGTAATGTTGTCCCTTTTATTTGAGTTACTATTGGGGTTTATTCCTCTGTAATGTCTGTCCCATAAGATAAAACAAAGGAAGAAAGTGCTCACCATCTGTAGTAGTAGTAGATTGCTACGGAAATTGCAATGAAGAAAAGCAGAACCAAGAGAATAGTGAGTGCCAAGTACTCATTGCTGAGGGGTTGATGGACAGGCTCAAGACTGGAATGGGCACACCGGTAACCAATATAACCTGTTTTACACCTGGGGTGGGTGAAGAGACACATTTAAATAAATATTAGACACATAAACTACTTTCTGGTCTCAGGCATGCAGGCGTAAGTCTTACAATACACTAGTTCTTGACAATTTATTCACCCCAAGAAATCTAAGCAGATTATTGAAGGGGAATAGGAATCTTTTACAGAACCTTCGGCATCCTCAGTAAACTGCAATTTTGAGAAATCATTGAGGGACATCATGTCAGGTAAACAAGGCAAATATGTAATACATTTGCTCAAATAGGCCTTAGAACATGGGTGAGAAGAGTGTGGTCTGTAGGCTTCAGGCTGCCCCAACCCCAATTTTGTTGTTCCTGAATCGTCAAGATACTCTCCAAACCCAGAAACTGATCCTAAAAACATATTCAGGGGATTTTTTTCTCCGAATATACCACCAAATTGTGAAAAAGTATCCCATAGTGTGGTAGTTTGAGTTGTCTAACTCTCCCATAATGTGGAGGTTTCAGTTGTCTAACCCTCATGATCTACCCAGCCCCTCAAAACTGATAGAAAACTGGCCAAAACCAGAAGTGACATCACATTACATCACAAAATAATACACCCATATGTTCCAAAATAATATGCCCACATGGCATTCTGGAGGTGCACAGAAACAAAAATCAGCCCTGGCTCAGTCACTCCATGTCCATTTAGAAGGATGACTGTAAGAGGTACTTTCTTACATGACTGGCTATTTGAGAAATATACATATTTTTTTTTTTTTGGAGAATGGGGAAAAAAAACACACACAAAGAAGATTTCTTCCTGCTAGACAAGATTATGAAAGTTTGGGGTCATTTTCCAAAGATTTTCTGTACTTCGGGATTTTGGGGCAAGAAAATCCATTCATGCAAAAAACTTAGATAGGAGTCCTATGGATGCCCTACTCTAGCCTAACTATTACAGTGGGGGTAGCAGCAGCAGATTGTGAGCCTTCCCTTGTTGTGGGACTCTGGAACATATGCAACCACACTTCTAGTGCACTAACCCCCCTGTTCCCCACAACAGCCAATCAGATTAATATTTTTGAAACAGCAGGCCCCCTCCACATGCTATAAGGTAAGCTATTTTTGAAATTGCGTTATGTGATATGAAAGTGTGAATGGGATCAAAAAAACCTCCACCACTGTGAGGTAATACAAATAATTCTAGGATTCTGCAACTTTTCATTTTACCTGCAAGAATGCTGATCCAGCTCCACAAGGTACATGCATTCCCCATTGAAGCAGTAACTTTCCATGCCAGACTTGCATCCTGTGATCCGAACCGGAGCCAGGCGGGGACTTTTTTCTGTTCGAACTGCAATGAAGAAATCAGGGTTAAACATCATCCAAGTTTCCCTCCTGCACAATACAGTGCAATGCAGGCTGCTGAGAGCAGGTTAAGGTCCTGGTGGAGAAAAATATTGGAGGGTGAGGGGGTAGGTGTTCACCAGCAATAGATCTGCAAGATGGGTGGGGGCCACTGGTGGATGACTGTGGACAGGATGGCCAGGTGAAAGCCAGGGCAGTGGCTTTGGGCTAAATGAGAATGGGCTCTTCTCCAGTTCCCCTCCATTTTCTACAGCCTGGAAGAGACTCAGGAGATTATCACATGGGGCTATAAAACAGGAGAAAAATGGAATGCTCTCGTCATGATCGCATGAAAATTTTCACACAACGTCACAGTCATCCCGTATTTCTCCCATGAATAATCAGTAATGATCCTAGAACTTCTTATTAACGGGGAAACTCCATGAACGGTTTGCCGATAGCGCTTCATTTGTGCTACCGTGGAGCAATCTGTGACCTTTTCCCAGATTGCTTTTCAGTACAGGCAATTCATTCTCATTGCTAGGATTGTTTTGGGGTAGATTTCTGTCTTATTTTGGGGTGTGGGGCACGATTTTGTTCGAACCGGATAAAAATAATGTTGTCAAATATAGAAATTTTATTTTGTTCTGTTTGAGATGGTACCATGATTTTCAGACATGTGCAGTAGTGCCAAAACAGCACATGGGTGAAGTGTTCAATCACAATATAATGATACATGAATGGGATCGGTTTTTGTATGTGGAATGCAATTGCATTTCTCTTTTATTTTTATATCGTGGTCATAGCACAATTGCGTGACTGTGTGAAAATGTCAATCGCTATAGCACTATGCTTCGGTTATCTTCGAATAGTGTGATTGTTATGGAATTGGCCCTAGAGTGATAATCTCCTCAGAGACCTATTGCCCCAGATCAGTACTTCTCAAATAGTAGGGCGCACCCCCAAGGGGGGGGGGCGCGAGGCTCCGTAAAGGGGGGCGCGAGGCTATATTGTCTATAACAATTTTATAGACAAATGATACTATTTACAGTCACGCGGGGGGCGCAAAATGTTTTCTTCTTCCTAGGGGAGGCATGACAGAAAATAATTGAGAAGCACTGCCCCAGATGCTTCTAGTGGATGCACCTGCAGCACTCTCAGCAGCATGGAAAGGAGCAGATGGAGCAAGTGGGAAAAGTAAGTTGGCTGCTTGGTAAGGTGTTTGGAGATAAATAGGGGAAAGTCTCTGGCACCTTGAGCAGCCTGAAGCCTGGCATGAAGACTTTCCCTCTTTGCTCCCATACAGTAATTCATTCATTGCATCTATTCTAGTTGGAGTAGCAACTGCATTTTGGCCATTATGGTTAAAGATTATGACTGTGTATATAGTGTGAAAGTCAGGGCAGAGTAGTGGTTTGAGTGTTGGACATGACTTTGGAGACCAGGTTCGATTCCCTGCTCGGCTGTGAAACCCGCTGGGTGACTTTGGGCAAGTGACACGCTCTCAGCCCCAGGGAAAGGCAATGGCAAACCTCCTCTGAACAAATCTTGCCAAGAAAACCCCATGATAGGGTCACCATAAGTTGGAAATGACTTGAAGGCATATAACAACATATAGTGTCATCTAAGTAGATGGCATATTACAGAGGAACTTTATCAAAAAGAGCCCTTGCCCCAAGGAAAATACAGTCTACATTTTGACAGAATGAAGACAGAGTAAGAGGAAGGAAGCAAGAGAGCACAGAGTATAAGAAAGGGAGCTAATGTCTTTACATGGACTTTGTTAATTTTAGCCATAAAGGCACAGAGGGAATTTAATAAATACTTTATTAAATTTTAGAAGTCATTCAAACTCACCCAGAGCAGTTGTACAGTTAGTCTGATTGCCTCCACATAGTGGGATCACCGTTGTACCAACAACAGTTTGGAACAGGTGCAAACCTAAAGAGAAAGAATATGTCAATTTAAAATATAGACACTTGGGAATGGGGCAAGTTCTAAACATCTTCCATCACTGAATAATCATTATGCCTTGTCAGTGCTTTCCTACCACCCTGCTTCAGCTGAAAAGAGGAACAAGAAGATATTCCACCTGTGTCGATACTACTCTTGTCAGCCCTTCGAACGCCAACACTGCTTCGATCAACCCTGATGGAAAGCTGATTCATTCGTCTACTGTTTGTTGTGAGTGTAGGAGAGTAAAGTGAAAGTGCAAAACAGGAATGTGTGTGTGAGTGTAGTGGGGATTGTCACACATTGGGCTTGACCTAGGAAACCAGAAATGAGCAATTCAGCAGTGTTTACTAAGCAAACTCCCCCCCATCACAGATCTGTAAACTTGCATTTTCACTGTACACTTGTTGGATGCACATAACACACATGTGCTTAGAGCAGCAGGCATCCCTGCTATACATATATCTTAGAGAAACACACGGCTAATTTTAGCATGAAGATAATAATAATGAGATTTAATGGGAGTCAGGTAATACATGAATTGCCATCTTTGATCATTACCAAGTTGAAAATACAGGTTTAGCAATATGACTCTAGAGCAGGGGTCGGCAACCTTTTCTTACCTGGGGCCGGTCCCTTCTGCGGTCCCTTCTGGCTGGCCGGAGGGGGGGATGGCGGCGCGCGCGCTCATGCACGTACGCACCCCCCGCTGCCGCCAAGCATGTCGCAGCTGCCATTTTGTTTTCCAAAATGGCGGCCGCGACACACACGGTCGCCAAAACGCAGAGCGGAGGTGGCGGGCGGCGGTTGGGGGTCGGTAAGTGGGGGTTGCCGGGCTGGAACCGGCCCGCGGGCAGTAGGTTGCCGACCCCTGGTCTAGAGTAAGTGTGGGCAAAGAGTAGACCAGGTGCCCACATGTACCCCAACCCATTTTTGTGGCCCTCAGGATTCCAGATTTCCCAGTCCCCTCCCCAATTATTTTCCCAGTAAAAATGTGAATTGCTAAGCCTAGACTTAAAGCAAGAATTGCTCCAATTCTTGTTTTAACTTCACTGCAGATCTATTTAAAACCATCACTGCACAGGCACAAAAGTGTTTTACAAAACCAAAAGTGGACTTTTAGCCATTCTTGGTTTTATTTTAATTTTGGCATTTTGGGCAATCCATGTTGCCCCTGAACCCAATAAAGTTCTCCATCCCTGATCTAGAAACTAGTCTCTATTCCAGCCTTTCCTTGGTAAGTACTTCAATAAAATTGTGAGAAACAGTCTCCAGTAAATCAGCTGTCATGGGACTCTCAACACTTTTGCAGAGTCCGCTCAGATTCAGTCCAGGGTATTTCCACATAAATCCAATTACAGGCCATATGTCATAACTGGTTTTTATATTAATGCTACCCTTCAGTATTAATGGGAAAGCCTTCCATAGGTGTCAGTTATCTATTATGCAACAAAAGGCTTATCTGTATTCCTTTTGATTGCATGGGACTATGGAGTGAACATTGGCCTCGCCCTCTGGCTGGACTGGCACAGTTCAAGACTTAAGAGAAATATGACACAGGTGCTGAATGAGGGAAAGGTGGGAGCAATGCTTGCAATGAGGTGAACGGAGATTTCCCGAGAATCCAAGTCACCCACGGAAATAATGACTCAGCAGCTGGAATGCTTTCTGCTGACTCAACATGGGCCACCACCCTGCAATTGTATTAAATAAATACCACACTGTATGGACTGTGGTTTTTGTGGAGATTAATGGCTACAAACAACAGCAGATAACCTGCAAGTGAAGGTATGTGAAACAGTCCTTAACAGACAAAAGCGAACTGAGGACTAGTTTGCACATCATTTGTTTCCTCGGCTCTTTTTGGCTGACAGACAACTCTGTGAATTGGCCCCCATTGGGAAACAGTTTGCATTTGAGCCAAGAAGCATTCCATTATTTACTGAAATGTTATCGGTAATATATGCTCTGTGACAGCCTATTCAATTGGATTGTGGATGGAACTCACTGCTGGCTTTTAGGCTGATGTGAACATCACAACAGGGATGGGATGGCAGAGGGTAGAGATAGAGAAACCAGAGAGAGAATGACACTGGTAGACATTAAAAAGTAATTTCACTATTAATTGGGGTGATGGGTGAAATAAGGAATAGGCTCCTCTCCCATTAATGGTTGTGTAGAGGAATTTCAGCAGGGTTTGCTTGCATGATGATAAAATGAAAGACCCCTGCTCCTTATTTCACCTACTATTACAACAAGTTCCTTTCCTTGGCAATTGCAGCCATGCAGGCAGGTAAACCAAGTGCCCAGGAGTGGTTGGTATGAACACTTTCACATATTCTCCTTCAGACATTTTCTTGCCTTCCTAAACTGCACTGCTTTCCTGCCTTTCCCAATGATGTTAGTGAGAGGTCAAAGGAGATTCCAAGTATAGATAAGGTATCTGCACTTTGAGGAGCAGAAGGGATAGTCATTCCTTTAATCATTACCCATTGGGGAGTCTGACACGCCTGTGTCTCTCCTTGCTCCCAAGTGCATCGAATGGATTAGCCAAGACTGACGAAGGTGGGGCTGTGTTTGCATTAATACGACTCCCTGGGACATTAAACAAATACTGTTATCTTATTCTTTATAAGTAAGACGATGGCTACTTATTATTGCCTTAGTGGAATGTTATGGTTATTGTTATTGCTGTGCTGGTGAAATGTTAATGTAATATGTATTCCGGCTCTACAGGAAAGTTAGCATTGCTTTGTGTTGCAAGGAAGCTACCTATATTGGAATGCAAGCAGTGTTACGCGTTCATGCCTTTCTTAAGGGAGAATGCTAAGAAAAGGTACATTAAGGAGAACTTGGACATATACTGGCTTCAGGCTCCAGAGAAGGCTCTATGCCAGTCAAAGGCAACACAGTCCTTGGGCAGAGGGTATGCCAAAAAGACTAGGAGCCCACAGACCAAAAGAATTGCCTGATTTGTTCACCAACAGGACATCCAGCTCCATTGCATCTCACTGCTTTTTAACCTGGGCTTCTCCCCCAGGTTTGCTAAGTGATGTAAGACTCCCCCTTATGCAACTTTTAAAAGCATAGGGACCTTTTGGGGTCTCAGCCTGGTGACTATTCCTTTCTGCACATTGCTTTCTGCAGAGCTGAACGCTTTCCTCAGCTTCTCCTGACTCTTCCATGCACTCTTCCTTCAGGGTTTTGAATCTCACTCCATGGCTTTGTTCCTTCTTTTCAGCTTCCATGGGTACATCTATCATGGGTACATTTGATGCCACTTTAATGCCATGGGTTCATCCTACAGAATCCTGGGATTTGTAGTTTTGTGAGGCACCAGCCCTCTTGGGCAGAGAAGGCTAAAGACCTTGTAAAACAACAAACCCCAGGATTCCATAGGATGGAGACACAGCACTTAAAGTAGTGTCAAACTGCATTATTTCTACAGTATGCACCCCATTTCTACAGATGCACTCTATGTCTCTGGCTCTTTTATGCCCTTGAAACCTTAAGTATTGTGAGTTTGTTATAGACAGATTTCCAGTCCTTGATCTGATGCATGCAGCTCCTCCTTCTATAAGAGATGGGTGAGGTTTTAATCTCCACCCAGGTTTGACCTAAACATTTTGCTACTTGAGACAGAACAGCAAATAGTGCCCCTCCTCCAGTCAGGTCACATTGCATTCAAGGTTTACCAGGTTATTTTGGAACTGGAGTGAGGAGATCCTACAGGTATCTCTCCATGGGACTAAAAACATGGTACTAACACTTGAAGTAACAGTTTGTTGACCTGTCGTGACACTCAAAGTCAGTTTACTCAGGTGACCGCTTCCCTTCTGCCTAACACTTGGAGAGAACCTGACAGTCAACTAATGTTCCTTCCCTTAGCATCTCTGTGAATATTTGGTTTCTTGAGAAGATGAAATTTTTCAGACAATACACCAGTTCAAACAAGGCTCCACTGTCACCCATGCAATAGATTCAAAGGCTGATAGCCTTACACATAGTTCATCTCACCCCTCAACAGCATAAGAGTTCAAAGAAATTGCTATGTTTTCTGGATTGGTATGCAAAGGGATCTTGTAGCACCTTTGAGAGTAACTGTTAGAAATTTGGTAGCATAAGGTTTCTCATCTGAGGAAGTAGAATCTGCAAAAGCTCATGCTACCAACTTCTTTCTCCCAGTTAGTCTCAAAGGTGCCGAAAGAGCCCTTTGCAGCATGATAGAGTGTTCACACTGGGCTAAGCACCACATTAGAGAAATATTAGAGAAATAATTATAGCTCAAGTACTCCATAGTGGATTGTATCCATGACCATGCCTCATGATCTATTGTTGAGAATAACAGCATGCTGTAACTGAGTATTGAATAGATGGTAGCTGAATGGAGCCCTTGAAGAACATATGAGAGAGACCAGCATTTTTGGTGGAATCCCAAGGTTTGCAAATAAACAAACAAATTATTTGTTTGTTTATTTGTTTGTATCCCGCCTTCCTGTTGGTACAACGACTCAATACGGCTAACAAAATTTAAAACAGTTGAAGTTAAAACAAAGCATTAAAAATACAAAATTTAAAAAAGCAATTAAACAATATCAAAATGTTAAAAATATTATATGTTCAAATGTAAAATTTTTAAAAACTTTCTAAAACTCTTACAGCACCCATGCCAAATATATATATATATATGGAGGGGAAACTGAAAGAGAGGAAAATCAGACAATGAAGACTGCTCACTGCTAAATCTCTCGTGTATGTGTGTGCAGAAAACTGAGGAAAGGAGTAGACAGAATGCAGTATTTTGGCCCTGTGTTATATAGTCTATCTTGAATCCTTTAAACTACTCTGCTGCCCTCAGTTGCAATGGAAAACACTGTTTCTCCACCTAGACTGAAATAAAATTCAACTGCCAGTGTGCAGAACAGTTGGGATGTCCTTAAGCAATATGTCTTGGGCTTTTTCTTTATTCCTTACTCATCCAAGTTCAAGGGCCACTATAGATGGGCAGGCAAGGATAATACTGTTCTGCAAAACTATGAAGAGAAACAGAGGAGAGCACCATGCTTGTTTGTCATGCTAACTAGAGTTGGACAAAGTTACTCTTTTGGACAACAAATTCCAGAATCCCCCAGCCAGTACGGCAACTAGCCCTACTGGCTGGGGGGATTCTGAGAGTTATAGTCCAAAACTGTAAAAACAACAACAAACCAACACACTCTGATTGTGATATGTACTAGTAAACTTGCCCTCTTGAAATGGACCCCTCTCCTTGGCTGCTGTCAGAAGACCTTTGGCTAATGAAGCTATCTGGAACATCAGTCAGAAAATAAAGCTCTAGAGATGAGGGAGGGATGCTTGCCTAAGAATGCTTTCCTCCACAAATAAACAGTCGAAGCACAGTTCTCCCAATTTATGCCAAGCATGATGGCCCACATTCCTGTAAGTTGCATATAGCCATAAGATGTGCCAAAAATATTCCCAGGAGTGGCACAACGTGTTCAGCAGCATCCTGGTGTCATCAAAAGTCCCTTTCCCCCTCCTGCCTATTTTTCAAGTGTCAGCCCAGAATGTCATATGAAGGCTGGAATGTCAGGTGGTGATGGGGAATTACCTGGCACAACATTTTTAAAAAAACAGAAACCGAGAAGCTCCTGTTGAAATGGGTTTGGCAGGTGAAGAAACACCTGCCCTGTAATTAGGAAGTGCAACCGAGTGGCTGAGTTTCCTTGAGAAAAGAGCAGAATCGCTCGGCAGAGGGTGACGGATAAAGGCAACTCTTGGGCCATTGAACAACTCGCTTAGGAAATAGTTTGCAAAACAAAAAAACAGGAGAGAGGCGTAGTCCTAGACAAACACCTGTTTCTTGCACATTGTTGCAAATTTCAAGGTGCTCATTACTTCCCTGATTTATACTGTGTCCAACTCCAGTCGGATGACTGGGCTTGAATTTCCATAACAGGAGTAGAGAAATTGCACCTCACAACAAAATCTGTCACATTGCTACTGCAGAGAAATGCTAGGAAAACATTTTATATAAAACGTCAGCTTCCCAGAACTTGGGGAAGTGTCTGGGCCAGTGGCTACGATAAGTGGTTTATTCTGAGTTGTAGTAAAAATAAATAAATAAATAAATCACTTTTCCATACTCTGTAGATCAGGGAACGGCAACCTACGGCCCGGGGGCCAGTTAAGGCCCCGGGCCCCGGACTTAATGGCCCAGGCCGAAGGTTGCTGCCATCACCGCCGCTGCGTGCCGCCGCCGCGCGCCGCCATTGGGGCGCGTTTTCAGCCGCACTCACTGAGGCTGCCATTTTGGAAGTCAAAATGGCGGGCGTGACGCGTTTGCGCATGCGCAGTACTCTTGGACTACCAAAATGGCGGCCGCAACATATGCCGTGGCGGCTGCGCGCGCTACGGCGGTGGCTGCGGTAGCGGCCGCAGCAGCAGTGTGTGCGGGGGGTCGCGCACGGTGGCGGGGGTGCGCGAGCGCGCGCGCCGCCATTCCTCCCCCCCTTGGCCCAGCCGAGACCTGGGCAACAGGAGACCAGCCCAGGTCTCCAAAAGGTTGCCTGTCCCTGCTGTAGATTAATAAAATAAAATAAAATAAATGGGCAGGGATTGTGCAGGGAGATGCTGATGTTATTTAAGGCTCACCAAAGAACAAGGAGACATTTTAAACCGGACCTCATTGGTGGTAGCCCCAAAAGCATCATTTCACTTTCTCCCGTGGAAGAGAATGGTTGCCATTCACTCCTAAAGAGGAAAGTGGGAGAGACACTTCTTGTAGTTGCAATTACTCTAGTGAGACTTGAGGATTTGCCCTGCCCCATAACTGGTCACTAGTTCCCATGGACAGGAATATGGCCCTACCACGTCAAGTAGAAGGGTTTTGGAGAGAGATCTGTGTTAAGAGGCCTGCCATTCGCCCTATAAGACAACAGCAACGCATGGTTCAACTCATGGTTCGCCTACGCTGATATGGAGAGGGCATTGCCCTCCTATTGTCTGTGCCTGAAACTTTCAAAAGTTGTGAGAGATGTTGTATCATCAGCACTGAAGAAAAATCCAACTGTCTGTCCAGTTGGCTTATCTACACGGAATGGCTCCATCTTGGTCTTATCCTCAGGCAGCAAAATGTCTTGGGCCAGTCCTGACAGGGAGGGCTGCACCTATGCCCAAAGTCACTGTTCAGAATCACGACACCATCTGCCCTTCTTGAAGCCCTTGCAATATCACAGACATATTACAGAGTCTTGAAGAATTAAAGGTAGGCATCCAGCAGGGTGTTCTCCTGGACAAGCCCCACTGAAACGCACGGGAAGCCCACGAGGGCATTGCTCATGTGCATTCATGCTTAACCGAATCTATAAAGTGGTTACAGCAAGTAGAGACAGATTTGGGAATGACATGCATGAAAATTCAGTGAAGGCAGAATTTGTTTGTTCACTTTCAGAGAATAGTTTTTGTGTTTTTTTCGGGCTGTGTGGCCATGTTCTAG
>CM034710.1:40266512-40277931 GCA_020142125.1 Phrynosoma platyrhinos
CCCAAGACTGGACAGTCTGAAACCTTGGTAAATTCACAAATAGCCAAGTAGTTTCTCAAGTGCCTATGAAGTTGGCTTTAACAGTTGCTAGTGGGGGAATATTGGCATGTTGTTCATCCAGTGCAGAACACAGAAAGGGGCATCTTAAATTAAATCAAAGGTAGCACATCTGATCGACATGGTCTATCGCTGAATCTACAAAGTGGAACAACCCAATGCAACCTGTGGATCCAAACCCTCAGGATGTTTACTGAGTAGCAAGTGTTCCTGGGCTGTATCTAGTATTTATCACACTTACAGAAGTCCCATTGTAAGTTAAGTTAGCCCAGACTTGAATCCTTTGACAGACTGTTCTTTTCATAAATGTTACTATCATAGGCACACTTACTCAGGAGCAACACCAATGATCACACTGGGTTGGATCCAGATTGAGGTTGACCCATCAATATCAGTTTGGTCCATAAATATCAAGGGGTCTACTCTAAGCATGTTTGAATCTTGATTTAACATGTTCTGTTGATCTCAGGGGTTTTCTGTGGTGGCTGAGTGGAGAGCTGAATCCATTCTGGGTTATAGTCCGAACTTTAAAAGAGCTGTCCAGGGTGCTGATCCTATTTGGGGGATAAGGTTCGGCACCTTTCATAGCTCAGTTCAGCCTCAACTTTAAAGTTCAGTTGGGTAGACGCACTACTGCCAATTCAGAGCTGAGACTGAAACACAGTGTGGACTCTCTGCTCAACTACAGCTGCCACGGTTGGATCAGCTATAAGCACATTGTATGCTCTGTATGCTCATTGACACTTGTACCTGAATAAGTGTGCCTAGGATTGTAACATTTAGGAAAAGAGAAGTCTGTCAAAGGATTCAAGTCTCTTTCTCCCAGTCTTTTAAACAGATGAGCTGGTTTGTAATATTATTAACCCATGATTATAATTTTATGTTTTCTCAATACCATGGCTGCAATCTCACCCTGCTAGAATGATACCATTCAGCAGCGGACCACAGGTATATTTACTGAGATGATACAGAAAGATGTTTCTATCCACTGACCAATCTAGGCACATGATTTGGGAAAGCGTTATAAACATACATGGAGTTGGATCCAAGACCTGCCTTCTGTGCTTGATATTTGCAGATCCCCATCACACTAAATCCACACTCACCCTATTCTGCAGGGCTCCTCAATCCTCTCTTTAGTATTTGCTGGAGATGGAAAGGGCCATGGGGAAGACAGAATGGAGAAATTCACTTCTGGACCTTGAATGCATATCCACACAATAGGTTCCACCAAACACCTTTTCCCAGGTGATGGTTCCAAATGAAAAAGTGATTTTTTAAAGAACAAGTCATATGCTTACAAATTCTACTGAGACCAGTTTTATGCACATTTGATAAATTATAATGCTCAGTAGTGGATGGTAATTTCTGTGTTGGTGGGATGGTGAAACTATGTGAGTTTTAGCAGAGTTACCACTCGACTCTGGGTTTTAGCATGAACCCTATCTCCCAAAATAAGTCCAGCCCTGTGAGTAGTTCCTTTAAAGTCAAGAAGACTAAAACCTGAAATTGATTCGCTGCTACACTGACCTGGGAGCCATGAGATGCAAGTGACCATACTTAGTATTAATTACCTGGTTGAATTCTTTACAATAGATAGATTGTAAAATGGATCAGGATTATTACCCACATATTGTAGATGAAACAACAGGATAAGGGAACATGTCATGCCTAAAAACCCCTAGGTAATTCATGCAGACTTCCTAATTCATGCGTGGGCAGCAGAAGTATGAGAATCTACAGGGGATGAGAATGGGATGCAGTTGCTTTCACTGGGTGAGTCATAATTCTCAGATTCCCAATTTTCATTTTTTTCATTATTTTTTTTAAATGGGGGGAATCTACCTTTGGTCTTTATAGCTGCCACAGTATGAGGCATAAAACACAACCTCCATTCTACTCAGTCGTTTGCAAGCAACTAAGCCCAACTAACCAAGAAATGAAGTCATAACAATGGTCGATACACTCACCACCTGGAGAAGGAGTTTCCTGGTTCATTTAAAAGTCATTTTTGGGACTTCTGATGGGAAATGATTATTGTTCATATAATAATAATAATAATAATAATAATAATAATAATAATAATAATAATAGAAATGCAAGATTTTAGTAAAACTGTGACTTGGTGGTAGTGTGCCTCCCACCACTCCATACAAAAAAAGGCAGCAGGAGTTTGTGATCTTTTGTACTCAGATCAACACATCTCGTTTTTCTGACTTTCTTAACTTGTATACTAAATTATCATTTTGCTAATGCATGAAGATAGTTCCTCATTCTTATATTGCAAGAAGGAGGGCTGTGGTGGGGTCCTACATCATGTTCCCTCTGGCCAGCATCTTCCTCCTTCTCCACAACAGCAGCTGAGGGGCTGTGTGCAGCTGTGGAGATACTCCCAGGTTCATTCTGAACATAGGGAAGAAGGACTAGTCTCTACTCCCACGAAATACTGCTCCCTCTACAAACTAGGGTTCCAGACAAGATTTTTTGTTGTTAACTGCCTTCACATAGATCTCGACCCATGGTGACCCTATGGATGAGACATCTCCAGGCCCCCCTGTCCTCTACTGCTTTGCCCAGTTCCTGCAAACTCATATTTGTGGTCTCTTTAATAAAGTCCATCGATCTATTATGTGGCCTTCCTCTCTTTCTACTTTCCTCCACCTTTCCTAACATTATTATCTTTTCCAACGATTCATGCCTTCTCATGATGTATCCAAAGTATCTAAATCAGGGGTAGGCAATTTTTACCCTTTAAGGGCCGAGGGACTTCAGCTCCCAGAATCCCAGGAGCTATTGGCCAACATGGGACTATTGGCGAACATGGCTGAGGCTTCTGGGAGCTGAAGTCCCTCGGCCCTTAAAGGGAAAAGGTTGCCTACCCCTGATCTAAATCTTGTCAGACAAGATTGGCAAAGCTCAAATTTTAACTGAAGCACCAATACTGGTAGTAGAAAATGTCAAAACCCATCCGTCACTCCTTATTCTGTTTGTTGTCCTGCCCTAAGCCATGAGTTCTACAGCTGGAAAAAGCACTGATATCTGTATCACATATTTTTACTCTGGTGGGCCTTTTGGTGGGCCCTTCATGGGCTGGGAAATTAAAGTTGTTTTTTTTTTAAACACACCACACCACCCTTCCTCTAGTATCATTGTTGAAATAATCATCAGAGCTCCTCTTCCTGTCCTTCAAGTAAAAAAATAAGAGAATAGAAGAATCAGTCACAGATCAGTCATGGATCTCTTCCATCGCATCTGTTTGGTCTATAAAGTTCTGCCACTTTTGAGTGGTTTTGTATAAAGGAGGCCCTTGGTGGCCACTGGAGTTTGATTCCGGGATCCCCCATGGACACCAAAATCTTGGATACTTAAGTCCCATTAAATACAATAGCATAGTGAAATGGTGTCCTTTATATAAATGGCAAAAACAAGGTTTGCTTTTTTGAATTTATATATTTTTAAAAATATTTTCAAGCCATGGATGGTTGAATCTGTGGATATGGAGGGCTGGCTGTATTTAAATTATACTTAATGTTTGTATTTGTTGATTATTCAGTTATTCCAACTAATACCTTCTGCAAAACCACAGCAAAATTTAAGCTTATCCTCCCACCCCCACGACCCAGAAAGATTTACAACAAATATCAGTGTACTGTACATCTGCGGAAATCCAGAAATGTACTCACCCCTTACCCCAAAACCTATATTAATTGCTAGGAAGTACCCTGATTGACAGTAAGAGCAGCTCTTCCTGATATGTAGAGAATGTAATGTTGTTTGTGTTTCCATTACAATGGAAATAGGAACAGAGAAAAGGAAGGATTTTTGATTTTGAGGATATTTAACCATAAAGTGTATTGATTCACAACTGATTTCCTGTCCCCAAGAAATACTGGGAGCTGTGTTTTATGTGTTTGATGTGATGGAGATGGACAACTAACTGATTAAATGGAAAATCATCGGAAATGACAGAAAAAGAATGGAATCTAATTGCAGAATACTGTAAGAACAGATGGAGTTAATGAAACTCTACAACAAACACACAAATCAGACAATATCTGATTATGTAACTCGAGAAAATTAAGAAATCTGTATATACATTGAAGTTATTCACATGAAAGTACATTGAAGCATAAGTGGATAAAGGTATAAAATCAAGTCACACAAACCAGTGAGACAACTGGAAGTCTAAAAATAGATCAAACAGATACAGTTGATAAATAATAACAAATGAAAATAACAAAGAAAGCAAACAATTAGTTAATAATATAACTTGCTTTAGAACATATAAATGGATGTGTGTATTTGTTTGTTTTGTATAGTCACTAGATTCAATTTATTTTGAAATATAAACTGCAATATATGTGTAAAAGCAACAATCAGGCAATGATGATGGTATGTAGCACCAAATTACCAATGACAATGCGTGTTATGGGACACCATCTCTAGATGTAACAAAATGTAACACTTCTTATGTATTTTAATTAACCCTACTGTTAATAAAAGTAAACTGAAAAGGAACTGTATTTTAGAATAAGGACGTTAAACTCTCAGTACTTATGCCAAACATCCGGTCCCAGATTTCTTTTGGAGAAGCTATGAAATTATGCCAGTTAAAACTGGCATCACACTTATTATTACTTACCTTAGTTGATAGTGGCGGTGTGCCCTATGATTATTATTAATAATTAATAATAAGGGAGCCAAAGGACTCTGTCTAATGGCAGGACTCAACTGCTAGAGACTATTTTAAAAAATGAAAAATGAAGGATGACTTATTCTCCACAGACCAAGTAGATGAGAGCATCCTTATAAAACCACAGACCTCAACTGATGGCTTCCACACACAAAATACCTTTCAGATGATCACAAATGGCTATGTGTTTACATGTAGTGTGTATGTCTTGTGTGTGCCTGAAGAGCATTAAAGTCCCAGTATGTCAAAGCAACAGTCCACACAACTTTGAACTTTGCCTCTGCTGCCATGCCTGGTTTGGGATGCTCTGCAAGTATGATATAGCAAAGAAGACAAAGTCATGGAATATTCCACACAGGGCTGATTGTTCTCTGAATGTGGGATGAAGGAAACTTGAGACGTTTACCTGCTAAGACTTTCTGACTTGTCCACAGGCATTCCACAGAACTAATCCAGATAAACACCTGTAGCTCAGGCAATTGCTTGTGATTTGTCAAAGAACTGCTCAAGCGCAGCACCTTTCAGCCTTCTGTATCTTCAGTATCTGTATCTTAAATCACCCTGTCAAAGTCCCCGTGTTTCTGCATGATAGAAACAAGACTATTTATATGGACATTTATATGTTCATAGGCATTCTATTGTATTTGTTATGTATGGTCAAAAATTGGAGTAGTACTACTGGAATTTAACATAAAGAGAAACTAATAATCCCATTGTATGTGTGTGTGTGTGCGTGTGCCTTCATGTCACCTTAACAAGGTGACTCCATGAAATTCATAGGATTTTCTTAGGCAAGGAATACTCAGAGGTAGTTTGGCCTCTGAAATAAAGCCTACAGCACCTAGTATTCATTGGCAGTCTCCCAAGCAAGGCTCACCCTGCTTAACTTCCAAGATCAAACATGAATCTGGTGTCTTTAGGGTATTTAGGCTGGATAATAATTCCAATAGTAGTGAAAAATTTAATATTACCTGTGAGTGTAAATTTTGTTGCTGTGGTAACTTTCAAACACAAAGAATAGTATTTTTTTTTTAATGCTACACTATTATGGGGATTTTTTAAAAAAATTGTTTGGTGACAAAACAGGCCTAGATCCAGTTAGCAGTGTACTTATCATCTGGGAGGGGGGCAAATGTTGCGCCTTCTTCTCCAGATCCCCATCAGGTGCACAACAGCAGCCAGGACACTTATGGATGCAGCCCTTCAGCTTGGGGTTGACAGATCAAGACTATCCCAGGTCCTGAGATTTCAGTGCCTTAACCTAAGACCTGGAAATGGCCCCTTATGATTACACAAGAAACAGACTATGGTTATGCTACAAGGGTGATGTTACAAGGGGCAAACCCTGGTGATATCATTAAGCATGATAAATTAAGCATTAACCACAGTTGGACAAAGTACACAATTCTTGTTTTTTAAAATCTAAGTATTGAAGTAGTATTTACATACTGTGGCTTGAGATTTCAGACCTTGCATTTCAGACAGATTATCCAAGAACATGACATGACTGTATTAGGATCTGTTAAAGAACCTACCAATGAGTGTGTGGTGTAGTGGTTTGAATGTTGGACTACAATTCTGGAGACCAGGGTTTCATTCCTTGCTTGGCCGTGAAACCCACTGGGTGACCTGGGGCAAGTCACATGCTCTCAGCCTCAGGGGGAGGCAATGGAAAATTTTCTCTGACTAAATCTTGCCAAGAAAAAACCATGATAGGGTCACCTAGGGTCTCCATAAATTGGAAACAACTTGAAGGCACTCAACAACAAAAGATGCTACTTAACACAGTAATCTTCCCATGATGAGAACTTTGATCTTGGTAACCACAATGATGCTCATATATCTTGCTAGATTTGACAGCTCTTCTACCCTTGGTAATGTTTGCCTAGTATCTGAAAACCATGAGTGTTCATTACCTGTAGTTGACCAACAGTAATTTTAAACATTGTTGTCAGTTGTAAAACCAACCAGCCGTTTGAAGGAAGTGTTTGGCTCTAACTGGTCCATTGGCTATAGATCTCATTGGCTGATTGTTAACTGGGCAAAAGGCTTCCTTTTTAATGTGTGCTAAATTTACCCAGAGGGTGTGGGAGCCCATAATGATCGAAAGGGCCAATCCTGAAGGCTTCTCTGTTGGTCCTGCGTAGGAGGCTCCAGCTCCCATGTGCCTTGCCCAGACTCTTCTGTCATACTGAGCATATTCTGAAAAGAATGTAGGGATGGGTGCCAGATTGGCAATGTCTAATCGCAGATATTCTAATCTCAGACATTGTACTGTGGCCAGAAGGGCATTTCTAGTGTTCCTATCAATGTGGCATCTCTGCTTAAACAGAAAGAAATGCATTCCAAAGCACCAACAAGTACCACCTTCTGCACCCCATGCACAGTGGGGGCATTTGTTGGGAATTTGAGATATTTTATCTTGGAGAGAATTACTGGTAACATCTGCTACCTAGGAGACAAAAATTCAGAAGGCAGACAAAATGGCTTCCATTTGCCCCCATTCATGGTCATGAATGAAAGATTATAGAATAAATTCCATGAGAGCCAAGTGTGGGCAGGAACAGTCTTTTATTGTTTGATGTGTACACTTGCTTCCTTAATCTTTGCTTCGAACATATAGACAACATAACCTCAATGAAATGTAAACACCATATAGCCTAGACAATTGTTCAGGTGAAGGGAGAGGAAACAAAGCACAATCCATGTGCAAAATAGTTAAGTATTGGGACATTCTCAGGAAAGTCAAAGAGAAAGACATGGGCATGCTGGCATGATTCTTAGTTATGACAAGAATGAACTCTTATGTTCATATCTTATAGACATTTTTCTTTTTTGTAAGTGTTTCCAAATAAGGCTTTTATTGCATAACTGCTTTCCATCATTCATTGAATTTCACAGGGATCCCTTTGGAAACCTCCTCCATGTTTTACCACAATTTCTTTTTTTCTTAGCACAAAACATCCATTAAGGAAAAAATACTGAATAGCTGCACACGGCTTCTGTTTGGTAATTCTAGGTTGTCCATTTGGAGGCACCTTGGCTGAAAGGATTTCCAGGTTGATTGTAACTCAGTGGTAGAACATTTGATTTGTATACAGAGAAGCAACAATTCAGTTCCAGGTACCTCTTGTTTAGGTTGTAGGTTGTAGGTCTGGGGTGAGTGGGATATCTCTGCCTAAGACTGTACAAAGCCTCTTCTAGTAGGCTGTAACACTGCAGTGCAAGGAAGCTCCTTAACCCTTGTGCACCAGCATTAAAAAATAACAACAACCTCAAAAACAAAAAACAAAATTTGTATTTCAAGAATTGTTCGGAGATTACTGGATCCCAATAGGAATTCCAGTGTATTGAGGGTTAGGGTCCAAGTTTGAGTTTGGGTAGAATGTACATGCCATGTACATGTACATTACTATGCCTCTCTGCATGGGGCGAACCTACTGGCCACCACAGCTTATTTATACTTTATGGGAGACTGCACAGGGAGTTGGGTTTCCTGAAAAATTGCACATAATTCCCCCCCATAGGTTTCCATAAGTCATTCAAAGGGCAGGCAGTCTCCCTTACTCTTTAGGGGCTGCAGGAAGCTGGGGGTGGCCATTTAATGACTGAAGGAGTGTGTGAGGTGTCCAGATAGCATCCAGTGGTAGCTTGAAGGAAAGAGTGGACATCCTCTTCCCAGATCTCCAGATGGGAAACAAACACTGTTTCCTTTTGGCTGTATAAGTGAAGCTAAATACTTCATGGGTGCCCCATGGCCTCTCCTAGCCACTAACCTGTCTTGCACCTAAAGGCATCAGGTGCCAAGGGAAGCAGCTGTGGTGGGGAGTAGCAGTTCCAAGTGAGTCAAGGCACTTTGCAGACAGGTAATGAGAAGACCTTACTGTGGTTGAAGAGACAGTTAGCAGAAAAGCCTCAGTTGTTTCAAAATCTATCAGGAGTAGTAATAGTAATGGAAGACACAAGGGAAAAATAAAGAGATATAAAATTTAAGCCAGTCCACAGGACAAGAATCCAAATAAACCCACGAGCAGGAAGTACACAAAAACCAAAGCGAGTGAATAGTTGCAAACAACATAAGCTTCCAGCAGCTGCTATGGGATTTGTAGCCACCAACCTTGAGATACCGGCTACTTCACTGCTCAGTGTTTCTTATTTAAAAACCATTGGCTGCTGTTCCTTGTCACAAATGATGGGCTTTTCTCCTTGGTGTCCATCAATTCCAACTGAGATGAGGGGGTACCCTGCTGAAGTTCCCTATCAGATGCCTCTGCCACTACCTGCTTAGATTTGGATGGAGGAGCCCACATCTGGAGCCAGAGGTCCTTCCAGATCTGACTCTTCTATGTTGGATTCCTCAGACTCCACAGGATTCGTCATGACATGAATAGCCATGATCCACTGTTATGAAGCTGCTTTCAGCATGGCATGGAAGGGGCAGCCCAGTAGAAATGGGCAGGCAGTGTTACATTTCACCTTTGTGAATGTAGGATCTTGGCCACATCTATCTATCTGTCTGTCTGCCTGTCTCTCCATCCACACACACATGTACACATATGTTCTGACTGTTTTTTTGTTGGGGGGAAATTGGAGATATTATTTATATTCTAGCTGCTCAGGTGAAAAATGTTGCAGAATGTCCAAACTAGTTCTAGTTCTGTAAGAATTCTGGAATGAAACAGGAGCCTGGAGACATAAAATGTCCTGTCCTGATGCCTAAAGGCTAAATACAAGGTTTCAGGTATATTAGGTTCATCCCCATGATGTCTGCATTATTAAGATGTGAAGTTGTTGTTGGAAATAAAAAGAGGTAGCTTCCATAACTGCAAATGAACTTATTTGAACACTGCGGATCATGGAAGCTGCTGTAAATGACATGTGCATGCATGTTACGTTGGATGCATTGGTGCATTTCCCATCTATAAATACCTTCCCAAATGTAACCTCTTAGGTGGCTGTTAAGGAAGCCAAAGGATACCTTAAAAGTATGGTGAGTTCTTGGAACTTCAGCTCAGGTTCACAGGATAGCAGTTGAATTTTAGACTGTGTGCTATTCATTGCCAGCCTCCTCTATCTGTCAAACTGGGCAGGAATGGTGGTTCCTGTTAGTCCTCTCTTTGATCAGCTGGACTTTTCTTGTCTTAACCACCTGTAACAAATATGTTCAGAAGATGATTACTGCTTAATTGAGAAAAGAGTGGTCTCATCAGTCTTAAATATCTTAAATACCATCTTAAATATCTTTAATATCAACTTAAATATCTGAAGAAAGCTATCATAAGACTATTCCTGAAAAGGTGTTCCCTACATCCACACTGGCATAATGATTATTTGAGCATTGGACTACAAATCTGGAGATCAGAATTTGATTCCCCACTTAGCCATGGTAATCCATTGGGTGATCTTGGGCAAATCTCAGCTCCAGAAAACTATGTGATATGTTCACCTTGTGGTTACCATAAGTCCAAAATGACTTGAAGGCACACAACAACAAAGACCCATAATATTTATTTCAAATATAGGTCAGTTGCAAATATTCTCTTTGTGTGTGTGTGTGTAACTTCATATGATACTGATTGGTCTTGATCCATTTGGGTTTCATTTCAGATCTAGTATTGAAACTGCTTGGGTTGTCCTGCTGGATATTCTGGGTTTGGAGAAGGATGGTGTGTGTGAAAACCTATCAATTCCCTTCCTTTGAACATCATCTTCAGCAATATGCACAACAGCATCCTTTTGCATCAGTTGGCTAACATGAGAATCAGAGGCACTATGCATATGTGGTTCCATTCCTATCTAGATATCTGATTTCAGAAGGTGGTGCTGGGAGACTGTTGGTTTGTCCTACAATACCTGAAGTATTCTCCAGGGCTTTTGTTTTATTCTCTTCTGTAGTTTAATATCCACATGAAACTGCTGAAAGAGAATATATGAAGATCTGGTATGATGTGCCATTAGCCCTCTAATTATAATAATGATAATGATATATTACTTCTCTTTTTCATCAGATGCTAGTGAAGCAGAGACAGCACTAAATCAATACTTGTACTAATTAATGGACTTGATAAAGCTGACAATTGACAGTTCAGTGATGATAAGATGGAGGTACTGTTGGGAGGCTGTTCATCTGGCCAAGGACAGTGGTGTACAAATTATTGTGGAGCAGACTGGCTCTCTATAAAGGATCAGGGTTGAAATTTAATGATTATTCACAATTAAAGTAGATCTATTGAATCGATGAATCCTACATAGATGTTGACTTACCAAATTAACGTGATTTAGTGGATGTAGTTTAGGTGAGCCCAACAATTGGACCAAAGCCCACGTTCACATTGTTCATTTTATCTGCCACACTGTTTTCATTGGTTTGTAGGCTGCATTAAAACTGCTGTTATGTTTTTTGTTGATGTTGTATCCATTCATAAGCTGGGTATATTGAGCTTAGAGAAGAAAAAACTGAGATATGACATGATAGCCATCTTTAAATATTGGAAGTGATGTTTAAGAAGATGCAGGAAGCTTGTTTTCTGCTGCTCCAGAAACTCTCTCTCTCTGGCTTTTCTTCGCAAACAAAGATTCAGGAAGGACTCATCCCACGCTTTTTGCAAACACGCTGATGATTAAAAAGGCCAATCTGAGATAAACAAGTCTGGTTGCAGAAAGCACAGC
>CM034710.1:40309475-40319850 GCA_020142125.1 Phrynosoma platyrhinos
TGCAAAAACATGCCCATTTTTCTCATTTGGTGTTAAAGCCAACCATCACTTTTGCAGTCTTGTCAAATTGGATGGTCTGTGCAGAATTGTGAAAGCTAGACAAGCTCTCTTCAGATTTTTGTTCCAAAAAAGATCAAACTGGAAATGGAAAAGAAGCCATGTTTTAGAGTTAACTATTGTATTACACTATTTGAAAAAAATGTTAAAGACTTTTAATTCTTATTAAAAAGAAAGCCAGTCCTAGGTCTCTACAGACAGTACAGTCTGAAACATGAAGTTTACCTTTCAGTCCCTTTATTTCAGTGCACAGGGCAAGTGCTCTGCTTACCCATCCCTAAGGCATAGTCTAACATATAAGTTTATCACACAGGATGAATCCTGTGCAGAAACTAGATTTAAAGTGAAAACAACCCACTTTTGTGGGTTGTTTTTCACATGACGTTTGGGGTAAACCCAAACAGAAAGTAGAAAACCCCCACAAATGCGGGTTGTTTTTCAGACAATGTTTACATTAAAGAAAAATAATGCGAAAATAACCCAAACGGAAAGCAGACAAAACCCACTCCTTTTTACTTTTGGGAACTACTGAAAATAAAAATGAGTGGGTTTTGGCAACTTTCTGTTCGGTTTAATGTTGCATTATTTCTCCTTTACACAAATATGTCTGAAAAACAACTGGGTTTTCCCCCCAGATTTTTAAATCCTGTTTCTGCACAGGATTTAAGCAATTTGCCTCTGTGTGATAAGGTTTGATAAGCCTGTTTCCCTGCAGTGTGGTGGTGGACATCAGTTTTTGCCATGCTCAATTGAGAGGCAAAGACTAGTCTGGTTGGCTTCTATATGTGGATTCAGCGGAAATGGGACATCTTGCCCTTAAAATATTTGTTTTGAAATAAAGCAGATATGAAATCATTACGTAAAAGCAACAGATCCCAGCTGATCTTGGAAGTTAATCAGGGTCAGCTGTGGTTAGTATTTGGATGGGAGACTGCCAATGAATACCAGGTGCTGTAGGCTATATGTCAGAGGAAGACAATGACAAAATCACCTCTGAATTCTCCTTTCCCAAGAAAACCCTATGAAATTCACAAGGTCACCATAAGTCAACAGATGACCTGAATGCACATACACAGAGATACTTTATAAAATTATTATTAAAAATATTAGTTCAATAAGAGAAAAATAACCAATAAAATATATGCATATGCATTATCCTGGAATTTTTTGTCTCACCAACTGACAAAAACTTAATGTTAGTTTTGGAATATCTTGCCTTAGAGTTATAATTGGCCCTGTTTGCCTCTGCATTTAGAAAAGGTGTCAAACACTCATCATGATGTGGCTGAAACATGACAACCTCAGTTTTGTCACCTTGGCCTCCAGGGAGAGTTCAGGCTTGCTCTGTTCTAGGACTCATTTGTAGGTTTTTTTGGTCATCCACAGTATTCCTAGCATTCTCTAGCACCACATCTGCTTATTTTCTATTTGCTTTCCTTGCTGTCCAGCTCTTGCATCCATACATGGTGATGGGAAATACTAGCTCTTGAATAATCCTGACCTTAACAGTCAGTTTCATGTCTTTGCACTTTATTGTCTTGTCTAATTCTTTCATAGCTGTCATCCCCAATCCTAGTCTTCTAAGTTTCTGGCTGCAATCTTCATGTTGGTCAATGGTTGATCCAAGGTAGGGACATTTTTTTGATTATTTCAATTTCCTCATCTTCTAGGAAGCCATACTCTCTAACATTTCACAAATATAAACCAGGATATATATGGCCAAGCAACACCAGATGTAGTGGGCAAAACAGGAACGGAGATCCTCAGAATATCCAGGAGTTTATTTTTACATTGACAGATTCTCAGACAAGTTAGCCCCATGACTTGAGAGCTCCTCCCTCAGCTAATCAACAGCCTTATACACCATCTTACACAGCTAGTTTATAATTACAGTAACATATCCATAATTCAAAATTTTCATTGGTTACAAGATATAGTTTTATTCTCCACCTCTGTTGATTACATATTAAACATATACTTGCCATGTGTGAACTATTTTGGCATTACTTATTGACACCTGGACTAACTAATTGAGTTCTATCTTCTTTGCTTCCAGTCCAAACCATCCATTTTACTAATTGACATCAACAATCATTCCTTTTTCTATTCTCTTTGACTCTGAAACAGTCTTCCTGTCTTCATGGTCAATTTGACCAAAAAACTACATTGCTTACTATCTTTTCCAGTGAAGCCAAAACTAAAAGCGTTTTTATCCCCTACACAGAATGTGGTGAAGATGGCAAAACTTATTAATTATTAACAAATGCAGTTTTAAACAGAGAATATGAGACCCCAAGCATCATCCAATCCAGCCCCGCATTAACCATGAGCTTTGTAGTTTCTTTTACATTATTTTATCCCCTACACAGAATGTGGTGAAGATGGCAAAACTTATTAATGAGGAAGAAGGGAAATGGTAGGAGAGACTGCAGCAGTTTCCTTTTGCCTGAACTTACTGGGAAGGGCAAGATCCTATCTGCTCCTTTACTCCCCCCCCCAAGTTAATTGAATGCAAACAACTTTTACAGCTTGAACTCAGTTTGCAGCAGTTAAGGAAAGCTGAGGACAAATGAGAAAAGTGGGAGGTACAGGAAAAATTAAAACATTTTAAAAGCATCAGCAAAAGTGAGATGATGTAGGATTAATGTGTACTGTCCCTGCCAAGTCAGGGTAGTTGGAGGGTATGGGAAGCTACCAGCAGGTCCTGGCACCCAGTCTTGGATTTTTCCTCCTCCTTTATGCAGTCCTCCGTGGCACCAGATTAAATGAGAATTGCTTCCCGTGTCAGAAACAGTGACATTTAATGGTAGTATGACATGGGACTTTATCACACAGAGAAAATCCTGTACAGAAATGAGATTTAAAAGGTGAGGAAAACCCTCAAAAGTGGGTAGATTTTCACACACATTGATGTTAAACTGTGCTTAATTCGAACGGAAAGTAGTCGAAAGCCATGACTTTTTACTTTCAGGATTTTCCAAAAGTAAAAGGAAGCAGCTTTTGACTACTTTCCATTTGGTTTAAGCACAGTTTAACATTGACGTCGTGTGAAAATCTATCCGCTTTTGCGGGTTTTTTCCTATTTAAATCCCATTTCTGTATGGGATTTTCCCTGTTTGATAAAGTACATGGAATCCTTACCTTGGCCTCAGAGAGAGAGAGACTTCTGTAATTTCTTCTTCACTCTATTGGAGAACCCCTATGGATACAGAGGATGTTGGAGACAGAACATTGTGTGGCTGAGATGTACAGAGGTAGAAAAACTGGGGCATCATAAGGAAGGAGCTGTATCCAGTCTTTGACATTCACTTTTAGAGTTCACATTAAAATCATCAAATATACATGCATGTACATGGGACAGATTTGCGTCTGTTTGCAGAAAATAGATGGGTACAATTTTGTCATTAAGAAAGGTAACACAGAAAAGGCTGTAGAAGGACATTTTAATCTGGCAGTTCAAACTGCCAGAATCTTATTTCCACCTCATTGAGAAGGATGGTTTAGTAGTATTAAATTGACTAAATTATATATAAATTATCGTGGGTGACTTTTTTTGGAGGAGTGGGGTAAAGGCATGATAGTAGTCTTTGAACCAGCACAGAGTACAAAACTGCTGTAACTCAATACCTGGGCAATGGACAGAACTCAAAGAGTGGCAATCTTCTTCTTTTCATGTCAGACTCTTAGCCATGTATTCTATAAGTGAGCAAAAACACATTTGAGGCAATTGCTAACAACTGAAGAGCGTCAAAATGCCCATGGAAAAATTCAGAGTTATGCCATAGAGATTTTCTATATCTCTTTTTTTCTGCTTAAAAAACAGACGTTCAAAACAAAGTGCTAATCAGATTCATGGTTAGATTTATCAACCATTACTGCAATCCTGTGTATAGATACCTGGGAATAAGACCCCTCAAAGTCAGTGATACTCATTTCCATTGTATAGATTCAACGTGTTTGTCATCCTAGCTCTTCTTTTATATTGGTACTTCTAATCTTTGAAAACACTCGCCTTCCACAAGCTGGTTTCCTGTGAATGAAGAAGGAGGAGGTTCCCCATGTCTTCATTTCAGGTCTCCACAGCAGAGTGCTTTAGGTGTGCTTTCACCAGTGGAAGAATCATGTTCAGAAAGGGCTTTTTGCTTTCTCACATAGCACATATGTCCATTGTAATTGGAGAGAATGGTACGACTGAACATTTTCAAAGGAAATGTCAGGATTCTGCAGGAGGAAAGCCACTGTTGCAGTCTTTCTAGAACCCAGTATATTTATTGATCTTTAAAATAAAACCTATGGGTTTGAAGACTGGGTTAAGACTATCCTAGACTGGCTCAGGAGGTGGGGTGGGCAGCTGAACAAGCTCATGTTAACTAATGAAAAAAAGTAATCCTCTCAACTCCTTTAAGCAATCTTGCCAGTGTTTCTTTTTGTCTAAATGGCATATAGAAATAGGAGGGGGTAATTGTGTTAATCCGGAATATCGGGGATGAGGAATCTGTGATCAGTGGTATGTTCACACACTCACACACACATGAAGCATAAGCTTTTATAGGCCATTGTCTACTTCCTAAATGCATTGGTGAACAGTCAGAAAGTATAGATATAAAATTCACACCCTAGCCATTCATTTAGGATTTTTTGTCATTCAGTTCATACACCCAAGTAGTTGAATTCAAAAGAATCTCAAGATAGCACAACTCTGGTTAGAATGAAAAGCATAACCCAAAGAAATACATTTTTTAAAAATGGTCATTATTGCTTGTTTATTGTAAAAATTTGTTATTGAAAACCCAATAAAAATATAGAGAAAGTAGGTGCTGTCCCAAAAATGTTTATGCCATAATAAGATCAGTCATTACCGTCTCACAGATTCTTTCTTGTTCTTTGTTGTGAGCTACTTCCCTCAACAATGACAAAACGCTTATCTCCCTTGTAAAATATATTGGCGGTTTTCTTTACAGCTCTGTAGTTTGTTGGGTAGACAACCAGAATGGTGCAGTCTTTGAGTGCTGAACTAGGACTCTGAGTAGACGGACCATATTTACTTGAGACAAAAACAGGACATTGGGGTGTCAAAAACAGGATGAATTTATGCAATATTCCATATTCATGAAAAAGTAAGATAATAACAAAAGTATTATTACATGAACATATTGAGATAACAATTATTCTTCAATGACAGAACTCATACAAAAATTTAGGTAGACGTAGAGGAGGACTGTATTTCACCATGATTGTACCATGAATATTTCTCCAATGAAGTAATCTACCCAGCAAAGTTTGGTCTTTTGACACCTTATCACAGGGGTAGGCAACCTTTCCCCTTTAAGGGCCGAGGGACTTCAGCTCCCAGAATCCCAGGAGCTATTGGCCAACATGGGACTATTGGCCAACATGGCTGAGGCTTCTGGGAGCTGAAGTCCCTCGGCCCTTAAAGGGGAAAGGTTGCCTACCCCTGCCTTATCATAAAACGTATCACACTCTATGACCCATTTACAACCACAATTTCAAACAGGGATCTTCAAACTATTTTGCAACATAACAGGGCTTTTTTTTCATGCAAAGAGGACAAAATTGACATTTTTATATTAACATGACAAGACACTCTGGAAATATGGGGGGGGAAAGGTACTGTCCCATTTAAAATTGTACATATGGCCAACCTAACTCTGGGAGACCATGGTTCAGATCTCCCCTCAGCTATAGAAGCCCACTGGATGACCTTGCGCAAGTCCTACTCTCTCAGTTTTAGAAGATAGCAAAGGCAACCCTTCTCTGAATGAATCTTGCCAAGAAAACCCTATGACAGTATGGCCATAAATTGGAGTTGATTGGAAGACATATCACTGAGACCTTGCAATCTGTAATTCCAAAAGAAAAAAGTGGATGGAGCCTGGGTTAAGAATGAATAGAGCAAACCTAACTCACCAAGACACTGGGCCAGCTGAAACTGTTTTGCATGCAAACCATTCTCAGCCATGGGATTCAAACCTTCTGAGCACAAAGTTAGGCCAGGATGAGGGTAGTCTTAAATAATCCCCAAAATCTTTTGATTGGAAGTGGTTGGGTTCAAATACAGCTTCAGCTACGGTTGCCAGGTGAATCAAGGGACAAGGCTTTGTCTCTTTCCTGGCTGTGTAGAAGACAGGATTTCTGCTTGTCATACCTAGTGGCTCCTCTGACCTTCTCATCCATCTGATGAGACATGATTATTAGCTAAGCCACTACCCTGAGGACCACAGCATTTGAGAAAGTAGGCTCAAGTCTATGAAAGCTCATGCTACCAGTTTCTTCCTTTCAGTCAGTCTCAAAGGTGCTACAAGATCCAGACTAACACGAATATCTTTTTGAATTCTACGTCAGGGTATAGATTACTCTGATAGGGCCATTCTGTGCTGTTGTGACTGAGACCACCATGTGAATCTGTCAGTTTCTCTGGCTACCTGGGAGAAGAGAGCAACTGAGCCTATTCCAGGAGAATCCAGGGGTTGAGCCCCAGAGGCTTCCCTCCCATTTTCACCTATGGATGGGCACATACTCAAGGTATACCTACACGGGGCAAAGCAGAAATGTTGTTCCCTGAAAGAATTCTGAAGTCCCATGAAATTTTCCTTCAGCCCTCACACTTCTAAGACTAGTAACTTACAATGTCAGTTGAGCATTGAGAAGTACAGTTTAAGCAACCAAAGAAAAGGGGCTGGCAAAAGTATCAAGGGAATGTAACACAGAAAATATTTGAGCAATATGTGTGAACAGTTTTCAGTGTATCACTCTGCCATGGTAGAAATTTGGGGAAATTTCATGGGGAGGGCAAAATTCTTACTTGGGACAAATACCCATATTTCACACACACCCTCATAGCTACACTCCCACACATGTTGCATGATTGAATAAGTGAAGTGATGCTTGTGTTTTCTGATCTGGAACTCAGGGCCTTTGCAGACTGCCAGAAATAGTGCAAATTGAGTCCACTTTAACTGCCCTGACTCAGTGCTAGAGAATCATGGGAACTGTAGTTTATTGTGGCACCAGAGCTCTCTGGCAGAAAAGGCTCAATGTCCCAGAAAAAATACAGTTCCCATGATTCCCTAACACTGAGCCAGGGCAGTTAAGGTGGACTCAATTTGCACTATTTCTGGCAGTCTGCAAAGGCCCTTAGCTGATTATGTAATTCCATGGAACTCATTATGGGTTACTTTAATTACTAAGGAGAGGCCCATTAAAATGCACATAGCCTGCCCTTTCCATACAGCCCTAAGGGCTTTTACTCCAACTTTCTCAGGAATTTTCATTGGTTGCCTAGCTACTTGCAACAGCCAATCTCTCCTATGGTTTTGGAGGTGGGGTCCGTCCAAATCCTCAGTGCCGTTTTAGTATTTCAGTTGGTGTTGTTAGCACAGGGTGCAATAAACCGAAATTTATGACTGCTGCTCTCAACATAGATGCAAATCTGTTGTTGCGCTCTTGTTTCTTATCTCCAGGTGATTATTTCTAAATACATCCTCGTGCTAGCCTGCTCAGTCCCTCCTCTTAGTCATCTGATTCTAGGAAGTAGGACCTCTATAGCTCCTGATAGTTCTTACTAAACAAAGATCCAGGAAAATTCTGATGCAAGCAGCAACAGGACAGGAAGGTGAAGAGGGAAGGGAAATAGAAAGGGGGACTTCACAAGGGACATTTGAAAGGGGGGCAAGTCTTTCTAGGGAAAGTTACTGTGTACCCTTAGTTCATTGATTCGTTGTTGTTGTGTGCCTTCAAGTTGTTTCCAACTTATGGTGATCCTAATGGGAACCTATCATAGCAGGGGTAGGCATCCTTTCCCCTTTAAGGGCCGAGGGACTTCAGCTCCCAGAAGCCTCAGCTATGTTGGCCAATAGTCCCATGTTGGCCAATAGCTCCTGGGATTCTGGGAGCTGAAGTCCCTTAAAGGTCCTTAAAGGGGAAAGGTTGCCTACCCCTGTATCATAGGGTTTTCTTGGCATGTTTCTTCAGAGTGTGACTTGCCCAAAGTCACTCAAGTGAGTTTACATGACTCAGCAAGCATTCAAGCTCTGGTCTCCAGGGTCATAGTCCAATGCTCAAACCAATACACCATGCTGGCTCCAATTTATTGATACTTGAAGACATAAAGGAATCCAGTGACAGCCAGCATGGTGTACTAGTTTGCGTGTTAGACTAGGACTGCATCTACACAGCAGAATCAACGCAGTCTGACACCACTGTAATTGGCATGGCTCAATGCTATGGAATTCTGGGATTTGTAGTTTAGCCTTTTCCATCAGCTCTGGTGGTACAACAATCTACAAATTCCAGGATTCCATAGGATGGAGCCATGATAGTTAAAGTGGTGTCAAACTGCATTAATTCTGCAGTATGGCAGTAGCCTAGGACTCTAAGACCAGGATTCAAACTCCCCTCAGCCATGGAAATCCACTGGGTGACCTTAGACAAGTCCCACTCAGCCTCAGAGGAAGGCAATGACAAACATCCTCTGAATAAATCTTGCCAAGAAAACCCTAGGATAGGGTCACCATAACCATTCAGCTTGAAGGCACATAGCAACAACAACAACAAAGGAATCTAGTAGCACCTTTGAAACTAACGAGAAAGAAGAAATTTTTACCCTACATTTTCATGGACTCAGTCCCCTTCATCAGATGCAACTGACTTGTGAACAGAGGATTTACCAAGGCTTAGGCTAGAAATTTCTTCTTTCCAGTTAGTCTGAGATGTGCTACAGGATTCCTCTATATTTTTTAAACCTAAAACAGACTTACCTGGCTATCTCTTTGAATAAGTGGGACCTTAGTATCCACTGGGGTTTGGTTCCAGGACTCCCCGTGGATACCAACATCTGTTAGTACTCAAGTCTCATTAAATACAATGGCAAAGTGAAATGGTGCCCCTTTTACAAAATGGCAAAATCAAGGTTTGCTTTTTGGAATTAAAAAAAAATATTTTCAAATTATGGATGGTTGAATCTTTGGACAAAAAAATCCATGGATATCGAGGGTTTAGTGTACTACTATTTACTGGTCACTGATTAGAAATATGTGTAATGGGATAGTGGCAGTAATTTTGGGAATAGGGCAAGGAGGAGGGTGCCAAGCAAGGCTGGCCCCTTTCTGTTGCAGAAATATATGCAGGGAAGGAGGACAGGGCACAAATTAATGGGATGGAGTTGTGGTCTGTATCAGACAAACTCAATGTTGGATGAGATCCATGGCCTGCCGGATGAGATCCATCATATTACCACCTTGAACAGCTGTTAAGAGAGATCTCTTCCGGCAGGCCTTTCCTGAATAGATATCCCGGCCATTAAGAGACAGCCCAACCTGCTCCCCTGATTCTGCTGCAGTTTATTGTTATTTGTTTATTTGTATTTTATTTTAAGTGTGCTTTAAATTGTTCACTGTTTAATAGTATTTTAAGGGGTGGGTGGGATTGTGGGAAATGAAATGTATATTTTTAATGTTGTAAGCCGCTCCGGTTGTGTTATGCAGAGGAGCGAAATAAAAATAATGTATTATTAATATTAACATTAATTAATTAATGTTGTTCTAGTCCAGGCCTGCACAACATATGGCCTGGGGGCTGCATGCGGTCTGCCAAAGGATTTTGGGTGGCCCACAAGGATGTGGAACAACTGCAAGGCTCCTCCACTGGTCAGCCTTCTCCTCAGAGGGCCATGCAGAGGAGGAAGGGCAAATGCTCAGCCTATGAGGCTCCTCTGTTGCCTGGATTTCTCCCAAGGAGAAGTTCGGGCAGAGGAGGAGAAGAAAGATGGACAAGGCTCCTCTGCAGCTTGGCTTTTTCCTTCAGAGAGGGCCAGTCAGAGGAGGAGGACAATGGGATCAATAATTAATAATAAATAATATTTTAAATAAATTATAATAATTAATAATAATTAATATTTAATTATAATTATATGTCAACCAGTTCTGGATGGGGTCACACTTCCCCTGAAGGACTGTGTTCAGAGCTTGGAGGTGCTCCTGGACTCATCTCTCCAGTTGACACCTCAGATAGATGCAACGGTCAGGAGTGCCTGTTATCAGCTTTGGTTGATATGCCAGCTGCGACCCTTCCTGGAGCCAGGCGACCTAGAAACGGTGGTACATGCACTGGTAACCTCTCAACTTGACTTCTGCAACGTGCTGTACATGGGGCTACCCTTGTGCCAAGTTCAGAAACTTCAATTGGTACAAAATATGGCAGCCAGGCTGGTCGCAGGTACATCTGGAGCCGACCATATAACACCTGTTTTCACATCTCTCCATTGGCTGCCAATTAGTTTCTGGGCACGGTACAAGGTGTT
>CM034710.1:40338191-40357066 GCA_020142125.1 Phrynosoma platyrhinos
ACAGATTCCTCATCAGGACTATCAGATGTGTTGGCATCCCATGTCTTTAAGGGCGTTCCATAGCCTTTAATGATCCATGCAGTCAAAGGCTTTGCTATAGTCTATAAAGCACATGCTGATTTTCTTTTGGAACTCCCCACTGTGGTCCATTAGCCATTGTATATTTGTGATGTGATTTTTAGTGCCTCTTCCTTTCCTGACCCCTGCTTGGACCTCTGGGATTTCTCTTGCCATGTATGGCTGGAGTTTATGTTGCAGTATTTTGAGCATAATTTTGCTTGCATGGGAGAATAGTGCTATGGTTCTATAGTTGCTGCAGTCTCTTGTGTCTCCTTTTTTGTGGATGGGGATGTATATTGATCTTTTCCAATCTGTTGTTTTTACAAATTTTATAAACTTTTAAATGATTGCTATTTTTCATAGGACAGCTTACTGTTAAAATTCTTTTTACTATGATGATTTTTAAAGTTCAAAGAACTTCCCTGATAGTTTTTGTTCTTTCTTGTGAAGGGGATTCAACTTGGATTTTGTAGTTATTTGTTACTACTGGCATATGGCTTCAAATCAACTCCAACTTATGGTGTCCTATCATAGAGGTTTCTGAGCAAGATTTCTTCAGAGATTTGCTATAGCCTTTTTCTAAGTTTAGCCTACAGCACCTGGTATTCTCAGTCTCCCTTCCAAGAACTAACCAAGACTGACCCTGCTTAGTTCCAAGATTAGACAGGACCTGGTGCCTTCTGAGTATCACTGGTACCAGTATTTAAATCTAGCACTGAACACTAGGTGGCAACATTTTAGCATCACCATTAATCTCTATGGAGGTTTCAAAATACACATTTGCTCATCATCCCTTCAAGAGTAACTGGGCACATATAGCAAAATCTTACTCAAGTGTAACATTTCTCTCATTATAGGTGACCCCTCCAACAAACTACTGACTTGAGCCAGGGTATGTCCAATGCAGAAATGCATATGATCTCCTCTTTGCTGATACTATTGTGCTAGAAAGTGACTCAGCTAGATCTATGGAAATATATAAGTACCGTAGATGTTACGTTATAAGGATGCCCTTTCACAACCATAACCAAAACTATATCTAAATGTAGTCACCACCAACTACTTCTGCATCTGATCTTTAAAGGGAACTAAAATCTTCTCTGAGACCAGCTAAACATAACCCTACCGATTTGATAAAATCACTGATCTACTTTATCTGGACACAGCTTCAGTTTGTTAGCCCTTAGCTAGCTCATTACTGAATTCTTTAGAGATTTCCACAAAGACGCCAGATCTCTCTGGTGTTTTGATCTCTGTACAGGCTCTCCCTGTTGTTTAATACATATATAGCTGCTGAACAAGATGTAGACCGAATCAGAACCCCTAAAACATAGTGCTAGTTTCACATAAGTCAGTACGGCCTTCCTCTCTGTACAAACATACAGAATTGTGCTATAAAACTTGCAATTTTGTTCCCATTTACCTGAAAGTAAAGTCCATTGCAGTCAATGGGGCATAAGATTTTTCTTGAATGTACCATAAGTCAGTTTGTGGATTTTGTTTCTATTGTTATGTACTTTCAGATCATTTTGGACTTATGGTGATCCTAAGGCAACCATGGGTTTTTCTTGGCAAGATTTGTCCAGAGGTTTGCCATTGCCTTCCTCTGAAGCTGAATGTGACTTGCCTAAGGTCACCCAGTGGGTTTCATGGCTGAGCTGGGAATTGAACCCTGGCCTCCAGAGTAATAGTTCACCACTCAGATCACTATGCCACACTGGTTTCCTAATTTGTGGATTACCAAAATTTAAATGTAAATATGGTTCTTAGATTCTGAAAGAAATGTGAAAGAAAATGGAATTTAATAAGCAACAACTATGTCATTATTAGATGAAACAGCTCCTTTAATATTGTATTTTTAAGTAACATGCCAAAAACCCAATAGCTTCCAAAGACAGCGTGCCATTTATCAAGCTAAAATTCATTCGTTTTGATTAATCTCCAAATTGAACAAATGAAATTTACAGCCCAACTTTAAAAGTATACATTTTGAAATGATCAAAAACTGAGTATACCTACCTTTTAGCAATATCCATATTAACATTCCCAAAGTCATATCAATCATCAGTTCTAATGTACGATTCTCACCTCTCTTTTCGATGCTTCTGCTCCAGCTGACTGTGCTCCTTTGTCTCCGATACATTTATATACCATAAAGTGGCATCTGTTGATCATACCAGCATATTAGACTACCCACCTGAACCCTCAAACCAAACAGACATCAATTTAAAAAATCATCCCAATCTTGCAATGCAGTCAGGTATTTAAAAAACGTACAAACTTCCTGTAACCTGTAGGCACAACTGGACATTGTTTTAAGGTGGAAATTTGATATCTCTCAGTAGAGATAAGATACAAACCTGACTCTTCTGCAGGCACATATTTAGAGAATGCACAAGGGATGGGCAAAAGACATAGATGCCTGTGATCAAGAAGCTCATGAAGAGACATCCTGGAGTGCATAACCCAAGGGAAAGTATTGCAAGACATTGATAATTGACTCCCAACAAAATCTTGAATACATTTCCAAATAATCTCTCTATTGTTATTATTTTTCATACAAGCCCAATGCATTTCAGCTTATGTAAATATTTCAATGGCCTTCCCCAGAGGTTATATAAAAACAAATACAAATATAAATAACAAATTAAAAAAATCAAAAGGATAACACATAATATATTGTATCAAGCCTATACTTTCCAATATAGGAATCCAGCAGCAGGCGTTTCTAGAGCTGAAATATTCATTACATTAGATAGATCGGCAAAAAACGAGAGAGCCAGGGATAAGGGTTTTTTTTAATTTTTATTTTATAGATGGTCAAGAAGAAGTGGACAGAGAAAGGGAGAGTGAAGTAGATGTCAAGGATTTATCAGGCAACCAGACCAGAAGGATAGGTTGCTTACCTGTAACGGTATTTCTTCGAGTGGTCATCTGCAAATTCACACAAATGGGTTTTATCTGCACGTGCGCAGCTAGCTCAGAACCTTCTGGAGTCACTAGGCAGAAGTTGGATTGCAACTTTTTGGCGGTAGCTCCGCCCACCTCTATATAGGCCCTCGCGTTCCCACTCGATCCTCAGTTCCAAGTACGCCGCTTACAAAAGCAACAGCAAGTTTATCAAACAGAGCAGGACATGACTGAGGGAAAGATGGGCGGGATTTGTGTGAATTCGCAGATGACCACTCGAAGAAATACCGTTACAGGTAAGTAACCTGTCCTTCTTCTTCGTGGTCTCTGCAAATCATACAAATGGGTTATTCAGACTAGCAAGCTAAAGTCAATGGAGAAGGGAGTGTCCTGACACAAGGCTTGTAGGTGCAAACAAAAACGTTTATTGGCACAACATCAGCCAGGGTAAAGTAGGTATCTTAACATACATATGCATCAATTTCAAGTACGGTATATCAGGAATTGAATGTAACCCATTAGTCAATGAATGCAGTATGTAAAAAGGGATAGAACTGTAAACAGTTGTATAGATTCAAGTCTGAATTCAAGTAGAACCCGTATTAATATTCAATAAATAATATATATAAACTTTCAAATCAGGTAACAATGTGAGTACATTTGTACTGAAAACCAAATATTTGCTATACTCAAAAAAAAAAAAATGAGTAAGTGCCTAACGAAGTTAGTGCAAAACGTAAGTACCAGTATATTCAATGAAGTCCAGATAAAAACACTGCTCTCCCAAAGGCAGCCTCCTGTCTGGCTCGTGTAATGTTTGATAAAAGTTATTGGTTGGGACCAGACAGCTACCTTACATACATCTTCCAAGGGAATGCCAAACAGGAAAGCAGAAGATGATGCTACCGCCCTTGTGGAGTGCGCACGCACCCGGCCTGGTGGAGTCTTGCCTGCCAGTTCATAGCACAAGTGAATGGTCGAGGTCACCCACTTAGACAGTCTTTGAGGAGTCACAGGCAGTCCTTTTTTATGTTCAGAATAGCACACAAAAAATCTCTCCGAGCGTCTCGAGCCCGAAGTATGCTCCAAATAGAAAGACAAAGCTCTACGAACATCCAGTGTGTGCAGTCTTTGCTCAACCTCAGTGTCGGGTTCGGGGCCAGGGTGGGTAGCACAATGTCTTGGTTGATATGGAATGCAGACACCACCTACGGTAAAAAGGTGATGTCGGTACGGAGGACCACCTTGTCCTTGTGGAACCGAAGATAGGGTTGGTCCATCCTTAAGGCACATACCTCACCAGCCCGTCGAGCTGAAGTCAAAGCTACGAGGAACGCCGTTTTCCATATCAACAGTCTCATGTCAGTAGTGGCCATTGGTTCAAAAGGCTTTGTAGATAGGTAAGACAACACCAAGTCCAGGCTCCAAGCCGGCATTGGTACCGAGGATGGTGGGTGTAGGTTATTGAGTCCTTTGAGAAATCTCTTAACTAGGGGGTCAGCAAGAAGGACGTTCGACCCTCCAGCTGGTAATGTGAGCAGATAGCAGAGAGGTAACCTTTAATGGAAGCAAGGCAAAGTCCTGACTCAGAGAGGGATAGAAGGAATTCAAGAACTATCGGTACCGAAACCCGGGACGGAGAAATTCCTTTGGTTGACAGAAAGTCCGTAAATCTTCTCCACTTGTAGGAGTAAGACCTCCTGGTAGACGGTTTCTGGGCTGCTTCAATTATCGTCTGTAAATGAACTGGAAGTGAGCTCAAGGTCGGATTCTCCATGCTACCATGGGTAGAGAATCTAGGTTCGGGTGATGCACCCTGCCCCTGTGCATGGTCAGGAGGTCTGGGCGATACTTCAGACGGTAGTAGGTTTCTTGTGACAGATGTAGAAGTGGAGCAAACCAAGGTTGTCTCGGCCACCACGGAGTGATTAAGATGGCATCTATCTTGTCCATTCACATCTTGGTGAGTACTCTGGTTATGAGTGGAAACAGAGGAAATGCGTAGAATTTCCTTCCGTACCACACGAACTGGAAGGCATCGCCTTGAGAAGCTTGGGTCGGTGTTCTCGAACAGAACTCTGGACAATGAGCGTTGTCCTTCGTAGCAAACAGGTCGATATCCCTGGTTCCCCATCTGAAGAACACTTGAGCCACCATCTCGGGATGGAGTCGCCATTCGTGGCAGGGATTGGTCGATCTGCTGAGGCTGTCGGCCAGTTCGTTTTCCTGTCCGGGTAGATGAATGGACTGTAGCAGATGCTGTGGTTGATGCACCAATCCCAGATGTGTAGCATGATGCTGAGCAGAGTCAAAGACTTGGTTTCTCCCTGTTTGTTTAGGTAGTACACGATGGTGTTGTTGTCCATCATAAGTAGAACTACCTTGCCTGACATATCCATCTGGAATGCTTTGAGTGCCTTCTTCACAGCGAGCATTTCCAAGGCGTTGATGTGCAGAGCCTTCTCATCTCGGGACCACACTTGCCTTACAGTCAGTCCTTACAGTCCTCTGGAGTGGGCTCCCCAACCTTCCATTGATGCATCTGTGGTCAGGGTGACGTTGGGCTGAGGAGGTAGGAATGGCATTCCTGTACAAACGTTGTCAGGATGAAGCCACCATTTCAGAGACGTCGCAACTAGCGGCAGGATAGTGAGCTACTTCGAGGGGGAGTTGGAAGTAGCATCGAACGATGATAGGAACCAGGACTGTATGGGTCTGAGGTGCAGTCTCACCCATGGTGTCACAAAGATTGTTGAGGCCAAGTGTCCCACTGCTGTCTGTACCAGGTGGGCTTGGACCCTGTTGTGCTTGAGGCAAGCTCTGATGGAAGCAGTAAGGGCTACGAATCTGTCTTCCGGGAGGAAGGCTCTTTCTAGTTTTGAATCCAGAATAGCTCCGATGAACCTGACCCGTTTGGAAGGAGTGAGGTTGGATTTTTCCTCGTTGACTTTGAGTCCCAACGAACGGAACAGATTGAGAGTGAACCGGATGTCGACCAGGAGTTGTTCTCAAGATGGTGCCATGACGAGCCAGTTGTCCAGGTACGGGAAGACTGTTATACTGTTGTGATGTAGGAAGGTGGCCACCGGAGACATGCATTTGGTGAAAACCCTTGGTGCCAAGGAAAGTCTAAACAGGAGCACTTTGTATTGATAATAGTCGGTGCCTACTGCAAAGGCCAGGAACCTACGATGATCTTCTCGGATGCTGATATGAAAATAAGCATCCTTGAGATCAATGGTGGCAAACCAATGGTCTTTCTGCAAAAGAGGCAAAATAGAAGAAAGAGTTGTCATGTGGAAACGCTGGTATTCAATAAAGGAGTTCAGTGTTCTCAAGTCCAAAATGGGCCTAAGACCCGAGTCCCTCTTGGGAACAATAAAGTAACGTGAAAAGAAGCAGTAACGAGCCTGTGAGGCGGAAACGGGTTCAATCGCCCCTTTTTCCATCAAGGCACGCACTTCGTCGAGTAAGGTGTCAGAGGGGTTTGTGATGACAACAGCTCCGGTTGGTGGGAGCTCTTCGAATTCCAAGGCATAGCCCCTCCTGACGATGTCAAGCACCTAGGAATCGGAAGTGATGGTGGCCCAGGTGTTAAAGGGCCTTAAAATGTCATCAAAGGTGGTGTCTATGGAGTGCGCGGCAACACATCATTGTCTCCTCTTGGCATCAAAGGATTTCTTCCGGAACACCTGCCTTTGGTGTTGTTGGCGGCGGCCTGAAGATGAAGAAGAGCAAAGGGTTTGTCTCCTACGTGGTTGGCTTTGGGGTTGTGAAGTGTCCTGCTGGAAAGGATGCTGATTTTGAGAGTACCACGGTCTTGGTTGGTAGAAACTGAATCTACTCCTGGAGGACTGAGGCGGTTGAATGCCATGTTTGCGAGCAGCAGTCTTCATTTTATATTTTAGATTTAGCTTTTCATCTGTGTCTTTATGAAAAAGGCCAGACTGGTCAAATGGCAGGTCTTCTATGGTTGCCTTGGCTGTGATGTTAAATCAGCCGCATGCAGTCACGCAAGCCGACGCAGTGAGATGGCATTAAGTAAGGTTTTTGATGAGCAGTCGGTTAGGTTTCTAGCTGTCACAATGTGTTGTGCTCCAACCGCATGGGTCTCCTGTTGAAGGGCAAAAGCATTCGGTTTTTGCTCTTCCTGCAAGTGTTCTAGTAGTGGTCCAAGCTTTTCCATAAGATGTTGGGTGTAAGCACCCAAACACCCTACATAGTTAGCCACTTTAAGGCCGAGGACTGAGGTACAATAAGATTTCTTGGCCAAGAAATCAATCTTCTTTCCCTCTTTGTCTGCTGGGGAGATGGAAGATTTGGAGGTGGAAACATACTGAGCACCTTCACAATGTCCAAATTCTGATGCGGATGGTCTATCATCCAGGCAGGTTTAGGATCAGCAATCTGATAAAGATTGTTCATGCGTCTCGATGTACTTGAGGTAGATGTAGGCACCTCCCAAGATCTCTTTAAGATTTTGGCTAAGGACGGCATGTAGGGAATAGCCAGCCTATCTATCACGTTGCTCTGAACCCGTTTCTCTAGCTGGTCAGAAGCCTCTTCTTGCTTTGACTGGGCAACCGCCAGGTCAAGTGCCCACGCCATGCGAAGGATCTGGTCTGCAAAGACGCGTGTATCATCCGAGGGAGAAAAAGACTATGTGTTCAGAGGAGGTCGGGTTTGAGAAGGAGACCAATCAAAGTCTTCACCGGATTCACCCTCCGGAACCGGTGAGATAGAGCGGTATGACGGAGTGGACTCAGGAAACGAGGGGCGCCGTGGATTTTTATGCTCACCTCTTGAGCGCTGGCGTTTAGCTGGAGGCGATGGACTAGGAGATGGGGATCGATGACATCTGGATGTAGAGGAATGATGACAGGATGTGGAAGATCGATGCCTCCGTGGAGTTGAAGGGGATGAAGATATGATCCCTTGCTTATGGGAAGCACTGGAATGATAACGTTGTTGAGATGGTCCAGGTGATGGAGATGGCGAGAGAGAGACAGCACGGAGGGAGAGAGACAGCACGGAGGGACAGACCAGAGAGGAGGGGGGCTGCTGTGCAGCAGGAAGGAGATGAGACGATGGCACCGGAGAAGGGAGGGGCTGCTGTGTAGCAGGAGAGGAATGAGGCCTTTGAGATGATGTGGGAAGGGGCTGCTGTATAGCTGGAAGGAGCTGAAACTGACGCCTCTGTTCTTCCATATGGAGCAATTGGTTGGGTTGAACCGACAAGTAACTGTTGGAGGCCTCATGGTACACCAGTTGGGGGTACCTAGAAATCCACGGATCCGAAGCCAGCTCGATTATGGGCTGGTGTTGCTTTTGTTTCTGTCCCGAATCGGACCAAGGAGATGGTCCACCATCAGATCCGGAGATGCAGGCTGAAGAAGGAGATACGATTGGATTTCTGCCTTGGACTTGGTGTCGTCGCAGCCCATCGGAGTGGTAGGCTTCGAAACCGACAGTCCCGTGGGCTTTGGTACAGGCGCGGTTGTTGGTGGAGGAGCGGAGTGTGATGACAGAGGGGTTTTTGGATTTTCCCCGGATTTAGAGTGCCTTCTCAAGTGCATCAGCTGATCCCCGTCGGTGGAGTGGGGTGAAGATGCCGAGCAGACCTTTTTTGAAGAAAGGGAGGACTCCTCAATAGTCTCCAAGTGTTTGCGCTGGGAAGACCTCTTCCCGCCCTTTTCCAAGCCCTCAGGACTCACGCTCTCCTTTTGTCTGGATGATCTCCTCGATCTCTCCCTGGATCTTCCCCTTTGTTGAGGGAAATCTGAGGAAGGTTTAGATATGGCTACGGTAGCCAAGGCCGTGGCAGGTGATTCGGCCTGCAAGGCCTTCTCCCACAGTGCTGCCTTCAATTTCACCATCCTATTCTTCAGAGCCTGAGGAGTCATTTTCCTGCACATTTTGCAGGTTGTGGGATTATGTGTTTCTCCGAGACAAAAGACACACTCCTCATGTTGGTCAGAGGTCAGCAGCTTAGAATTGCATGAAATGCAATGTTTAAAAGAAGCCATAATGTCGAGTTGGAGGGGTGAAGCGAAGGCAAAGTCAAAGAACGGTCCAGGTCAATGAACAGGCCAAGTCATAAATCAGTAGAGTCACAATCCAAAGAATAGTCAAGCTGAAAAATGTGGTCAAAGCCATTAGGCCGAGTAACTGCACTAGTAGCGAGGTCCCTTGCTAGCTGCAAAAGCAGAGGATGAAAGGAACTGAGAATCGAGCAGGAACACGAGGACCTATATAGAGGTGGGCGGAGCTACCGCCAAAAAGTTGCAATCCAACTTCTGCCTAGTGATTCCAGAAGGTTCTGAGCTAGCTGCGCATGCGCAGATAAAACCCATTTGTGTGATTTGCAGAGACCAGGAAGAAGAAAAAAATAATAGAGTGAATTTACAAAGGAGCTCAAGTTCTTCATTTAATCCTCCTGGCACCAAATATTTTAATTTTAAAATTCACTCTGCTTCTTTTTTCAGTCTTCTTATTGTTCTCCCCCCCCTCTGCCGCCGCCATAACCCAAAATTGGAGAAACAGTCAACTTTCTTCTTCCATGGGCTTGCCATCCATGGATTGGAGCATCTGCAGATGGCCCTGCCGTTTTCCCCAATGGCGGCACACGCACATGGCTGCAACAAGAGGACTTGAGGTCCTGTGGATTTTGTATGAAGAGCTGACTGTATGTTGAAGAATGATGGTATTCCCAAAAATTACTTACCAAGGGACCACCTATTTTCCCCTCTTATTTGAAAAGTATTGTCCTGTATGTTTTTAAGAGGTCTTGTTTTCTCCACATACATCTTTGGACACTTGCATCATATAGCAATGCTGTGGTTCAGCGGTTCAGACATTGACTCTGACAAGTGCAAGATCAGCAGGTCGGCAGTCTAAGGCCCAGGCGCCACATGATAGAGTGAGCTCCCATCGCTATTCCCAGCTTCTGCCAAACTAGCAGTTAGAAAGCATGTAAAAGTGCAAGTAGATAAATAGGTATCACTTCGGTGGGAAGGGAGCAGCATTGTGCAGTCATGCTGGCCACATGAACACAGAAGTCATCTTCAACGCTGACTCTTCAACTTAGTAACGGAGATGAGGACCACCCCCTATGGTTGAACACGACTTGACAACCTTGTCAACGGAGAATACTTTTACCTTTTTTATAGCATAGATGACAAAATAACTATTGCAAGTAGTAAAGTTGGCCAAAGTGTACTGCTAATAGACACAATGGGTATAAGGGTGGTGTTCCACAGGTGTGGCTGTACCCATCAGAGTATTCATGGATGTTTGTTTTTATTTCCTGAAATTCCCACTCACTAAGATATCTCTGACACTCTTGTTTCTTTTAAATGAAATCTGAGATTTTGCTTTGCAATCTGGTATATTTTGAATTAAGTACCATTTTTTAAAACTACCCCCTGTAAGCCATTGGTGATATAGATGAGAGTGTAACTGAGACAATTGGATTGTGGCCTATCTAGGGTTTGCGTTTTGGCTCAGTGCTAGGGAATCATGGGAACTGTATTTTTTTCTGGGACATTTAGCCTTCTCTGTCAGAGAGCTCTGGTGCCACAATAAACTACAGTTCCCATGATTCCTTAGCACTGAGCTAGGACAGTTAAAGTGGCCTCAAGCTGCATTATTTCTGGCAGTCTGTGAAGGCCCAATGTTCCAGCAAAGCTCAAGATGCAAGGCAATGTTAGATAGACTTCAGTGAGAACTCCAACACTTAAATATCTAACAGTTGATGCATGTGTTCATTGGATGTGAAACAATACGACAAAAATGAGTAGATCTGTCATTTTATTGTTGAAACATTTAATTTGAAGGAAATCTTCTGATTTGGGTTCATATAAGCATTAGCATGGAATTACAACAACAGTTACTGAATAAGTCTCTCCTCTCTAATTGGAATAAAGAAATGTAGATTAACTACATAGTTGAACTCATATCAGCTTTCAAAATGTACCAACCAACATTTTAAGCAAACTTTTCATCAATATTTTTCACTTTCAGCAACCTTGGGTAATATGTTTGAACATAACATCTCACTTGCATAGAAATATGGACAATCAACTTTTCTAATCCTTAAAGTCCCATAACCCTAAATATATTTCCAATTTTTTTTAACCAAGGTTTCCTATCCCTTCATCTCTGGAAATGAGAATGTGGCTAATGTCATGTCTTAGATTGTGAAAGCCAAGCTAGAGGTAGATGAGGATTGCTATGAAGTGCAGCCACCCTAACATCAGTACACAGTTCAGTCAGGATCAAAGCAATAGCAAATACAAAGCATGCTTAAAGATCTACATGTAGTTTACTTCATTTGTGGTATCTTCAAACTTGTTCAGGCATCCAAATCTGGATTTCCATACAAAAATTCTAGATTTATTTCTAGTAATGAGTATGACTGTATGTTTGAGGGTTTCCCCTTCTGTGCATAAGGTTCTGAAGTATGAGCCCTTTATCATCATACATTACAGTGGCATTGTGCAATGGAAACTCAGATCCACATTTTGTTTTCTTCTGGAAGACAGTTCCCACTAACAGAGGACATTTTACAAAAATGGAACAACTCAAATTATGTTTGGACCAAGTGCTTAGACTGGGATTATGTTCAGAAATTATACCAATTCATACATCAAGTCAAAAAATGCACATTTTGCAGTGTAAACTTGCAAATAAATAACTCTCAATATACTTACATAAATAAATACAATTTAGAAATAAATATTTTTGTAATAAAAATAATATTTATGTATCCATAAATAGAATTACATGAATCTAAATTTTAGTGAATAAGCGTCTTTGCAGCAATGAATGTATTCTTCAGGAGCATGGCAACTGTCATTGGTCCCACACCTCCTGGCACAGGGGTAATGAAGCGCACTTTCTTCTTCACCTCTGTCATAAAAGATGGGGTAGTGGGGAATTAGAGAAGGGGAAGAGATGAGGGGAAGGGAAATAAAACAGGTGCAAAAATGCTGGTAATCAATTAAACTCAGCCCATAAACACAGATTAAATAATGCCAGTAATCAATCAAACTCAACTTGGAAACATAAGACTAAGCAATCATACATCCATACACTCTCTCGATTCTTAGTAAAAATCTAAAATCTGAAAGTTGAGAGCAAAAGGTCCATCCACACTAAATAATTATAATGCTATTATTCCATTTTTAACTACCATCACAACATTCCATGGAATCATGGAACTGGAAATTTATAGAGGAGCATTAACAATTCTCAGCCAGAGTGCTCTCGTGTCTGCCCAAATTACATATCTCAGGATTCCATGGGACAGGACTATGTCATTTGTGGAATAACAGCACTACAATTGTGTAATTTGGGTGGGCCCAAAAAGTTTATAAATAAATAACTATTTTCAAACTTAGAATAGCTTTCTAATTCCAGGATTTCAGTGTCTAATACTCATTTTAAAAATTACCATATCCTGAACATCACAGAATAAATCAAGTGTTAGTCTGATTCTATGGACAATATGTTAGATTAAAGTGCAGCTCCTACCTGGCTCAAGCACATTGGCTCTTAATGTGACAGGATGTAAAAGTCTCCAGATTGCCCACCTTTCTCCACTGTGAAAAGTTTGTTGTGAAAATCATCTGTATCAATGGACAGTGGGTTGGTGGAGAGAGAATCTAAATTAGCTTGTTTGAGGCAAGCTCATTCTAAAGCAAGGGTGGGCTAGTGTACAGTAGGTGGGGGTCATTTTTCCTCCCTGGACCCATTCAGTGGTCACTAGCATATTTCAGCACACACAGAGTGACACAGCATCACTTCTGTTCTGGCTACCATCTTGGTCAGATGATGATGATGATGATGATGATGATGATTAAGCAAACCTTTGCATTTTTAGGTGGTTTTGGATGACTTTGACTAATCTGGGACAAAAAGGTTTTTTTTAAAAAATTGAGAGTCTGGAGGACTTCTGGGGTCTCAAATGCTGCACTCAGGGGTCTCAAGGGATGCATGCAGTCCATGGAGTGCACTTTGCCCACCCCAGTTCTAAAGCAAGCCTACAGAAGCTCACCCAGAAATCATCTTCTCCTGTCTAACCATTGATTTTATGTGGAGTGGCATTTTGACTAGAGATTCGCTTGATGGATTATCTTGAATTTCAGAACAGATGCCTCAAAGCTGTCTTTAAAAAATGCTCTGGTTAGATTTGAAAGCCCTTGCCTGGGGAAAACAAGGGATGATCATTTTGTCTTTTGAATGTTCAATGTTTCTTCAGCTTCTAAAAGAAACAAAATGCATCCTTGATTAACAGGATATTCTACTTTAGAACGTCCTCATTCTTTAACCTGCTTTAAAATAAAGACATCTGGCCCAAATAAGATTAACCCCTCAGAAAAATAGATCAACAACAGCAAACTGAGGGCATAATTTTGTTCTTCAAACTATGTGTTTTGAAAACCTAAGGCAAATTTTTACATTCTGTACTGATATTTTTATAAAAGTCCATTTCAGAACTATTTAACAACAGTATGGAGTTTATAACACGGGGGAAATCCTGTGCGGAAACAGGGCTTTAAATTAGAAAAAAACACAAAAGCAGTTAGTTTTTCAGACGACGTCGCTGTTAAAATGGGGATAACCCGAACGGAAAGTAGTCAGAAACTGCTTCTTGTTACTTTTGGAAAATCTTGAAAGTAAAAAGAAGTAGTTTCTGACTACTTTCTGTTTGGGTGAACCCCATTTTCACAGCGATGTGTGTGAAAAACTAACCACTTTAGTGGGTTTCCCCCACCTTTTAAATCCCGTTTCTGCACGGGATTTCCCCCGTGTGATAAATTCCTATGTTACATCTATGAGATGTAATTTTTAATAAAGTCAGACTTCATGGGGAAATTTAGTGATGAGGATTGAATATAGAACCTTTATTCACATGGCCCCACAAATCTCACTTTCAGCTGCAACCTTATAAAAGCTGCCTAAGGGCTGTGGGTGTCAGCACTTCTATCTTTGGTGAAGTGTGGGTGTGTGAAGGAACAGCACAACACAGCCATTGGGATTACATGCTAGCTGTCTTCAGGACTGCTGTCCTGAAATACCCATTCTTCATTAAGTTCCTATGAAATGTGTATGATTTACTGGCAAGTCCACCTGCAGCCCTAAGGTATGCAACCACATACATTTCAGATACACCTTTTTGCCTCCTTGAAAAATCATAAAACTAATGTAAATGCACATATGCTGATGACTATCCAAAACCCACTGATCTGCAAAGTCATAATGCAGAAAAGCATAGTGATTAGTACTAAATCATGGAATTTTAACAAAACCCTACCACATGAAACAACTGCAAAATGTTGACTGATACACTATCAGAGGATCACCATTCTGTTCACAGAAACTTTCAAATGTTATTAGCAGTAAGTTATCACTCCACATTATAAGGACTGTTTCATATAAATCAAGGTACTCTGTACAGTTTTCATGTAGGGAATTACACAATGTCATGAGTCGTTTGCCCCATGTGTTTGGCACATGGATTCAAGTACACACACACACACACACACACACACATAAAAATAACCTTCAGATCCCAAAGCATAATTCACTTTCTTCTAAAAGCATACCTGTTTTGAAGTGTTTTTAATGCATTTTTGATAGTTTTTTGTGGGTTTTTTGGGCTGTGTGCCCATGTTCTATTAGAGTTTCTTTCTGACATTTCGCCAGCATCTGTGGCTGGCATTTTGTCTGAAGAAACATGGCCACACAGCCTGAAAAACCCACAAAAAACTATGGATGCCGGCCATGAAAGCCTACGACTTCACATTTTTCTTAATGTTCCTCTATGTAACAAGGGATATAGCACCAACAAGCTTCCCCTGCCTCCAAAGAAACTGTAAAAGATTTATTTAGAAGTTCTATGAGTACAGGCATATTGCTTACCTTCAAAGTCCACATCCCCAACTAACTTGGTCTTTCCTGTGACAGGATCTTGGATGTGGTTGATACCAACATCAATCACTGTTGCTCCTTCTTTAACCATATCAGAAGTAATCAGCTTCGGAATACCTGAAACCACCAATCCAGTTAGACTCTAAGATCCAGAGAAAACAATGTTCTACTAACAGTTCTCAACCTTAGCAGGGAAAAAACCTAGAATTATCTAACCTTATAAGCACTGTATATTAAAGAAATATTAATATCACTGATACTCTATTTTTACTGCAGTGTGAATAGCTAGAAAAAGATTGTATCCAGAAATGATAAGTGGTCACTTGAGCCATATTTATGAAGCAAATATCTTTTTGCAATGTAAACTCTGCCAACCAGAAAATAAGTGATTTTCTCAGAGTAGATTGCAAAGAAATAGCAATATTTCTCCTACTATTATGATCTTCCTCAAAGTCCTATCCTGACCGTTTTAGTGGTGCCATTTCTTTTTCTACAAATCTCCTGAATATGGCCATCCTCTTAGTTCTCATCCCAAACTAAAATGAGTCTATCAGTTTCAGGGGAAAATACTTAGGTGGCTTCAGACCAGCTGATCCTCCATTGGGCCACTTCTTCCCTCTTACTTTGGCTTTTCTCTATTCACCAATACAGCTTTTCTGAAATTTCTGCCTCCATCTCAGGCTCTTTCCTCCAATACTCATTTCTTCCATCTCCTAAGTCTTCGTCTTTCCAGTTCATCCCATAATCAGCCTGGCCAGTCACCACTCAGCTTCCAACTCGTAGTCAGTACTCATATCTGGTATCTCCAGCAACTAACAACTGTTGCTAACCTGAATGGGTGTTTCTGCAGCCAGAACATGGATAGCAGCAACACCCGCAGAATACTAACTATGAGCAGTCACTTTACATTTATAGTCATTGAGAGTTACTTTTGTCTCTTTTCCTTTCCTCACAACTCTCCCTAGCTATCAGATTGTAAGCTTCTCAAAGTAGGGACTTATATCTTTATGTTCTTGCTATCCCAAGGTTAATGTATATACATTACTTCATAAAATCACTTCACTGGCTGCCTATTGGTTTCCGGGCACAGTACAAGGTGTTGGTTATTACTTTTAAAGCCCTACACGGCTTGGGTCCAGCCTACTTAAGGGATCTCCTACTTCCATATAATCCACCCCGCACCCTTAGGTGCTCTGGGAGGAATCTATTGTAGCCTATGAAGACCAGATTAACTACAACCTCCCAGAGGACCTTTTCTGCTACTGCTCCCAGACTGTGGAATGGCTTGCCGGAGAAGATCCGTCAACTTACCAACTTAGATAGCTTCAAAAAAGATGTCAAGACGGATCTCTTCTGGCAGGCCTTTCCTGAATAGAATTCCTCGGCTATAAACAATACCCCTTACACTTGTATTATGCTGCCTTTCTGCCCAATAGACCATTTGCTATTAATAGATTTTAACATATTATATTTTTTAAACTGTGCTAAGTTTAATTTTTTTAAGAGCGGGGTAAGATATATGATAATGTACTGTTATTATATATTGTATTGGTTTGTTTTAACATGTAAGCTACTCTGATTGCTATTATAGTAGAAAAGGGGGGTCCAAATAAAAGTTTTATTATTTATTATTTTATTAGATATAGATATAGATTTAGATATAGATATAGCCAATCTGTTGTCGGAAGACTGCATTCCATCCTGGTAGGATATGAGCCACCCTTGGCTTCTTGGCTTTTAGGTGGAAACAACTCCATATTCTAGGACTTTACTTGAATGATCTACAAACTGAAGATTTGGAAGGCTGTGTGTGGAGTAATTTTGCACATGCACACACCTTCTAAAAAGACCAGACTTTGGTACTAGGCACAGAATTCATTTGCCTGAGAATTTCAGCTTTATTTTCTCACATTTCTAGCTCTCACAAAAAAGATGCACTTAAGTCTGCACAGAGAATATCTGATGAAATAAAGTCATACAGGGTGCTGAAAAAGATTTCTAGACTTCTGAGGTTTTTCCAAGCTATTTTCAATTATTCCTTCTCCATGAGAACTGGAAGCATATGGGAAAAAATAATAAAAGTAAAAAAAATTCTGCTTTTATTGACATAGCAAATGGAATCAATATGGATCTTCAGAGTAACCAATATTATAATCTATATTGTCTCATTATGTAATATCAACCCATGTAGTCACAAAGCCAGATATGCTTAGTGCTCTGAACTGATACAACTAAAACAATCAGCTGATGACCACTACTGAGGGCAGTGCCTCTTTGTGCCTTTCTTCAAGTCCAACAGGATTGTCTAGCCCATAAATAAGTAAGCTGTGTACAGAAGTTGAAACAATTTGCAAAATGATTGCCTTCAAGTTATGTAACTCAGTACACATCTTATTGACTGTTTTGAGTGGTAGAGATAACTTGGCAGTCTTCTGCCAAGAAGAAGCTATCAAAATGCAAAAAAGTATATGGTAACTTTGGAAGAGAAAGTGAAATACACAATGAATAGTAATGAATGGATTTATTCCTATTTCACTGTGATGACCACCATGGCAACACCATGGGTTGCAGGTCAGAGGACCTGGAGATCTCAGACCTGCATCTTGTATTATTGTTATTGTTATTTGTTCTTCTTACCCATGGATCAAATATACAGAGAGGAGGCAATCCTGAAGGTAACCTGGACCCAAACCATGTAGGTTTGTTCCAGACAGACCTTGTTTCCCCTCACACACAAATGGCAGTGTTGAAAAGGATCGGTTGGTAAGCTGAGGTGCACAAGACATGAGTAAGTACCAAATCAGTTGTTGGTCACGGAAGGATCTAGTAAATGCCCACAGCAATAAGTAGGGAAGTCCTTCCAAAGCTGAAGATTGAAGGAGGAGGTAAAGGAGCAGAAACATAGGTATTTTGGAAACACAACTGCTGGAAAAAAAATCCTTATACCAAAATATGACCTGAATAACGTTTCAGATGAATTCAAGGACAATGTAAGAAACAGATTTGAACTACTGAGTATAATCGACTGGGAACCTGAAGATCTATGGACAGAAGTCAAAGACAACAAAGCGGAGGCCAACAGACTGGAAACGCTTGATATACATACCAATCCACAAGAAAGGATATGTGAAAGACTGCAGCAACTACAGGACAATAGCACTAATCTCACATGCAAGCAAAATAATGCTCAAACTTCTGCAGCATAGGCTCCGATCATACATGGAGAGAGAAATCCCAGAGGTGCAATCAAGATTCAGAAAAGGAAGGGGCACTAGGGACCATATTGCAAACATACGATGGCTAATGGAGTGTAACAAAGAATTCAAAAAACGAATCTGATTTATAGATCACGAAAAACTATGGAATGCACTCAAAGACATGGGGGTGCCACTACATCTGATAGTCCTGATGAAGAATCTGTGCCAAGGACAAGAGGCCACCATCAGACAGAATTTGGGGAATCAGAGTGGTTCCCAATAGGCAAGGGGGCCAGGCAAGGCTGCATCCTATCACCCTACCTGTTTAACTGATATGCTGAAAATATAAGAAAAGCAGAATTAGAAACAGAAAAAGGAGAGTTAAGATAGGAGGAAACAACATTAACCAACCTAAGATATGCGGACGACGCCATAATATTAGCAAGACATTCAGGAATTGGAACAGTTAATAAGGAAGAAAATAATGACCACAGAAGAAATACAAAAATTCAATCTAGACAATGAGGAAATTGAAATAGTTAAATAATTCCCATATCTAGGAACAAACATTGACCAGAAGGGAGACTGAAGTCAAGAAATAAGAAGACTAGGAATGGGAAGGTCAGGTATGAAAGAACTGGAAAAGATATTGAAGAGCAAAGACATACAACTGAGCACTAAAGTCAGAATCATTCAGGCCACTGTATTCCCAATTACCATGTACATATGCGAGAGCTGGACAGTGAAGGAAACAGACAGAAAGAAAATCAACTC
>CM034710.1:40394978-40406125 GCA_020142125.1 Phrynosoma platyrhinos
TTGTGTTTTTATTTGTGTTTTTATGCTGGCCAAATGGCTGTAATAAAAGATTGATTGATTGATTTAATATTTAGAATGTGAATATTAATTGATTGCCTATGACCAGGACATTGTACAACTCTTCTGGCTAGTTTTTAAAAATTTGTGTTAGACTCCCTGGGCAGTTGTGACAATGCAGATGTAGCTTTTTTACATGTGCATTCAGGCAGATGATCTCAGTTTAGGGTTGTCAGGTGAAGACTGCCCCAGACTCTGAGATCTGAGGATAAAATCTCCAAGATTTAAGGGTGACCTCTTGTGATGTCACAGGATGTGAGCTCCAGTGATGGTATTAAATATGATACATTATTCATCAACCACAGTTACACACAGGGTGCCATGAAGATAAAAAGCACCAAGTCTAATATATGAGGAAAATATACACACATACTTTTCAAGACATTACTCTGAGATCCCCCCCCCCTTCCCTGTGGACTGGAGAAGAAGGACCAGACTCTTAGACCAAGAGCCAGGCCTTAGTTCTTAGCTTTGTCAGTTCTATGACTACTGGACTACCCTTCACATCTGTCATTTTGCGTCCAGCTACTATTTTGTACCTAGCTCTGCTGGGTGGGGTTCAGGGTTTTTGTAGAATATAAAACAGAACTTCACACTTGAAGTTTTCCCATTCCCCTGCTTAAGGCTAGGACAGAATGTTAAGAACATTTTGTGTTTCTCTGGGTAGATATCTGTGTTCCATTCTTCCTGCTATAGGTTCAAAGTGGTATACATAATTCCCTCTCTCCTCCCAACATTTTATTTTCACGACTACTCTGCAGTGTAGGTTAAGCTAAAGGAAAGTTAACTAACAAAGACCATTCAGATATTTTATCTCTTTGTTATCCAGATCCAAATCCCAAAACATAAGCCCCAGTGCCATAGGATTTAAATTGTGATGGCAATATCTAAATGTTGATAGATTTCAAATATTCATTTTGGTTCTGTCACATGCGTCCTATTTTAGTCCCTATTTTTCAGCAAAAGCAATATGAAGAACATTTCCAAAAGAACCCTTGAAAAATTAATTGTATCTGTATCTACTTGATCTAAGTAATGTTCCCACTTCCAGAATGTGGAAGTTTTAGGAAAACCTTCCCTAAGGCTCTCATTTTTATCTAGAACTTTTCCTCAAGACATTTTGTAGATTTTTGGCCTTTTTTTATTTGGGTAGAAGCAAAATGATAGAAAAAAATGTCTAAAGAGCATGGAATGTCTAACATTGCAAAAGAAATGTGACTACATCAAGGAGGGTACAGTGATTCAGGACATCAGTCTTGTGTCTTATACCTAAAGTGGTCCTGATAATCACTTTATGATTTATATTATCAGTCATACATCTATTTCCTGCCAAATTTACTCTTTTTAAGGCTCTTGTGGTGCTGGATACCATGGTCCTATTATTGTCATCCTCATGCTGTCTTATCCTCATCAGTCAGCAACACCGAACTGTGAATTCATTCTGCAAATAGCGATCCTTGTTTAGCCAAAGCTGTTCCATCCACACAGGAGATAGCACTAGGCTATGGAAATCCCAAGGTTTGCGGAAATACAAATTATGAATGTAGGTCTAATTACCCTAGTGACAATTGAGCATGTGTGTTGGGTAGACGGATGGAAAAAGAGATATGAAATGGAGCATCCTGAGAAAAGGTATGGCTGGATGGAATTCTGAAGAGAAGTATTCTAGACTGCTGCATTTTGTTGCAAGTCCCACTTTGTCACTGAATTTGAATTCATTTCTCTGAATGCCATCAGAGCACTTATGTAGCCAGAATGGGAACACCCATGTACAAGACTGAGGAGCCCTCAGAACAAAAACATCTTAAAGGAGGGAAGACACCAAAACTGTTCAGAGAAGATTGAGCCCACGCAGGGCCAAAGAATGCTGATTTTCTGTTCAGAGGAAACAATAGGAAACTGTGGAGTGGCCGAAAGTCATATTGAGTGGTTATAAAAGAATGTAGAAAAGAACACAGAGATATAATTTCTGAGACTACATTTGCCAGTTCTTTCAATACCTTTAGATGTAGTTCATCTGGTCCTGGAGACTTAAAATTCATTATATTAACCAGGTATTCCTGTACTACCTCTTTACTTAGTCTGTGCTGCATTTCCCCTATTGTATCCTCGGCTCCATTTTCAAGTTGAGCACCTTTTTCTTTTTGTGAGAAGATGTGAACCCTAAGTGAACTCTAACCTATGTAAATGCCAGGACATTTTTGGGGGGCACCATCAGACTAAAAATAGAATGCCAGAAAGCAATATAAAATATATAATTCTTCTGCTGACAAAAAAGAAATAAAAAAGTGATTGATCATGAAAGAAGTAAAGGGGAAACTAACATGGCTTCACATGGGCTAACCTAGCTAAATGCTTTTGAATTACCCTAGTCTTCTTCCAGAACAAGCTGACACTGTTAAGACTTCTAGGAGACCAAGAAACTGGCAAATGGGTTATATAGCAAGATCTGGGGCATGGTTACCTTATATAACCAACTGTTGCCTGGAAGTCAGAACTCCTAGTGAATTTGTTAGCTTTACAGAATTTCCATATGAGCTTATGGCTTAAGATTCCCATTCTCTTTAGATTCTAGTCTGTTGGGGTTTGAGAGAAATGCATTTCTTTCCCTAAATAAAGTGGGATTCTTGGCTCACAGGGCTGGTATTCTAATTTCTCCTAGAGTAAAAGGCAAAAAGAAGTCTCCTTCAGAAAAGTAGTTATTTCATGTAGGTTCCCTCCTTCAGTTTTTTACTGTGCACATAAGCAGGCTACTCATATGAAAATCAGCTTTTGGGAATTTGGTAGAAACTAACTACCATACTTCAGTTCAAATGAAATCCATTTTAATTCTCAGGCTCTATAACTCCAGAATCATTAAATTTTGCATAATAAATACAAAAATAGTGCTGCATAAAGCCCTCAAGACCCCTTCCTTACAGGACTCCGGCTTTCAAAAAAGGATGAAGATCTTTGCATATTTATGCTTGGTAATGATTTTGGAGTTGAAAGATACCCAAGGTAATTTCTTGTACTCAAGATTCCTCTTGCACTACTGTCTGAATTCAAAATTATTTTAAAGTTGTATTATATATAATCATATAATACCTTGTCTACCTGGACCAATAGGTAGTATACAAATTGAAAAATTTAAATATATTACTGTATTACCTGACTATCCAGCATTTCTAAGTCCATCACTAGAAATTTAGCCATTCCTAAAAACAAGCACAACTCAGTGGAAGGATTCAAAGATATAGCCATGTTAGTCTGTGGAAACAGTATGGAACGAGATCTTGTAGCACTTTAGAGACTAACTGAAAGAAGTTGGCAGCATGAGCTTCCATAGATACTCCACCAAATGCATCTGAGGAAGTAGACTTAAGTGTATGAAAACTCACGCTGCCAACTTCTTTTAGATTCAAAGGTGCTACAAGATCTCTCTACATAACAACTCAATGTAGTAAGATTAGCATTTTAACAGGTGACATTCCATTATTAAACTGATGAAATATTTTTAATATACAAGGACTTTAGCAAAACTGTTTATTCTTTAAAAAGCAAGGCAGTATGCCATACAATTAAGACATTAAAAATATCAGTGAATTCAGAATACCTAATTCTTAGTTTCAACATAAATAATGGTTTTAAAAACAGTTTCATACAGCCATCAAGCAAAGTAAATGTACATTCTCTAACCTCATGGGCAGCAGGTTTCCAACATCAATGAATAGGAGACTTATCATAGAAATATAATCAAAACACATTCATTCACTGAGATTCACACAGATCCTTTCCAAAACCTGTACATTATGGTTATGAAACAAAGCAGATTTCTGTTATATATTCACTTCCGTCTCTAAAATTGATGGAAAATTTGAGCATTGGTCTCTAGGCACTGGAAAATTTAATCCAGGCAGTCTGGGAATACAAAGAAAAGCTTTTAAAAGAAAGAGGGGATTTAGAAAGGAGTCTTGTGGTATCTTTGAGACTCATCAATTTATTTCAGCATGAGCTTTCATGGATTCCAACCCCCTTCCTCAAAGGCAAGCAGCATATAAAACAGCAACATCAAATCTACAAAAGAACATACTGAAATAAATTGGTTTTAAAGTGCAAGATTAGTTTCTGAATGCCTCCTCTCTTTTTGTGTTGCAAAAAGGAAAAGCTGGGCTTACAGCTTTATTCCTTTGTCAAGCAATATGACAGACTTTTTGCCTACTGCTCAGCTGTGAACCAAGTGTGACTCATGGGATGTACAGTGTGGTCTCCTTAATTCCTGGTCACTGGGTAAAAAAATGCATAAATTGCTGGTTGTTTAATAGCTCTGGGGTTTGAGTAGGCCTCCTTTAGGCCCAAAATATAATTAATTAAAACATGGAAATGACATTTTGGTCACCTTTAGTTCAGAAAAGTGGGCAGCTGCTGCTCACTGAGATTCAAGAGAGGTAGAAAATGGCTTCCAGACCCACACCTATCACAGTGGCTTATCTCAGGGATTAAGAAATGGTCCAAAACACACTGCAGAAATAATCCAGTTTGAGACCACTTTAACTGCCCTGGCTCAATGCGAGGGAATTCTGGGAATTATAGTTTTGTGAGACATTTAGCCTTCTCTGTCAGAGAGCTCTGGTGCCACAATGAACTATAATTCCTAGGATTCCCTAGCACTGAGCTAGGACAGTTAAAGCCTCAAACTGGATTATTTCTGCAGTGTGTTTTGGACCTGTGTTTCTGGCCTGGTTGTAACAGTTCACTCAAAAATTCCACATGCTCATATCTTAAAGTTTCTTGGGCACAATACACCAAATAACCCCTTGCACGACTCCCAATGGAGTAGACAGGACCTACACCAAAGTTTCCATGCATTCCAGTATGAGTTATGCAGAATCATTTCCTGCCAGAAAGCAATTTTCAGCATTTAGGTTTGTTTTTGTGTGCCTTCAAGACATTTCTGATTTATGCCAAACCTAAGGCCTATCATGGGTTTTCTTGGCAAGATTTGGTCAGAGCTTTGTCCTTAACCTCCTCTGAGGCTGAGAGAGTGTGACTTGCCCAACATCACCCGACTGAGTGGGGATTTGAATCCTGGTCTCCAGAGTCCTAGTGCAATGCTCAAACCACTACACCTTACTGCCTCCCACTGATAGATGAAGTAAATTTATATTTTCCTCCTTCTCTATGTTTAATGTGGCTCACAGCAGGTTCACAGCAATTGAAATGATGCATGGGTATAAATTCAGGAGAGCTGGAAAAATACCTTTTGTGGACTACCTTTCCAGAACTCATTGCTGGTCAATGCTGATCAACTAAAGGCTCTGGAAGTTGTAGTAAAAAACAAAAACAAAACTTTCCCATGCTCTGACATTTGATGTCCTTTCGTTTCACAGCATGTATAACAATGGCATCTAGAATTCTGAAATTATCAGAGGGATATACAACAGGTAGTAATAAATACATTTTAAAAATGATTTTCAGTAATAAATACAAGTAGAAAAAGTAGCGTTGCAGTTGAAGAGTTTGGTTTTTAAGATCATCAGAAGCAAAACTCAGTTCCAGCTTCTCCTCCACAGGTTTCCCAAGTACTTCTTTCTTTTTCTCCCTCACACAGCAACTTCCATTACAGCCCCAAATCCATTTTCAGTACTTCCTTAGAGGTTACTGGGCACCTGCAAAATGCACATAAAGAATAATTTGTAAATAGAAGGATGAAAAAATACAGAGGGTGAAGCTGCCTTCTTAAGATTTGATATCTGTTTCCCATGCCCTCACTATAAGCGAATTCCATGTGCTGCATGTTGCTCGCTTTTTAATAAAGGGACTAATCAAGGAAATTAATCTTTAGGGGTCTGTAGGGGTCATTTTTGCTAGGTACACAAAGACTATTCTGGGTCATTAAAATTGTACTTATATCAGCTGATGGTAATACAATATTAATTGTTGCTGTTGTTATGTACATGCAAGTCATTGCCAAAGTATGCCAACCCTAAGGTTTTCTTGGCAAGATTTATTCAGAGGAGGGTTGTCATCACCTTCTGATAAGGCTGAGAAAGTGTGACTTACTCAAAATCACTCAGTGTGTTTTCGTCGCTGAGTGGGATACAAATCCTGGTCTCTTGGAATTCCACTCCAGTCCTCAGACCACTACACCAAATTGGCTCACACTTTAATAATTAAGTGCCAGTACTATTTATTTATTTATTTATTTCATTTTTTTTTTTTTTGCTGCCTTTCTCCCAGAAAGGGACCCAAGCCAGCTCAAAAATAAAAACATCTTTAAAAACTTTACAACATAAGTTTTAAAACAATTAACATCATCAAATTAAAAACAATGAAAAATTACTTATGTTAAAAAAACTTTAAAATAGAAGTTGTACCATAACTACAACCACACACCTTACAAAAGCCACCTCATAATTATGTATTAAAAGCCTGCCTGAATAAAACTGATTTTGACTGTAGGCAAAAAGAAAGTAGGGAGGGCATTCCAGAAGGTGGGAGCAGCCACTGAGAGGGCCTTCTCTCTTGTGTCCTCACCAAATGATGGTGGTGGGACAGAGAGAAAGCCTTCCCCTGAAGATCTTAGGGCTCTGGCAGGTTCATATGATGGTCTCTCAAATAGTATGGACCGAAGTCATATAGAGCAGTGGTCCCCAACCTTTTTATTGCCATGGACCGGTCAACGTTTGATAATTTTTCCGCAGCCCACTGGGGGGGGGGGGTTGCAGCGTCGCGTTGATTATTAAATCAAAACAATCTCATCATTCACGCTGATCAGTTGGGCTGGGGCACGTCGGCAGACGCAGGAGTCCCGTCCCTGCACTTATTATCGGGACTTGCAGGACTCGCAAAAGTCGCAGGACCCGCCGCCGCTGCTACACAGAAGACACAGTAGCAGGGCGGCCCGGTACCATTTGTTCTGCGGCCCGGTACCGGGCCGCATCCCGGGGATTGGGGACCACTGATATAGAGCTTTATAGGTCATGACCAGCACTTTGAAATGTGCCCAGAAACAAACCAGTAGCCAGTGAAGCTGTTTCAACAAGAAATTATATGTTCACTATACCTTGACCCCAGTCAGCATTCTAGCTGCAGCATTTTGAACAATAATGGACATATAGGACAAATACTGCAATGCATTTTGAACAGATACATTATTCCAACAAAGAAAAAAAAATGCAGCAATACTTCTTTTTAAGCTACATTTTGCTTCCATTGATTTTAACTGTTTGCAGGATGGAACCACAAGTAATCCTGGAAAGATTTCTATGCCTGCAGCCCCAGTCAACACATTTTGCAAGTACCTGTTTAAGAATCCTAGAGATGATCAACTTGACCCATCGTGCTGAGGGATCCAGGCAGACTTCCTTCCCAGACTTCAAGGTGGCTCTGTCAGAGTGGGAAGAGGACAGTTAAAAAACTGATTGAGGGAAAGATTTCAAGAAAGGAACTGGACAGGTTCAAGACTTACATGACTTCAGAAACGGAACAGTGGGGACCTTCAGGGATAAGCTCTATATTGGCAATGTGTTTGGGTGGAATCACCTCAGAGGTCTTCTCAATGCACCGGCAACGCAACTCCCCTGTCATGGGAGCAGCTGTGGAAGGCAGGCAAGACAACAACAGAGACTCACAATACAATTCTATGCATGTTTACTCAAAAGTAATGCTAAATGTATTCACTGGAGCTTACTCCCAAGTAGATAAACTGAGCAAGCAAACTAAATATTTAATCCCATCCCCACCTCTCCCAATTAATTAATCACTTAATTTAATTATAAGAATACAAAACATTGCCCATAGCTTAAATCTACATAAAACGAGCAAATTATCTTGATGGTGGCGGTCTTCAAGTCATTTCTGACTTATGGCAACCCTGAGGCAAACCTATCAGGATTTTCTTGGCAAGATTTGTTCAAAGGGGGTTTGCCATTGCTGAGGCTGAGAGAGCATGAGTGGGGATTTGAACCTGGTCTCCTAGCGTCCTAGTCCAGCATTCAGACCATTACACCACACTGGCTTTCAAATTATTTTTGTTATTGTTGTCTTCAAGTAATTTCTGGCTTGTGATAATCCTAAAGTGAAACTATCACAGGGTTTTCTTGGCAGAATTTGTTTGCAGGGCTTTTTCCTTGCCTTCCTCTGAGGCTGAGAGTGTGTTACTTGCCCAAGGTCACGCGGTGGGTTTGCATGGTCAAGTCGGTATTCAAACCCTGGTCTATTAAGAGTCCTAGTCCAACACTCAAACCACTACACTATGTTACTATAAAAAATATTTCTTCTTTCAACCATATATTTTCTTATGGATAATGTAGTATTTTCATATATTACACATTTCTCTTGCTGCTTCTTATGCAGTATTAACATCCTCTTCTGACTGATGTCTTTCCTGTCCTTAAGACTCAGGTTAATTTTCACATAATTGTCACAGACAAAACCTCTTTCTAGAACATTTATCTACTGTATAGATCTATTGACTCTTTTGCTATTGGGAATAACCCAATCATGTTGCCCAACCCTTTGCTACTGTCATTCAAGTCCCAACTCTTATAACAGTTATAAAATATAGAAAATTAACATTGGTAAATATCGCTGACTATATTAAACTGGAAAAAAGATAAATTTTAATGATAAATTAGATAAATTGTAGTAAATTATGAGATATAAATAAAGATAGCATTGACACAAATAATTTGAGATGGAGAAAATCAACATTTGATTGAATTAAGGGGATTTATAAAAAAAAAAAAGGTATATGTGTATTTAGGTGTCTTCAAGTTGCCTGTCAACTTATGGTAACCCCATGAATTTCAAAGTACAGTATTTTCTTAAGCAAGGAATATTTAATAACTAATACTAGTTGGTTATTAAGAATCTAGATAAGAATGCTAAGAAGGTATTATTTCTTGTAGATGAGTATAGCTATTGTATCTATGTTCATTCTTTAGTAATAAACACTCCACTAAATGCATTTGAGGAATTAGAGACTTAAGTCCAGGAAAGCTCATGCTGCCAACTTCTTTCTTTCAGTGAGCCTCAAAGGTGCTACAAGATTTCTCTAAATAAATAAATAAATAAATAATACCAAATGCACCTGAGGAAGTAGACTTGAGGAAACCCATGCTGCCAACTTCTTTCTTTCAGTGAGCCTCAAAGGTGCTACAAGCTCTCTCTACATAATAATAATAATAATAATAATAATAACAACAACAATAATACCAAATGCATTTGAGGAAGTAGACAGGAGTCTAGGAAAGCTCATGCTGCCAACTTCTTTCTTTCAGTAAGTGTCAAAGGTACTACAAAATCTCTCTAAATAATAATAATAATGATGCATCTGAGGAAGTAGACTGAAGTGAAGTCTAGGAAAGCTCACGCTGCCAACTTCTTTCTTTCAGTCAGTCTTAAAGGTGCTACAAGATCTCTCTAAATAATAATAATAATAATAATAATAATAACAATATCTGAGGAAGTAGACTGAAGTCTAAGAAAGCTCATGCTGGGGACTTCTTTCTTTCAGTCTCAAAGGGGCTCCAAGATAGACCTCTCTACACTCTCTCAGCCTCAGAGTAAGACAATGGCAAACCCACTCTGAAGAAACTTGCCATGAAAACCCCAAGATAATAGGTTCTCCTTAGGGAACGACATGAGGGACCACAACAACAACCACCACAAACCTAAGCAGAGGAGGCTACTGTTGTGGTGGTCGTGTGCCTTCTTCACACGTCACTTGGACTGAGGGCGACCCTGAGGCGAACCCTCAAGGCCCAAAGCTGTTGTTATAATAATAATAAACAATAAATTTTATTATTATTGTTGTTGTTGTTGGTCGTGAGGGCTCCTTACCTCGAGCCTGCTGCCTGGCCAGGAGGAGGAAGAGGACGAAGGAAAGGACGGTGGGGCTGAGGCGCATCATGGCGGTCCTTATGGGGCGTCCCAAGGCAAGCTCTGGGCTCCTCCATCCTTCGACGGGGCTTTTATACAAGGCAAGGCTGAAGGAAAAGCTGACCCAGCCCTCTAGGCAGCCCTTGGGCGCCGGTAGAGGGCGGCAAACCAAGGGAAGCCGAGCCACTCGAGGCTCCTGGCTCCTTCCCAGGCTTTTCTGAGGAAAAGGCCCAAGTACCTCAGAAATAGGTCTTGCAACGACGGGGGTGGTGGTTGTTTTTCTCCCTCACAAGTGATCTCTTGTGACTCCCATGGGCCTGTAGGCACCTGGTTCAAACAAAAACCCACCAAACAGGGATACCTTTCTTGGCCAACCAAAATGCAAAATATATACTTATTGTAAGCCAGGGGTAGGCAACCTTTCCCCTTTAAGGGCCGAGGGACTTCAGCTCCCAGAAGCCTCAGCCACGTTGGCCAATAGTCCCATGTTGGCCAATAGCTCCTGGGATTCTGGGAGCTGAAGTCCCTCGGCCCTTAAAGGGGAAAGGTTGCCTACCCCTGTTGTAAGCTTTCGAGACTCCACTGGCTTCTTCATCAGGCAAAGTGTTACAAACCAAGCAGGAGGGGGAAAAACTCATTGGAGATGTTACTCACATGCCTGCATTTTGATGTTTTTGTCCTTAGTTAAGATGGTGAGTGGAGGGTATCTTTTGCAAGTTGGACCCTCCTCTTTCCATCCATGCGGCTATTGGGAGATTTGCAAAGTCTAGGAAATTTAAAGTCCCATTTGCATCTCAACAAGGACCCCTCTCTTGCAATCCAATATGTCTCCATTCCTGTGAGACCACAAGCCATTTTGTAGGCAGAGGACAAGGGAGTCCTCAAGGAGTCTTCGTGTTTTTGCCTCAGGAACATTTTGGTAGGTGTTGAGGTAAAACATGCCAATCCAGTTCAAATTTAAGAAGAAACAATTGTTTTACCTTGCTTGGAGGCCCCAGTTTACTGGCTCGCTCTTCAGGGTTCCCCTGTTGCAATTATAATGTGGTATCTCACAATCAGGAAACATGCAGGGGTAGCTGTGTTGGCCATTTAGCAAATTCAAGCAAATTCAAACAAGATGTTACAACCCAAACAGGAGAAAAACAATTGGAGATGCATGAGGAGAACCTATTAGCAATAGCAGCTTCATTTATATACCACTTCATAGTGCACTATGCAGTCTCTAA
>CM034710.1:40433062-40445191 GCA_020142125.1 Phrynosoma platyrhinos
TGTCTACTTTAAAGTTATGTAAATCATCTGTGGTCATTATTTTTGTTTCTAAATGTTCAGTTGTAAATCCTGCCTTTGTACTTTCATCCTTGCATTTCTTCATGAGAAAATACTCATCAATCAATTCTTTATTACAGTCCAGAGCCCCAATAAGATCAGTTTGTTGGTGTTGTGTGCCTTCAAGTCAATAAGGGGACACTATCATGGGGTTTTCTTGGCAGGTTTCTTCAGAGGAGGGTTGCCATTGCCTTCCTCCCAGGCTGAGAGAGTGTGACCTGCCTAAGGTCACCTAGTGGTTTCCATAGCTGAGCCCTGGTCTCCAGAATTGTTGTCCAATGTTGAAATGACTACATCATACTGGCTCCTTTTTACAACATTTAAAATAAATTAAAAGCATGATGAACAATTAGTCAATTTGTAAAGAGAGAAATTGTTTGAAACATTTTGTCTTTCTTCAGTAATTGTTCCATATCTTTGCTATTTTCTGTTAGTAGTATGGTGGCATCTGCATATCTTAAATCATTGATGCTCCTTCCTTCAATTTTCATGCCTCCTACCTATGAGTCTAATCCTGCTTTACATTTTATATGTTAAGCGTACAAATTAAACAGATTGGGTTGGGAAGTAATTACTTCAACAAAATTATTTGCTGAAATTAAATACCTTTTCAGTAATAAAGGCAACAAGTTTAATTCTAGTTGCTACATAGTTAGTGATAACTCCTTTTGCAGTGTAACCATGTCTATTTTAGTTACTTTTATAGTAGATAAACTGTATAGTTTGAAGTTGTGTGCCCTAAATACTTCAGTGTGTTTTGCACCACAGACCAGCAGCTTTAACATGTTGATTTTTTAAAAAAGTAACTCTTTAGAATAATTTTTGAATTTAAAAAAGATAAAGTGTTACTTTCAAATGGTAATATAATGTCAACTACTAAATTTTTTGTCTTTAGAACTGCAATTGGTTTTACAAAAAGTAATGTTTCCCAAAACAACCCTAAAGGAAGATATATGAATCATGCCTATAATGTAGATAGAAGACAGAAGGAAGTCATCCATCCACTTATCTGAAGTATAATGATCTCTTTAATTTCAAACAGGACAAGCTAGAGCATGTCTTCAATTCTATAGTTTCTGTGTATTTTCTGCTGTTCCTACCTATTGTTTGTACTGAAACTGTATAGTCTGGAGTCATTCTCAAGGGGAAACACTTATCGGAGTGTACACTGAAAAGAATAAAGGAAACCCACAGCACTTAAAACATTTCTTTCAAAATACTTCCTTGCCAATTACTGAGTTGTATCCTTTAAGATCATCTGCCTTTTGGGAGCCAGTTAAATTATTTCTAGCTTTTTTAGCTGGATCAGTTGTTGTTTGCCTTTCCAACTTATGGTGACACTAAGGGGAACCTATCATGGGGTTTTCTTGGTAAGTTTCTTCAGAAGGGGCTTGCCATTGTCATCCTCTGAAGCTAGAGAGAATCACTTGCCAAGGCTCACCCAGTGGGTTTCATGGCCGAGCCACTACACCATACAGGCTCTCAGTAAATATCCTGTATATTGTCCTTTTAGTGTTACATGAGATGTTGATATCTAGTGAGTGCTAGCAGTGCCAAAATGCCCCATTTAGAAGGAAAATCCTCACTTTCTGGTTTCAGTTGGGAAAGGGTAAAGGCACAGAAGTACCAAATGGAAGTCCCAAGGAAATGAGAAGGGTTATTTAATAAAACACAGTTATTGATAAGGCTTCCTTTTCATACCCAAGTAATTGGGCAGCTTTTGGTATTTCCCCCCCCCCACCTAATCCCAGTTGACAAAACAGAGAGGCAGTGATGCCAGTTTGCCATCTGGGGGAGGCTGGTGTTTCTCATGTTAGTAGGGTAGTGCATCTGAACATTAAAGCTGGTGCTGAACCTGTTTGGGGAATAAGTTTCAGTACCTTGGCTAGCTCCTGTAGAAACCCTAGAATGGATTCACTGCCTCACTGACATGGAAGCTGACACATATCTCTTCACTTGGTTTATGGCTGAAAAACAGAGTGGGCAGTAAACAACAGCAGCTCTTGGAGAGGGATGAGAGTTCCCAGCACCCCTCTCTATAGAAAGATAACTGTCTCAACAACATCACACTACAAGGTGCATGTGTATGCTTGTATGTTTGTGTGGGTGTCCTCAATAGCAGTATGGGATAAATAGCCATTTGCTCAAGTCAAATACAGTGGGGCCTTGCACTCCATGGGCTTGTCATCTGCAGATTTGAGCATCCACAGACAGCAAGCCCCATTGTCCCCAATGGCGGCACATGCGTGCAGTCGCAGTAGTGGTTGCACACATGTCACAGCACCATTAGGAACAATGGGAATTGAGATCCTGCAGGGGGTTTTGTGTCCATGGGGGGATCTGAAACAAATCCCTGGCAGATATGAAGGTCTAACTGTAATTGATAATCCTAGATTACAACTGCAGCTAAAGGCTGCAGAGAGGTAGAGGGTAACTCCTGCCCCTGTTTATGGACAATATTTTCTTCTTTAAAATAAATAGCAGAGCTTCTTGGGAAAAACTCCAAATACATCATGGGAGAAGTAGGAATTATCCATTTCCCACCTATTCAGATCATCTCCTTGGTGTGAACAGAACATAGGAGAATCCACACCAAAGAAAATCCATTACAGGGCTGATGGCAGCTTATACTGGATGAGTAATTATTTGATCCTGCTAGGAACCCCTCATCTGAAAGATCTTATAACACAGCTTAGACACCAACAGCTTGCCTGAATGAAAAGATTGCTGCTTACCAGCAGAAGGATGGCAGGAAGGAGGCCCAGTCCAGCCTCCCTTGGTAGCAAGTTCCAAAGTCTGGAAGCAGTCCAGGCTCACATGTTTCCTTGTTACTTTGGTATCAATAGCAGGCTAGGCATTCAAATGTGTCATATTTGAAGGTTGAGGCACATGAGTTCAGGGTCTTCTACTCTTTCCAGATTCCCCCCCCCCAAGAGTGCAGCCTAACTTTTCTGCAATGGTTTAGGGCCTTTTGGTATATCAATTTGTGTGGGGTCCACCCTCATCTCACATTGGATGCCAAAACACAGATCAATACACACTGTTCCCTCTCCAGTCAAAACAAGGGTCCTTAAACATGAAAATCTGATAAGGAATAAAGAAGAACTGAGAAAAGAGCCAAATTACATACATAACTCTTGAAACATTTCATCTTCATGGGCCTCTTTTTATTGCAACATTGGACAGAGATTGTTTATACAACAGCTATTCCAAGGTCATATCCTCTTTTTAAAATTTGGATTGCTTTTCAAATTGCATTCATGATCAAGGTTCAAGACTTTGCGTCTAATAGGTCTTGGCTATTTAAGGTTATTGGAGCTGATCCACCAATTGTTGCTGCTTTCCAAATTTTACCCATGTGAACCTCAACATATTAAATGTGAGACACTATTTTATCGTCTCAGTGCAGAGTAGAGTTTTAATTAAGGCCAAATCCATTTGAGTAAAGTTGCATCTACACTGTAGAAATAATGTGGTTTGACACATGGTATCAGACCATTCCCAGAATTCCCTAGCATTGAGCCAGGGCAGTTAAAGCAGTGTCAAACTGGTTTGTTTCTACAGTCTGGATGCAGCCTAAGATAACTCTGGTCTTCCTTTTGTTTTATCAGTCATCATTAAGAGGAAAATTCCTCCTAGAGCATTTGAGTGAATAAGAGTGCATGAGTTATACTAGTTCTTTCCTTTTTCTTCTTGATTGTTTAGAGATTCTACATTAATGCGGTGATGACACTGCTATTATTATTGGGAAATTCCACAGTCATTCCAGTGAAAACAAAGGGTGTGAAGCCAGCATTTTAGAAACAGAAAGCCATACATTTCATCTTGGTGGTGGCTCACCAGTCACTAGAAAAGGGGAATGCGTCACTTGTGAAGCAATTGATTGTGTGGCAAACTAGGTCAATGATAAGAAATAATGGTAAAGAATTTAGACCTAATCCCCCAAGTCTTTAACACGCAATTTGACATTACTAATCCAAACAGGGCCAATGAGACTGTTTGCACAGGTGAGTAAAGGTTTTGGTGTCAGAATTTGTCAGTCTCTACATGAAGCATGGCTAAATCATACTCATTCTCTAACAACAAATGACTTCACAACTCTTGACTTTTCAGCTGTCTGGTTGACTAGCATATAACATTTCTAACTTTATGGGACAAAGTCCTGTCAACTTCAGCTTGTCTAATCCTGGTATAAATAAGAGCTATCCTGAGACCATTTGTCAGTTGAGCAATCTAGAAATTCAATACATATATAGGAATGCCACCCATTGCTATGATGTTGTGAATCTTAGATCTCTTTCACAGTACACAGTTATAGTACTTTGATACCTTCAACTGTTGTCCTAGGGAATCTTGGGATTTGTGGTTTTGTGAGACGTTAGACCTTTCTAGCAAATAATTCTAAATATAATACCTCATAGTATCAAGGTACTGTAATTGTATAATATGAAAGAGGTTTTTTTTTTAAATTTCTCATGGCAAAACCACTGCCCATACATAGCTTCCTTTAAGGGATGCTACTAGAGGTGTACAGATGAAGCTCATTTCCATGCTATTTAGTGTTTCAGTGCTACTTGGACATTGGTGTTCTACAACCATTTGGAAGGGAAATTATATTTATGGTTCCATGTGTTCCCTAATACACTTTTGTACTCTCAGTAAAGTCTGATGATGTTTGTCCTTACTGTGATTGAAAACCTGGTTATTGAAAGGACAGAAATGGTTGCTGTTATTTGTGGTGCCATCTGAAAAAGAGACTTTTGAAAGATCTTGTTGACAGCCCTGATCAAATCTTGCAAATTCAAGGCTCTGGCTTGTTTTATTAAGTCCATCCATCTTTACTGAGGTCTTCCTCTTTTTCTCCAGCCTTCAACTTTCTCTGGTATTATTGTCTTTCCAGGGAGTCCTCTCAACATAGGTTCAAACTCCCAGTTCAATCATCTTGGCTTCTATGAAGGTTCATCTATTTATTTGTCTTTTGATAGTTCCTGGTAATTGTAAAAGTCTTCTCAAGCATCCTGACATCCTGAGTGAGTTATTAGTTTCTCTGTCTAGTTTCTCTATTGTCTAGTATTCATATCCATCCATAGGAATCAGAAATACCATGACAAGGATGATCCTGATTTTTGCTATTCATTGCAAAGTGTAAAGTGTATCTTTATACTTGGGGATATTATTTAGTTCCTTCAAAGTTATGTGTGATTCACTAAGATCACTTGTTTTAACAAAGCAAAATGTATAGTGAAACAACCCCAGTAAATTCACAAGCCAATATAAACTAAGCATATGTAGCTTAAATAATGATTAAGGTAAAAGTAAAGGTAAAGGTAGTCCCTTGACATGAATGTCTAGTTGTAACCAACGTAGAGGGCGGTGCACATCTCCATTGCTAAGTCAAAGAACCAGCATTGTCCGAAGACAACTCTGGTGGTCATGTGGCCAGCATGATTGCACAGAACACTGTTTACTTTCCCACCAAAGTGGTACCAATTTATCTACTTGCATTTGCATACTTTCCAGCTGCTAGGTTGTCAGAAGCTAGGACTAGTGATGGGAGCTCACCCCATCATGCAGCACTTGGGCCTCAAACTGTCAACCTTCCGATCTTCTGATTGTCAGAATTGGCATCTTAACCACTAAGCCACTGCATCCCTAAATAATGATTAGGAATGAAGAAATTTATTGGTCTTGATTTTGCTGCAATTTATCCAAATCCCATCTGCATTTTCTTCCTGTCCTTGTTTGATAGTTGGTCGCTAGAAGCTGGTTTAAAAAAAAAAAAGAGAGAAAAAAGAGGGAGAATCCTGCATATTTTATACATTTTTGCTAGTTTGTGTATATACAGTTAAATTAACAATATTTTAATTAATGTATGTATTTCTCTCATTGACTAAAGCATGTTTGTATATCTATTTTTATATTTTATTTTAAAATATGTGCATATTTTAGCCACTTGCATGCATTTTGAAATGCGTGCCTTATATTGTGAGTGCAAATTTTTCTCTGAAAGCTTCTCAAAAATATGGATCTTCTAGCAGTAGAAAGCACACACACACACTGTAGCTGTTTTACCTATATCTGTGTTGAGGCACCTTGAGTTCTAAAACTGTGGAACAAGCAGGGCATAAATAAATAAAGTTTCTTTCAGATTGACAGTTCCTTCCAACATAATTCATTTCCCCTTTCTGTGAATCACACATTCTTTCTTTTCATATCACTGTCCTCACTGTTCTTACCCTTCTTCTGTTGTTTTCCAATGTTGAGTTTTGATTTATAAGCTCCTTAGCATAGAAATATGTAAATAAATGAAATGACAAATACTTGTAATAGATAGTTTCCGCCTGCAAGGCTGAGTTCCACTCTGCAAATAACACAACACACTAGACACAATTGGAAGAAAAAAGGCCACAACTATTTATTGATTACAGTCACAGATGGGTTAGCAAATGCATGGAACTGGGTCCATGCATTGACCGACCTGCCTGTTGATTGATGAGCCACCTGTCTAGGAAAGCCTCCAAGAGTGCTGATAGCAGCTTCTTGTGAGAGTTGAAGGCAAAACAAAAGTCTTTTGCTAATACAAAGCAAGAAAGCAAAGGTCCGTATTAACAATCCAAAGGTCCAGCCAGAGAATAGTCAAGCAGTCTGAAGTTCTAGGATTCCAGAGAGGCAGAGTGACAAGGCAGTCATGGGTTCCAAAAGTTCAAGATAAATCAGCAGTCTGAGAGTGAAGGTTTCAGGCCAAGGAACAAGGAGAGACAGAACCAGAAGATTTTGCTAGGAAGCTGAAATAATCTCTGGCACCGAGGCAGACCTTCTGCACCTGCTTAAATTACCAAGCTGCAGGAGCTCAGCTGAGGCTGATTGCTCCAGCATTTTCCCATAAAGTTTCCTTGAATGCCAAAGGCCCTCCCTTTCTGCTCAATGCTGGATGAAGGTAGGTGTATTGTTACTTGATCCTCTTCCATGTCTGAAGATTCTGCTGCCAGGAGGCTTGGCTGTAGAGCCTCCTGGGAAGCCACTGGCAATGCTAGAGCTGGCAAAGCAGAACTAGGGCCGGGCTGAGGCTTCACAGCTGCAGGCTCAGGTCCCAGAGGAGGTTCTGGCTTATCCTCCTCGTCCTCCTCTAGGCAGGGCATGACACCACCACACCAGCCCACAGCCAAAAATGAATGTGAGGCAGAAGGAATTCACCTGTGGGAGCACCCTGCCTCACCCGCATGATCCCCCAGTCCCTTAGGGTGTGTGATGTAAGATCCCTGCCCCATCTGGGCACCTGATTACTACTGACACACACCCTGAGTCCCCCAAGGTGACTCTGTGATAACCCTAAGAAGGCACCCAAAGTAATGTCCCCAATCCCCACCACCACCATGTTGTGACAAAAGATTTGGAAACATACACCATAAGGAAAATACAGACACCAATGCACAATCCACACAGAGAATAGAAAACTGAGGTTGAGGGAGGACTGGTGTCCAACAGGAACTGCCAAGGAGCGAGGAGGTGGCCCTATGCACCCCCCTTTGCCCGACAAGTGAATACTACTGTTCACTCCAGCCAGGCTCATCAGCCAATTCAAGCAGTTGCTTGAATCCCTAAGTTCCTACCTCTCTCCCAGCCGAGGCATTGGAGATTATTATTACATGAGGGATGGGACATCCTTGTCCCGTCCTTGTCCTTGTCTCTTCCTTCCCGCTCAATTGTGGGAAGGGCTTTCACACATAGCCCGTACTTGACCCAGCAGGGAAGTGCCAGTGAAAGTGATTGCACGAAGCACTTTCATGTGAATGCAGGCTGAAAATTTGTCATTTGCTGTCATTTGCAGTATTTTATATTAACAGAAGAACCCATTAATACCATGACAGCTGATCACTTTCACTCGGGTCATGGATGGGATAAGGATGGGGGAGCAATCTCATACCTATCCCATCTCCCATGTGATAACCTTGTTTTGTTTTGAACTACAAGCTATTTGTGTTTTTTTGGAGTCAGTCGTAGTTCTTCAGAAAGCATAGTTAGACAAAGGCACATTTCTGTTACTCTTCTGATTTAAAGCTAGACCCTAACATGCTTGGCTTTGACATTTTTGACATTTAAATATTTTGTTTCCTTACTAAAGGATGAAGCCTTAGGAAACTTAAATTACGCTACAGGCATGTTGTGCTGCCACTTAGGAGAGAGGACCTGACATTCAGCCATGAGGGAGGTCGCTGCTGCTGCTATGCTCCCAGCCCCAGCCCGCAAAATGGCCACATGGCAAGTTGCGCAGCCTAATTGTGCAGGCAATGTTTGTTATTATGCAGACAAATCCTGTTTGTTTAGAATCATGTTTGTTCAGAATTATTTGAAGGGACATCATATTGAGGATGGAGCAGGTGTGTTTTCTGCTGCCCCATAGATTAGGACATGGAGTAATGGATGCAAGCTACAGGAAAAGAGATTCCCCTGAAATGTTATGAAGAACTTCTCGACTAGGAAAACCCTATGAAATTCATGGGTCACCAAAAGTTGACAGGAGACTTTAAACGCATATACACACGGTTGAGTGAGAAACTTATTTCATGTATTGGTACCACTTAGGTGGGAAGGTAATGGTGTTTGGTCATGCTGGCCACATGACCAGTGTAGTTGTCCTCGGTCAATGCTGGCTCTTTGGCTTAGTAATGGAGATGAGCTCTGCCCCCTACAGTTTTTTATGACTAGGCATTCATATCAAGGGACTACCTTTACCTTAATTGTTTATCAGGGATGAGTATTTTGTTTCAGTTTGGTTTTTATTAGAATTTAATCAAGTATGTATAAGCATTAAGAAAACTTCTTCAAAAGAACATTAAAGTCTCTTTTTCAAGCCATGCTGCGCCATGCTTTCTTTCCTGTGAACTGGAATGTCTCTCAGTACTCCACCTTGTCATTCTAGCCCAGCTGGTTGGCACCAAAGATTTCACTAAAGACAAAACACATTACAACGTTGGGAATGGTTGGCAAGATGCCACCCTAGAAACAGAGCTGCTTATAACAGCTTTGGACCTTAGTGGTGGTGGTGGGGGAAGCCCTCTCACCCCTTTTGTGATCTGTGTGATAGGTAGGACTACTAGTGGTTGACCATGCACCAGCTGACCACATAAGTACCTCTGGACCAGGGTAGTGGCCTTGTGCTGAATGGGAAAGGGGCTTCTGTCAATGCATGATGGACATGGATCTGAGGAAGGAGTTCTTCTCCCACTCCCTTTTCTTTCTAATGTCCTATGGGCTGCTGTCATAGTGAATGCCCCTACAGCATACCTGATGCCAAGGGAGATATGTAGGTAAGAGCGGTAGGTGGAGGGAAAGCCAGGCCACCAATTGGATTGGTGGTGGTGAAAATGGGGATGGTTTTTAGCACTTGGAGCAATCTGGAGTCTGTCTCTGCTGGAGGTGGAGGGACTTGCTTTCTTTACTTCCATGCTTAGACCACTCCGCTTGATGGCTATGGGAGTAACTTATCTGGCTTCTTTTCCTGGCCTGCTCAGTGGTCCAGTCTGAGACCCAAGTGGACTGGATAAAAATCTTTATGTGCAATTTCAAATTTTGCATATCATCATCATTATTGTTGTTGTTGTTGAAATTCACTGATTTGACAGAGAATATCAAAAACCATCAACAAATAATGATAGTATCATAATACAGCATTGGCAAGCTCATAGCCCCCTTCTGGTAATTTGTAACATTCCCCCCCCCTCCATTAGCCCTGCTTGGAAGCTGGGTTTTGTATGAATTCCACTGTCTGATTTATTTCATTTTAACTTTCTTTCTGTTTAATGTGTTGGGTGTTTTATTATTATTAGGAAGATTAGGAAGCCAGAGACATTTTCTTTTTCCTGAGAATTTTAATGTGCTGGAAAAGACGCTTATCTGCTTGGCTGTGATTATTCATGCTGGGATTCTGTTTGTTTATTTGTTTTTGTTGGTGCTTCACTCTTAAATTCTGGACTAGATAGCTTTAAGCTGGAGAGACAGAGTCTGTGTCTAATACATGGTGCAATTGGGCGTTACATTTTCTCATACAAAGAAATGGCCAGGTTTGGAAGTAATTTTTCAATTGTGAAGTCAAAGGCTTTCATGGCTGGCATCCATAGTTTTTTATGGGTTTTTCAGACTATGCAGTCGTGTTCTGGAATAATTTATTTCTGACGTTTCACCTGCATCTGTGCCTGGCATCTTCAGAGGATGAAGATGCAAGTCACAGATGCAGGTGAAACATCAGGAATAAATTCTTCCAGAACATGGCCATATAGCCTGAAAAACCCACAAAAAACTATTTTTAAAATTCATTTTCCACTGCACACCTTCATCTGGCTTGTTGGTTTCACCGAATGGGAATTACTAAAGGGAACTTGAATATTCTTTGATTTGATGACATTCTGGTAACTTGGGGTTACCATCATTTTCAGCTTGTGCTTGTGTTTACACAAAATTGGCACAGTTAGAACACATTTGCTAATCCCTAATTGATACTTCTGCTTTCTCCTTTTCTTCAAACCTAACAGGCATCTTAACTTGTTTTCCTCATTTGATCGGTTGGCCAAAGTTTTCCCTGCAATCAATGTAAGGGCTGTTACTGCTGGGTATGAGGCAACACTGAGTATAGTGATGCCAAGACACATAAGTAAATTGATCTAGGCCTTCTGGGATTAAGCTTTGTGAACTCAACACTGGGCTGAAGTGAAATGGTGGTTTTAATCCCACAAAATGAATGGTAGAATGTCAAAATGTTGCACACCTTGGGCAGAAGGGACACTTACCATGATATACAGCAGATTACTTGCTTGGTTGCTCCTTGATCCATCTGTCTTTCTTTCCTTTTTCCTTTTCTTTTTAAAAACCATACCCATCTCTAATGGTGACATATAGCCTTTCCCATCCCACCCCCACCACCATCTTCATCCTCCCGGCAGCGCGCCGGTTGGAGGACTTGGGGCAGGGGCCATTGCCCACCCCACCACCATCTTCACCCTCCCGGCAGCGCACCAGTTGGAAGACTTGGGGGAGGGGCCATTGCTCACCTCCATCACCATCTTCAGTCTCCCGGCAGCATGCCAGGAGAAGCTGCTTTGCCTGCTCCCACTGTCACCTTCAACTCCACTGGCAGCTCTCTAGGAGAAGTCTAAAAGAGTTGTCAGTCCCACCTGCAGCTGGGAGGCAGGCTTCTTTAGCCGTCTAACCCTCCAGAGACAGCATTGCCTTCCCAACTTGCCAGCTGCTGAATCTGAGGTCTCAAACCAAACGTTGAACCTGCCACGCCATGTCCATTAGTGCTAAGAGGGGAAAGAAAAGGGGGATGTCAGTGAGAGCAGCACCTTGCAAAAACTCTGAGCATCGGGTATCAAGACAACTGTGCTGGCCAGAATCAACACTAGAAGGGAAGAAAAGAGGTGCTGGTGAGAGCAGCACTTTTTCAGGATGGGTTCACCAGTCACTCTCTAAGTGCCAGATGGTGGGACATTGAATTTATTGGTGGTGTGAGGAGAATGGGAGGTGTTGGTGAGAGTATTAATAGCCTATTAATAGCTATTAACACCTGTTTTTTATTTTTTATTTATTAATCATCATCATTATTATTCATTTATTTTATTTATTAACACCTGTTAATTGCCAGTCTGTCTGGGAGAGAGACCACTGACCTAGACACCAGCCGTGGTGAGTCAATTGGAGTAGTGTGGGGCAAGGGGAGATATAACGTTAACAGAGTAAGGAAGAAATACAAAGGAAGAGGAGATCAATATTTGAAATCTATCTGTCTTCCTCTCACCCTGTTAGTCCAAAAGAAGTCATCCTAACTATACCACAGACCCTTACCTTGCTCCTCTGCAATGCCAGGTCAGTGAAGAACAAATCCCATATAATCCATGATTTGTTCGAAGAAGAAGATGCTGACCTGGCTTGTTTTAAGGAAACCTGGCTGGGAGAAGATAGCAGTGTGACTTGGATTAAGGCCCTCCCAGCCGGGTATACTGTCAAGGAGCAGATTAGGGAAAGTGGGCGAGGGGGAGGGGGTTGCCTTGGTCCATAAAAAATACTATCACTTTGACC
>CM034710.1:40459379-40493357 GCA_020142125.1 Phrynosoma platyrhinos
ACATAGCAGCCATTAATAACTGCTTTGAAGGGTGGTGGGCTCTCCTTCTTTTCTTTCTCTGGCAAGCAAGGCATGCAACCATTATCAGCAACTCCCCAAACCAGCAGTGAAAATGTCAGTTCCTTGCCTCCTGAGGGACAGTCAACCCTACAGACATTTCTGAAGAAGCCACTGCTACATACCAGCAATGGTGGAAAGCCACCATGAATGCAGGTGTAGATGAGTTGGCACCAAGCACCACAGGCAGCTGCCTTTCTCTGCCCTCTTTTGATCCCTCTCTTCCTTCCATCCCTCACTCTGCCATTATCCCCATTCTAGCCATGAGGCAGGAAAGGTGGCTGGAAAGAGTGCTGAGGAGGGAGTGGGAAGGTGGGATCAGATGAAGCAGCCATCCAATTAATGGCACCACTTTGAGCTAGCACTCCATCACACTCTCTCCCACCCATCGTCAGCTCTTGTCTCTTCACTTTTTCACAGTGTGTTCACTGGAAACAGCAGTTCCTGATTTGCAACCTCCTCCAGGAGCCCTGGTGGTGCAGTGGTTAAATGCCTGTACTGCAGCCACTCACTCATAGACCACAAGGTTGCAAGTTCAGTACTAGCCAGGGCTCAGGCTAGACTCAGGCCTGCATCCTTCCGAGGTCGCTAAAATGAGTACCCAACTGTTGGGGGGGCAATGAGCTTACAGTTGTAAACCGTTTAGACATCCCATAGTGCAATATGAAGCGGTATATAAATGAAGCTGCTTTTGCTTTGCTCCCTTATTGATTATTCTGCCATTACTTTTTTAAAATGGCATATCCCTTAATGTCCTGCTGTGTACCCCAGGGGGTACATGTACCCAAGGATGGGAGCCACTGTCTTAGGTTTTTATCATGCTCACTTTTGCTGCACAGGCTGGGGACACACATGAACGCACATGAAGGAGGGAAAATGGATTTTAATCACACTCAAAACAGTCCCCATGATGTCCCCATGCCATTACCCAACCACCACCCATCCTGCCACCACTCTGAGTCAGCCAGAAAGCTTCTGTCCTGGAAAAATCGTTGGGCTCAGCACGGCACTGAGATGGGTGATGGTCAGGTGACAGCATGGAGACTGTTTTGAGTGTGATAAAATCTGTTTCCCCTCCTTCACGCATGTTCCTGTGCGTCTCCAGCCCGTCCACAAAAGTGAGTGCGATAAACCCCTTAGAGTTTAGAGGAGCAGTGGAAAATATCTGAAAGGGACTGAGTCACAATATTTTGCAAAGAGACTGACAAGTCATGTAATCTCTTAGGGTTTTTCTAGTATTCTTAATGGGGTCTTGGAATTCCACTTAACCCCTAGTTATAATCTTAAAAACAAATGTTAGCAAAGAGCAGGGCAACAGGGTGATTTTCAATTGGCTCTTAAAGTAGAGGATCTAGGCTTTAGCTGGAATTCAAGGTACTTGTAAAATGCATTTGAAGTCTCAAGATTCTTCAGAACCAATTTGTTTGTGACTAGAGTCGCCATATTCCAGTTGCCCAAATCTGGGCATCTGATTTACATATTATGCAAGTTATCATACCCATGGATGTTATAATATTCATTTTAATCATGTCAATCCAACACAAACATTTCATTGAATAAAATAAATAAATCCCCCCATCACTGTCTTTCAGCTTTTAGCAAGCCAGGAACCATGTAAAGTGGTTGTCTACATTCTGAGTGTGGTAATAATAGGGGTACAAAAGATGATGATGGTTGTAGTCATGTTAGGCAACAATTTATAATGTACATCCTAAAGTAGTTTAAACAGATTCCTATTTATTTATTTATTTATTTATTTATTTATGCAACCCATGTCTTTATTGCTGATACTGATCCATGAAAATTATCATAGGAAGCCCCCAAGAGTGTGACTCCTATCTGATTCATGGTAAATAAGAATAAACTTAAAAGCCACTCTTCCTTCCTTTGTGCTTGACCACATCTTAAACCTACTTCTCTTTTTCCTTGCATCTTACCATCACACATCATACCCTCTCTTTCCTTTCTCGCCTTACCTTGTGCCTTCACATTGCTTCCCTCCCATACTCTGCAGCTGCACCTCTCTTCTTCTCTTACCTTTGGCATGCTCCTTCACTTCCCTTCTTGCCCTAACTTGTGCCAGCACCTCTCCCTATCTGGCACCTTCTGGATGTAACCTTGGCACCTGTCTGTCCAGTGTTAATAGATACTTTTCAATTTGTGCAGGCTGATGAGGAGGGCAAGATCCTTGGAGAGGGGAGAGCCATCACATATGTCTTAGAGACTTAGACGTCCTTCAGGCCAAAGGGAGACTGGCTGAATGGGTGAAAGGGGTAGCCAATGCCTCCCCAGAACAAGCATTGGAACAAGATATTGGAATGTGTTTTGGCTTCCTAACTCCAGGGGTTTCTGGATGGAATGGATTATTTAGGTCCATCTGGATCCATTTCAATCTGGTTTCAGGCCTGGCTTCGGAACAGAGACCACTTTTGTTGCCTTGGGAACTGGACAAGGGGAGTGTGCAGTGGCATCACTAGGGGGGTGCAGATCACACTGGGTGACACACCAGATGGGGCTGGCACCCAGTGGGGTGGTACACCTGGTGGGACTGGTGTAGCTGTTGGTTGAGTGAGAAAGGGCATCATGTCCCCTTCTAACTTGTCCAGCAGCCATGCTGGGGCCCAAATAGCCCCCCGGAGGCTGAGGCACCACCCCCTCTAGCGGCAGTGGCTGCTGAGAGGGGTAGTACCTTCTGTTTGGGCAGCTGTGTGGCTGCAGCCACGCTAGAACCCAACCAGACCTTTGGGGACCAAGACACTGCCCCCTCCAGTGGCGGGGCCACTGGAAGGGCAATAGCTTCTGTTTGGACTCCAAAGTCCAAACAGCTCCAGCAATGCCCCCTCCAATTGAAGCAGTTGCTGGGGGGGGGCAGCAGTACCTTCCAGAGGCCATGACAGGGTATCCCCCATTGCCCCCATACACACCAGGTGACACCAATCCCAGCTACACCACTGGCAGTGTGTCTGTATTCATTCTGCTGCACCTCTCAGTGGCTTTCAATACCATCGACCATGGTATCCTTCTAGGATGGCTCTCTGGGATGGGACTTGGAGGTACTGTTTTACAGTGGCTCTTTTCCTTCCTGGATAGGCAAAACCAGAAGGTGGTGCTGGGGGACTCCTGTTTGACCCTCCCCCCCAGGCCATTGGTTTCTGTGTTGTCTTGAAAGAGATCATCTGGCGTTTTGGGGTGTGGTGCCATCAATGTATGGATGACACCCAATTCTACTACTCCTTTCCACCCGAAACGAAGGAGGCTGTCCTGGTCCTAAACCAGTGTCTGTCATCAGTAATGGACTGGATGAAGGCAAACAAATTGAAATTTAATCCAGATGAGACAGAGGTGCTCCTGGTCAATTGGAAGACAGATCAGGGAATAGGAATACAGCTTGTGTTAGATTGGGTTACATTCCCCCTGAAGATGCAGGTTCACAATTTGGGTGTACTCCTGGACTCAGCTTTGAACCTGGAGGCCCAGTTTTCTGCAGTGACCAGGAGAGCTTTTGCACATTTGAAACTTGTGCACCAACTGCGCCCATTCCATGAAACACCAGATCTGGCCTTGGTGGTACATGCTTTGGTTACATCCTGTTTGGATTACTGTAGCACACTCTACTTGGGGCTGCCTTTGAAGAGTATTCAGAAACTTAGGCTGGTCCAAAGAACTGCAGCCAGACTGTTAACTGGGGCAGGTTACAGAGACCACACAATGCCCCTGTTGAAACAGCTTCTCTGTCTGTCTGTCTGTTTCCAGGCACAATTCAAAGTGCTGGTTATGACCTACAAAGCCCTATATGGTCAGGTCCAGGCTATTTGGCAGACTATCTCTCCCTGTATGAGCCAGCTTGGGCTCTGAGACCCTCAGGAGTCCTTCTCTCAGTCCCACCACCATTGCAAGCACAGTTGGTGGGTACACAAGAGAGGGCCTTTTCCGTGGTTTTCCCCTAGACCCAGGAAGATTAGGATGGCCCCCTCCATGTTATCCTTCCGTTGACAGGCTAAGACATTTTTATTTAGACAAGCTTTTAAAACAAAGTTTTTAGAGAACATCCTAGGCATGTTGTACTGTTTTAAAGTCTATGGGTTTTAATTGCTTTTATCTTTTGTAATTGTATTCTTTTTTTTTTTTTTACAAGTGATCAGTTTTAATATTGTAAAGTCTGCCCTTTGCATCTGTGAGGGATCTGTTCCAGACCCTGCCCATGGTGGATAAAAAAAAAGTGGGACCTTGAGTCCCATTGATTTTAATGATGGGTGTGACATGCATGCGCCCCCATTGAAAGCAACCAGGCTTGCTGTTAGTGGATGGTTATATCTGCAAGTGGCAAACCCATGGATACCGAGGGTCCACTGTAATAGCTTGATTCTATTTTAATGGTTACTTTTGTATGTTTTTAATTGCACTATGCTTTTAAATTTTATGCCGCTTTGAGTCCCAATTTTTTGGGGAAAGCAGGATGTTTCATCATCATCATCATCCCACCTTCTGCCTACCTCTCTTGCTCCTTACTCTCTACCACTGCACCTCTTGTCCTCCCTTCCCTCAACTCACATCTTCATCATGCCTCCCTCTCTTACTTCTAACAGTCTACAACTTCATGTCTCATTCTCGCTTCTCTTCTCCCTCTTTCTCTTCACCAGTTGTATTCCCACTATAGCCTCTCTTGCATTTTGTATTCACAATTCTTTCCCTTCCCTTAGCTTGCCTCATTTTGCCCCTGTGCCATGTTTCCCTCCTCTGCTTCCATAACAGGATCTCTTAACCTTTCTTCATTCCCTTTCCCTGCCAATTCAGCCATTGCTGTTGCATGAAAGGAGCAAGAGGAGAAACTGGTAAAACAAGATGGTGGGCCTATGATCATTATGGAAACCAAAGTAGTAATTTTGCAAGATCTATGTGAACGCTTAGACAGAAAGTCCATGACCATTTCAAGTCCAATATGAAAAATGACAAGCAAACTGTATTTCAACATTGAAATAATTTAATCGGTATACAAAATATGTACAAAAATATTTTGACAAGAGTTGGTCATTATTGTTCAATAAATAAGATAAATAAAGGCACAAAGGTACATCTCCAAATGTCATTTCTGTGCATGGAATTCTCTCATGTTAGAAGAAGTCCAAGCCACTCTTTTGCAAACCACTGAAATAAATATTTCCACCATTTAAATATTACCATTTTAAAATTCTGTCACAAAGGATGCTTTGTATAATAAATAATAGTTCAGATTTGGCCATGTTAAATAAATAATAATGTTAGTATACTGTTCACACTGGAAATAGTATACATTTCAAAAAGGCTCTTCATGATTCCTGCAGTGCCTAGCACAATATGTATTGCTTTCTCCCAACAACCCTATGAGGTAGGTTTGGCTAAGAGATAATGATTAGCCCAAGGTAATTTGGTGAGTTTCATGACTGAATAGGGATTTGAACCTGTGTTTTCTCCTGAGATGGGCACTCTAACCGCTGTTGACTCACAATAGTAGCCTTGAGGCTCACTCTGATGCACAATGTTCTTGATGCAGTTGTATTAGTCGTCTGTGCATGCCCCAGAGGAACAGGATCTGTTGCCAATTTGCTTTGCTGTAATAACAATCAGTGTGATGTAAGCACAGCTGTACCAGCCTTTCACCTGCATTCACCAATGCGTTCTGCTTTCCAAACCTTCATTTTCCACCTCATCTTTCTACTTCCATTTTTTACCCATATATTAAAAATTCTTCTAAAGTCTTTCTATCAATGCACTTATCAAATAAATACATAAATAAGACTCTATATGCATATTACATATCTTCTTGGTTATAAAAGTCTCCTTTCAAAAAGTAGGCTCTTTTGAAATGGCTCAGTTTCTTTCAATGAAGCAATGTGGGAGAAACACTCGACGTTTTCCTTCTAGTTGTGATTACACGTTGGCTTGAGCCCTGGAATAAAGGAAAGGCAGGAAGATGTTAGAGCCACAGAAGCTGGAAATGTTTCAATGGAACCCAGTGAAAAATTCTCGGTGTAAAGCCCTCATTTAATTTATAGGAGGCAGAGCTTGGAAAAGTTCCCTTCTGGAGGACAAACTGTAGAATCCTTAGCCAACATTGAAGTGCTCTTGCTGGCTTGGGGATTGTGGGAGTTGTCAGCCAAAAATAACTTTCCCAAACTCTGAAATTCATTATCTTGTTTATCAATGTGTTCTGCTAATCTCTATTCAGGTATACTCAGGGGGGTTGCAGACTGCCAGAAATAGTGCAAACTGAATCCACTTTTAGGGTTAGGGTTAGGGCTAGGGAATCATGGGAATTGTTTTTTTTTTCTGAGACATTGAGCTTTCTCTGTCAGAGAGCTCTGGTGCCACAATAAACTACAGTTCCCATGATTCCCTAACCCTAACTCTAACCCTAAAAGTGGACTCAATTTGCACTATTTCTGGCAGTTTGCAAACCCCCTCAGTTTCAGAGGTATCAAATCTGGAGAGGGTGAAATCGAAAGCTTTCACAGCTTGCATCCATAGGTTTTTGTGTTTTTTTCAGGCTGTGAAGCTATGTTCTAGAAGAATGTATTCCTGACATTTCACCTGCAGATAAACGTCAGGAATACATTTTTCTAGAAAAAGGCCTTACAGCCCGAAAACCCCACAAAAACCTATGATGGGAGACTCCTTTCTGATTCAGTCAGTGACATGTCTCTTGTGTATACCTGTTTCATTTTGACTGCAGTTAGGATATTATTATTATTATTATTATTATTATTATTATTATTATTATTATTATTAAGATTCCAAAGTATATTAACTATTGTCTGGTGTAGAGGCAAGGGTGGTAAATCGGGAGCATGGCAGAAGTGGCAAGAGCAAACAGAAAGACAGATTGGATCTATGGGGCATAATACACCAGGAAGTTCTTTCATACACAAGATTAAAGCTGCAGTGTTATGCATGTTTATCTTGGGGTAAGCATCACTGAAGTCAGTGGGACTTATTTCCAAAGAAACATACAAATGATAGTGCTTTTAAACTGGGAAGAGAACAACAACTTACTTCTCCAGGATGGCTTTGATGATCACCTTCACCCAGTGTGCTGTAGGTTCCAAGCAGACCTCTCTGCCGTCATTGAGAGTAGCACTGTAATACAAAAAAACACCCAGAAATGTCAGGCATTTATTTTATAAGGGCTGCTGGTACTGCACTTTTTTTTTTAAATGCAACCAGTTCTAGTTCTAGTGCCACTGATAATACTGAACATTGGTATTTTACTTCCCCTTTCTCATAACTTAGGAAGAGCCCCAAGGAGTCAATTTACTGGGAAATTCTCCCACAGAAGGCCCATTATGAAATGCATGAGAGCTGCAGAAAGATGCTTCATTCATTTGGGGAGGGGGTAGATGTTGCATGGCAGAATTGGCTCGTATAGTGTGCCCCACATCTATCAAGAGAGAAACAGAGAGAGAGAAATTGAAAGCTCAGAAGTACACTTACATGACTTCAACATTCTTGCAGTGGGGCCCACTTTGGGTTAATTTGACATCCTTAATATTTCTGGGATGGATGAATTTGGTATGGGTGCTTATGCACTGACACCGCAGTTCACTCCCTATCCGGGACAGTGAGGCGCCTGTAAGGGAACAGAGGAATAGAAAGTGGTTAAACACATAACTCTTAACCGGAATTATTTTAAAAATCAATTTATAAACTGTTTCCCAAAAGCTTCACCATCTCCGTTTGGACTTTAAACCTGCTCCAATATCATTAAAAAAGGAGGGGACTCCATTTCATAAAAATAAGAGTCAGCAATTCCTAGCAGCAAACTTCTATAGACCTCTGTGTGAGTGAGGTTTATTTCAGTTAGCACACTAATTGATGCCATTGGCCATCATCAATAGAAGTCTGATGTGGTGCAATATATATATCTGGATGAGACTAAAAGTCCATCTGTCAAAGAATCAGTGGTATGATGGTTATGGACTTTCCCGATTGTTTCCAGCATCTGGTACTTAGAGGTATAGGGCAATGGAACCTGGAGGTTCCATTTACCTATAATTTTTAATAGCTTCTTCTGGACCAACCATCCATGAATTTGTTTCATAGACTATTACAAAGAAGAAATTTAAAAAGCCTGCGAGGGTAACACTACAATGTATGAAAGACATTTCTGTGCATTTTCCACAAGGGGTCAGCAATTTTTCACAGTTCTGTTGACATTGCATTCTAAACATAAAATCTGACTCTAGTACAGAAACAGCTGGAAAACTCTTTTCGGCATTGTATATTTATTTCCTTTCTTTACAAATGTGGTATTTGTAATGGAGGCTCCTGTCTGAAACACAGTCCTCTGGGAGCCTTAAATAAAAATCTGCAGAAATGTCTTTCCAATATAAGTAGCAGTCTGAAGCAAGAAGTTGCTTACCTTCTGTCAGAATGGCAGAGGCCAGGAAGAAAGCCAGAAGTGTAGCAATAACTTTGGCATTCATGGTGAGGCAAATAATGTCTTTCTTGGCTGTGGTCTTGAGAGGCAGCAAGATGCTTGTTTGCCTGAGAAGGTTGGTGCTTGACTGACTGAGCTCGGCAAACCCTCTGGCTTAAATACTATCATGTTCTCGCAAGTAGCGTGTCAGAGGAAATTCCCAGAGCAAGCAAGTCACTATCACAAAAATGAGTCATTAGGAAATCTTGCGGTAACGTATCTTCCGATTGCAATGTGGTTCCTGCGGTAAAATAAAGTTCAGTGCTGCCTAATTTATTAATTATTTCTAAATCTTTTGGCTTTGTAATAAATGCAGAAAAAAGAGTTTTCAGCATTTAACAGCATTTCTGGGTTGTTATTATTTTTTAATCAAAGAAGATTGTGCTCATGTCCAGCAGATTATCTGAGTATAGAAAGCTCCCACCTGACCACCCACCTACTCAATTTATGTCTCAAGGACCAATTGAGTCTCCCTTGACAATATTTGAGTGCAAAATACTAGAAGAGTTACTGGAAAAGGGTAGAGAAATTTTTGAGCTCACCTTGGTTCACTTTAACTCAGTGTCTTACCTCTAGAAATATACATTTGGACAGGGGATAGACGGCTTTTCTTTAAGCTCTGCAGTACTCTCAGCCGTTTGGTGTTAAAACATTTAGTATTGCTGAAATTATCAGCCGAGTTTTATCCTCCCTCTCTTACTTTGTCTTCTACCTCTAATTTGCTTTCATTGAGGAAAATCTAACAAGTTCTAACAACTATTAATGAAAGTGTCAGCTGTACAGTTGCTAACTGGAATAGCTGGATGAGATTCATAGATTTAAATTTAAAGCATCAGAACTGAATTTTATTCAAATGAATACACATATTTACTCTGACCCGAAAGGTAAAGAAATTGTTCTCTTGTTCCTTGGACTATTTTAAACTTTGGTCTGATGGTGCTTACCAGAAAGGGATACATTTATGAAAAAAGGTTCACATTTATAAATAATTTTGAACGAGAAGCTGACATTTTTCTGTTACAGAACAGGAAACAGTCTGAGCTGATTACAGAGAAATTTCAAACAAGAGTTGATTTTCTAACATCCTAAGTTCTAAAATGTGGTAAAAATTTTGTCTGTAGCTTGATCTATAATACCATAATTAATAAGTTACATAATACAGTAGTATTTATAAATATTGTTATGTCATTGGGTCAAAATAATGTACCTCAGTCTGATTAGTTTCAGAAGAACATGAAATCTCAAAGATTGGCTCATTCATGTCAATTCTAGTCTTGAACTCACTGAAGTTCACTTTTGCCTTATCATGTAGAATCTGTGCTCCTGGGAGTCCTGAGTCATCAGGGATGGCTTTTTTGTAGCTACTGCATTTATTGTACCCACACATTATTTTAATGGATATTCTAAAACTCTGGAGTCCTGGGAACATTTTTGGTTAAGTGTGTTTGTGTGTATGTGTGTGGTAGAATTAAGCAGATGTTTAGTTTCCCATTTTTATATGTACAGTTTTCGTGGACTTGAAGTCTGCGGTTTTGCATATTCATGGAGGGGCGACCTCCGTTATAATCAATGGGGTGCATCGCTATGTGTGTGACCCCGTGCCCGCCTGTGTGGGTGCACCCCACTCAAGCCTAAGGGGCTTGAATATTTGCGAATCTCCGTTTTTGCAGGGGAGGGGTTCGGAACAGATCCCCGTGAAACCGGAGGGCCAACTGTGATACAATATGTATTTACTATTTAGAATTTTAATTTTTATATGTAATACAATATGTTTTTGCTATTTAAAATTTTAATATGGATGAGATTGTCCTGTAAGCAAGAGGAGATTATTTTGTGACCAAGGAATACAAGAATCAGTTATTCAAGATGTGTCACAATAGATGTGAACAGTGTGTTTGTTTTCTTCTGCACATCTGGATATGATGCTGTCAGTTCAGGTGTGGTTTACCTGGGATAACACAATGGAAAACAATGTAATGTGCAAACAGGTCAGTGGGTCATCACCATTTCATCCTATTCCTTTTAACTGTTACAATTTAACAATATTCTCAGTTCTCAAAAGAGCACTGCTAAGTAGGAATGTGCAGGTGCATAATGTCAGAAAGAAATAACCTTGGCTTATCTGTTGCCTCTATAAAGTATAACTTAAAATGAGCTCTAGCACATGTTTGATGCAATTTGTCATTTTGCTGTTTTAGCTGATGCTCTCTATGTATTGCCCCTGGTTTTTCATTGCCATATACCTCCTAATCTACTAGACTTTAGTCAATGGCTGTCTAAAAAAATAATTTCAGTCACCCAAACCATTTCTTCTTCTGGAGATCAACCAGGGTGCTGCAAAACTGCTGGTCAATTCCCTGGAAGGCTTTAAGGGACTATTCAGGTTTATCCATCTCTTGAAGTCTGCCATGAAACATCCTGATTTATCCTTTGCTGCTCTTGGAGAAGTTGGATGCCCCCAAAATTACCTGTAGGAGGTATGAAAGGCATTTCCTCTACATTTGGAGGTGCCTTGAAGCCCCAATAGTAAAAAGAAATGGCATAATAATAATAATAATCTTCCAAAAACATTATTTTTATTTTTAAAATGTCCCAGTATGCCCTCTAGGGTGTGTGGGGTGCATTTCTACAATGTTTTGGGTGGCCCTGAGCCAATATAACCCCAGGAGAGGCCTTTTTTAAAAACAGAAAGTGAAAGGGAATGACTTCTGCACACTTTCTGTTGTTAAAGAATGTCTTGAAACATGGTGAAAATGCCTCCTATGTCCTTAGACTGCACTTGGGAGTATTTTAGAGCAAATCTTTTAGAGGGAGTGTGTAGGGTGGGAGTGTGGCCTCCAAAGCCACCTGGGGAACTAATGCATCTCTCTAGCCTTCCACAGTGGCCCATCTCTGGTGTAGTATGAGAGATGCATTCCCACAGAGCCCCTTTCTATCGTCTCCTCAGTCATACCAGTGCAGGGTGACCAGGCATCCTCCTTTTCCAGGACACGTCTTACATTTCAACCTTCTGTCCAGGAGGAATTTCATTTTGAGCATGACTAAGAAGTACGATCTTACATTTATATGAATGTTTTAGCTTTTATTTGGCCATGCCCTGCATTTTCCTTGAATATCTTACATTTTTACGGTGCCTTCTCCTCCTTTGTGGTTATGACACCTGGTCACGCTGTCCTGGTGTCACAGAGACAGAGATCTGGCCGCTAATGGAGTAAGGAAAAAAGTGTTCTACGTATAAAGGTGTGTCAGCTTTTCCATCCTTGGAGCCAGGCACTCCTTAATTTTGATCTTGGGTGTGTTGTGTTTTGGCTTTTGGTAACTGTTACCTTGCCTGATATCATCATCATCATCAAAATGGGAGAAAGAAGCTGCTATGTCTGGAATCTTATTTGGAGATTTTATTCTTCCAAGTACCAAACCAAACTAAACCAACCAAACATATAGACCAACATGCTTCTTGGCACCAATAGATCAACATGCTTCCCATGTTTCTAAAATGTTAAAGTATTAATTGCATTCCTACTAACCAAGCAGGATCTGCTTAAACATATTAGCAAAATAAATTATTATTATTATTATTATTATTATTATTATTATTATTATTATTATTATTATAAAATATATTTTATCTTTCTTAGAGACTCTCCCTCCAAGAAATGCATTTCTATTCCTAGTATCCCATCAAAATATCCTAAAGCAGAGGTTCCCAACCTGGGGGGCCCACATTCCATGGGGTGTGAAATAGAATTTCAGAGTTTGCAACAAGAAGTGGCTTGGTTCTTGAGGGATGAGTCATGAATCATCAATCATTTTTTTTTAATAAATTAGAATCTGATTGCTCAATTTCGATTTTCATTTTATACACCAAGTTACAAGTTTATTTTTTTAAAGTTCAGTTTGTTCACCTGCAGTATTGTATGTGATTCAATTTGTAGTTAAAAAATTATAAATTAGACATCTTCATCTTCAAATGTGATTGTTCAGGGGTAGCTGTGTTGGCCATTTAGCAAATTCAAACCAAAATCCATCAGTGATACCTTTATTGGCCAACCAAAATGCACAATATACTTCTTGCAAGCTTTCAAAGCTCCACGGGCTTCTTCATCAGGCAAGATGCTACAAACCAAACAGGAGAAAAACAATTGGAGATGTTAGTCAGATGCCTACATGTTGTTTCAGTCTTTAGTTATGATGGTATATGATGGGGAGGATATATTTTGTAGCCAGGCTCTTACTCCTTCAGACCCTGTGGGTATAGGAAGATTTGCAAAGTCCAGGAAATTTAAAATCCATTTGCATCTCAACAGGGACCCCTCTTTTGCAATCCAATATGTCTCTACTCCAGTGAGATCACAGGCCTCTTTGTGGCAGATTCCTCAAGAAGTCTCCATGTGTTTGCATCAGGAATATTTCAAATGTGATGTTATTTTTGTAGGGGGTATGAACATTAATCAAATATTTCCTAGGTGTGTGGGACATAGAAAAGGTTGGCACCACTGCACTAAAGGCACCAGATTACATCTTATCTTGGAAGCTAATTGGTGTCAGCTCTGGTTAGTACTTACATGGGAGATGACAAAAAAAATGCCAGGTGCATAGATTACATACTGGCAATATCACTTCTGATTATTCCATGCCTTTAAAGACCTTATGTAATTTATGGGGTTGGCATACATTGACAGGTAACTTCAAGGCACACACACACACCACCTAAACTTCACCCTCGAGTTTTGCTTACATAAAGACTCAGATGTCACTCTGTATTTTTGCACTTACTTGACATAGAAACCTGTATGTTTTGCCCAGTGAAATTCATGACTCCCCTCTTACCAGTCAGTTTCAGGAGCGCTTGTTATGATTATGATACATTGTCAACACAGCTGTGATTGAATATGATTCCTACATAGGATGTAAGAAGAGAAATTCTTCTGAACTAAAGTTACCCTGCCTTGACTTTATCCCACCCACCCAGGTCTGAACTACTGTTGATCTGAATGATATGGAAGCAGTGGATCCAGCTTGACTATGCAAGCAATTCATGTGGTTGGTAGAAGCAGCAATTGTTTTGAGATCTGCCGGAAAAGCTGACAGCCATAAATCTTAACACTCTATTGCTACATAATGGAAAGGAATTTTAAAAGTACTTATTTCCTCTTCTAAAACATGTACAGTGTTGAGAGGGTAAAAAATTTAAAAATTTTTAAAAAATCCTCTTGGTATGTACCCCAGCCCAAAACATAATCCCTCTTTGTCTAGGTTATTAGGGGCTTTCCCTCCCTGTTTTCTCCTTCAGATGAAGGATCTTCAAAATTGCATGATCCTGCAATGAGCATTAAGCAGTCCTTGTTTTCCCCCCTGAGAATGTGTAACCACTCCCTCTTTTAAAGCTACTTTTAATGTATTATAAAACAGGAATCTTAAAACAGGAATTAGCCAGGTTAAAACCATTGGCACAGGAAATTATGCATCTCCAAGGAACTTCTATTACGAACTTGCCCAATATCTTGTTTACTCATATCTGTTACCTCCAACTGAAATACTATCACATTAAATATATTTCCAGTCTTACAAATCTAAATTGATTCCATTTTGAGAGAAAGGCAGGATATACGTTCAATAAATCGATGAATCAATCAAATGAGTTCACATTTTAAATACTGTCCATTTAGACCACTCTAGTATAGAAGCTATATTTTAAAGCAAGCTTTAAAGGTAATAATCAGTGGGAGCAAGCACAATTTTATTTTATTTTCCAAGGGCAGTCAACTAATAGCCCTTCCCTTGAAATATTCCAGGGCAAAATTATTTCACAATTTTATATGGAGTTAAAATATAGATTGAGGAATGAGATGTTGTTTGATCAGTGAGGCAGTCCAAAACAGTTTTTAAAAAATATTTTTTATTAAAATCACAAAGTTCCAACCATATAGATAATTTATAACATTGATATCTTGTATGGAATCTTCAATCTAATTTCTTTTATCACCAATTCAGACCTGTACAAAATACATATATAGCATGTAACTCATGTATACCATATATACTAAAGATGTTATATATAATATGTACAACATGTAACATCTCAAATAAAAATACTTTTTTTCTAAATAAAATTTGTCTCTTGTTGTATGTTTATGTTGTGTTTCATTACATATATTTAAACCTCCTACCAGTTTGTGTGGAATTTTCAAACTGTGATATTTTTTTTCCGAATTTCTCTTACTTAAACTATAATTGCAACTTCTATCCTTTGTGGTTTTTTAATCTCCATCTCCCTGTCTATTTTCTATGGTATATTATAGTATATTTTGTCCTTTTTTTGCCTTTCTGGACCTTTTTATTAATCAATTGTCTGCAATTGTTAGATTCAGTCATTTTTTACTCCATATATATATATATATATATATATATATATATATATATATATATATATATATATATATATATATATATATATTAATCGGTATCCAATATTCTTCTATACATTTTGTGGAAGACAATTTTGGGTTTTTCCCAGGGTGGGGCTGCTGTACACCTAAGACTAGAAGTTGGATTGCTTTCTGTCCTTGTAAGGGTTCACCTGAAACTGTTAAAATATTTTAAGAAATCACATGGCCTCTCTTGTGACTATTTAGTTAAACTTTCTTTTTGGTTTTTGGCACCGCAGGGGTGGGAATAGGTGCGCTAGTATGCTCTTGTGTGTTTTACAAACTCACTCCTTGCCTTCACTAGAAGCCATTAAGCTCTTGGATATTTTGTGACTGCCTATATGCCCAGGATGCTAATCATGATGTCAGTTTGGTCCAGCACTCAAACTTTTCCAAGTGGTACCCTCATTTTAAGGAGTATAAATAATAAATACATTTTTCAGTTCCTTACAGACCTTACTAGTGCCCCCTCAAGGAAGGCATTTACAATTTTACATTTCCAAAGTATACCCTCTTGCATACTTTGAGGGCAAATTTTATAAGGTCCCTGTGGAACAGTGACTTTTTTTGTCTCTCTGGTTTGCATCAAGTGGAAGATATTAAACATTATGCTTTACATTGCCTTTTAAAAATAGTAACATAAGAGGGAGATTTCTGAGCCAGATCATTGAATAATTCTCAGGATCTCAACTATTTAGTAGCAGTTGCACTGCCATATGTTACTTATTAAGTAACTATTTTTACTTTTTTATATCTTAAAATCAGAAAAAAAATCCATACCTGAGATATCTTTGGCCAAACTGTATTAGGCACTTTAGATTTTAATATTTATTTTAAAACCACGTAACCCCCACTTTGTATTTTTTTAACCTATAATTGATTTTTTGAAGTTGTTGTTGTTGTTGTGTGTCTTTAAGTCATCTCCAGCTTATGGCAACCCTGAGATGAATCTATCACAGGGGTTTCTTGACAAGATTTGTTCAGAGGGGATTTGCCTTTGCCTTCTTCTGAGGCCTCCAAGAGAGTGTGACTTGCTCAAGGTTGTCCACCGGGTTTCCATAGCTAAGTGGGGGATTCAAACTCTGGCCTCTGTATATTTCTAATGTTTTATGGTAGGGCTTTGAGTTTCAACATTAAAATAAATGTACTTACTTATTTAGAAAAGGAGTGTTAGAAACTAGTTATTTAGGGTGCTGGGTTCCACTGAAGATCTCTTTGACAGCATATAATTGTTTCTTTTAGAGGATCACAACTCTTGTTCAAAAAAACATTCACAACTTTCATTACCCAACTGGCCAGCCCTCCTCTGGTGACTCTCATGAACCAAAAGTGGATATGGGTCCAGCAAGCAAGCATTTGGCCTAACATAGGTTTTTGTGGATTTTACAGGCTGTGAGGCTGTGTTCTGGAAGAGTGTATTCCTGATGTTTCACCTGCCTCTGTGGCTGGCATCTTCAGAAAATGGCTTAACTTTTCAAAGGAGTTTATTACACAGGCTTTATCCCAGCAGAAACGGGATTCAAAATGGGAAAATCCTGCAAAAGTGGGATCATTTTCACATAACGTTGGGCATTAACAAGCACAGAAAGTGGAAAAATCCCACAAAAGTGGGATTGTTTTCACACAACGTCAGGGGCATTGAGCATTAAAGCAAAAATAACCTGCACAGAAAGTGGACAAAATCAGCCTCTTTTTTACTGTTAGGATTCTCCCAAAAGTAAAAAGCGGCCAATTTTGTCCACTTTCTGTGTGGGTTATTTTTGCATTAATGCTCAATGCCCCCTTTTGCGGGATTTTCCTGTGATTTAAATCCCATTTCTGCATGGGAGTTAGGCACTTAGCCTCCCGTGTGATAAACTCCAAAGGAACTTTCCCACATCTTCACATTGAACATATGCTGGACAAACATGCCTCGCCATCTACCCTCAATATAGAATCCAAGACCAAATGGATCCCAGTGATTTTCTTTACAGTATGTTTTGTAAATTCATTCATATTATGAAGACAAGTTGGGTCTTTACTTCACTCACTGATTCTCCAAGACAATCTGCTGACACAAAAACAAAGGCTTTAAGCCTTGATCCTACTGGTGGCTTTTTTGTTTAAAATAAAGGAATTAGCCAGGTACACCACTTTATTTAACTGCTGTCGACTAGATTGAAAGTGAGATGTATTTCCCTTTATACCCCTCATTCACTGCTCACACTCCACTTCTCCACTGAGGGCCTGCGCAAAAGTTTCCACTAGTCCAAAAGTCCTGAACTTGAGCACATTATTGCTAGATATCTATAAATAGCTATATAAAGGAGCAATACATTGTTATATAGTCATTTTTAAAGTTTCCTCCTTCCCAAAATTTCACTATTTATTTATTTATTTATTGCCAGAAGAGTTTTGTTTTTTTAGTCAATTTCACACTTGAGAATCACCTTGAACCTAATTCCACTTGCCAGGATCATATACATTAGGGACTTAACCAAGCCAATTCACTTTTCTATTCTACTTTCCTCCTCCCCCTTGGACACAGATTCTCAGCTGCTCATGAAACTACTGAATATGGATCTTTTATTGACCTGTTTGGTGGATTCTATTACTACCGCACTTTCAATTTACAAAGTGCTATTTTTCCATATACTATATCTGGGGATGTAGGCAGGTAGAAATTCCTTTCTTGATCAGTGAGTGGTTATATTTCACTGCCAAACTGATAATCCATAGAAGTGGTGGCAGGATGGTGGTGGTGGTGGTGGTGATGATGAAGATGATTTGTAATCAGTGAATTCAAAGATATAGCCATGTTAGTCTGCAGAATCATATGTAGAGGGATCTTGTAGCACCTTTGAAACTAACTGAAAGAAAGCTTTCATAGATCAGTCTACTTCCTCAGATGCTTTTGGTAATCAATGAGATTCTGTTTATTGTAAATTGTGTTTTATGCTGTAAATCGCCCGGATTGGGTTACCATTGGGCGGTATATAAATAAATTTTATTATTATTATTATTATTATTATTATTACACATTACAAAATAGGCTCAAAAGTTCTCAGCCACGGTCCACACCCAGCTCTGTTCTATGTAAATAGAGAACTTTTCAGTCAGACTCATATATCTGGCATGTATAATATGTAACAGTGTATATGAGCCATAATTACCAATAGACATCTCTAACCCCAGGCAATTCATTTAAATGCATTTTTATGATGTTCTATCTCCAGTGATTATCAGAATGTCAAACCTCCACTGATTTTTAGCCTGAATCCAATTTTTGGCTTTTTTATCTTTTTAGTTTTCAGAGAAAATGCTGTGTTTCTGTCTGATTGTTATGTATTTGCTTACTGAATGTTCAGAAGAAGGATTAAAAATTAAAATAAGAGCAGAAACCAAGTACAAGGCATTTGCATATATTAGGGTTTTTTGGGGTTCAGTGATGGCTACTGATTTTCCATGTCAATGAGGTGGTCAATCTGGTGTTGGTTTTAGACCAGGGGTAGGCAACCTTTCCCCTTTAAGAGCCGAGGGACTTCAGTTCCCAGAAGCCTCAGCCATGTTGGCCAATAGTCCCATGTTGGCCAATAGCTCCTGGGATTCTGGGAGCTGAAGTCCCTCAGCCCTTAAAGGGGAAAGGTTGCCTACCCCTGTTTAAGACTTTAAAGAGTTACCTGAACTACTAGATCTTATCCCCCAAATAGGTTCAGAACCATGGATAACTTCTTTAATGTTTGAGTAGTTGCTCTAAAGTTTAAGCCTAGATCAGATTCCCCACCCCACTAATACAGAAGCCACCACTGCACTAGTCCATAGAGTTCCTTTAGTGAGAGTTTTTAACTCCTTTATTAAACAATATTGTTTATCATGAAGTTCAAGGGGAAAAAAACAAGATAAGGTGCCCTGGGGATTAATAGATGACTTGCATGATGTTTGAATCAAGGCCAACATATGAAATTCAAAGTACTGTAGTCCCAATTTAGTCATCTTGGCTTTAGTCATCTTGACTAGTCCTTGGTATCTAATACTATATGTGATATATATATAAGAAGTACAAAGATATAGTTTCCAAAATACTTCAGATTTTTAAAAGAAAAAAAAGGTGTTGGTTTCAGGGATTCTTACTAATGTCTGTGTCATGGATCACGTATAGTAATTTCCTCATCAAAAGGCCATCAAAAGTTTCCCTTGTTAAACTAATGCCTTTCCTGATATTTTTAAAAGTTATGACATATTCATGCAAGTCAAACTCTAGTAACCTGATATCTTACAAATAACTTCCTCTTTAAAAAAATAGCTCGATTAATTATGCAACAATAGAGTTAAATATGAGATTTATTTTATTTTTTTGATTAACACATGAGAGCTGTTCTGTGTTATATTTGGTGTTGGACTTGAAGGAGCCAGGATGAGCACATAATGAACAACAAAATCAGCAGCAAATCACTTAATCTTCAATCGTTTTAAAACTATTGTTGGTTAGCCTGGAAATTCTAGAATGTTTTAACTAATGACTCATCAAACGTGAGTTAAGAATTGCCTTTGTCTCAGGCTGTAGTCAGTCTCCATAAGAATGTATTGTCATACTCTTTAGCAGATTTTAAAAATGATTTTAGAGCTGTTCCAGAATGGTTGGAAAAGTGTGATTTCTTGAGTTTATGTCCTTGAGTTTTGCTAGGTTTTGCTGGCCGTTGTTGCCTACATGTCCACTCTTTCCATTCTGGGATGGGGGCACTATTTGTAGCAATTTCTTGTATATGTACTGGAGCTCTTCCACATATCAAACTATGGGGCATAGTTTGATGAAGTGTTTCTGTGATTTGAAGGGCAAATTTACTCCTCTCTGGAATTTTAAAAAGCATTTTCTTAGAGTTATGATGCAAGGATGCCATTTCATGGATGAACTTTAGCCTTATATCTTTTTTAAAAATTAAAAATAAGAGAAAGGAGAAAAAGAGAATACATCTGATATACCTCAGGATTCAAAACAAACTGACTTGAAAGTGTGGGGGAAATGCCATACTTGGATAACACCAGGACAGCAGAAACATCATTTGAATATTTTTAAAAAATAGTCCAAGATCAGCAGTAACAAATACTGCAACCTCCAGCAACCTCCTAAAACATTTTCCTCATCTTGAGAAGCCCCTACCTTTTCTTTAAAAAAGATAAACCTAGGGAAGCGTCCTGCTTCTTTGCTGCTAAAATAAACAGGTTAGGTTACGGAGGTACACTCAGGCATGAGCCTGGATTAGAGAGGGTACTAAAATGCAGCCTTTGGGGTGGCCCAAGACATTTTGCTGCCTGAGGTAGAGCAGCAAATGGAGCCTGCACAAGCCACACAAATGCGTCAGATGCATAGAACCCAAACCAAAGTAATTATTTAGGTGCCTGAAGCAGAAAGTTCCATCAACTCCTCTTCACATTCTTTATAATAAAAATACAATAATTAGGCAAATAACAAGGGATGGTAAATGTAATTCAGTGTAAGTAATAGTGTTTTTTTTTTTGTTGCTGTTAACTGTGGTCAAGTCAACTTTGACTTATGGCAACCCTACGATACTTCCAAGTCACCCTATCATTAACAGATCAGGGATGTGGTTTCCTTCATTGAGTCTAGCCATCTGTAATGCTGTCTTCCTCTTTTCCTAGAGCCTTCTATCTTCCCAATTATTGCCTTTTCTAGGGAATCAGTCATCTTATGATGTGGCCAAAGTACAACAGTCTCAGTTTAGTCATCTTGGCTTCTAGGGAGAGTTCAGGCTTGATGTGCTCTAGGGCCCATTTATTTGTCTTTTCAACAGTCCATAGTATCCCTATTCAGCATCACATTTCAAATAAGTAGATTTTCTTTCTGCCAGCTTTCTTCATTGTCCAGCTTTCACAACCATACATAGAAATTGGAAATATAATGACATGGACAATCCTAGCTTTAGTATTCAATTACATATCTTTATACTTCAAGATCTGGTCTTATTCCCTCATGTTTGCTGTTCAAAGTCCTAGTCTTCTGATGACTTGACTTTAGTCTCCACTCTGATTAATGAATGAGTCAAGGTAAGGAAAATCCTGAACTATTTCAATGGCTTCATTGTCTACTTTAAAGTTATGTAAATCATCTGTGGTCATTTTTTTGAATGTTCAGTTGTAAACGTGTCTTTACACTTTCATCTTTAACTTTCTTCTGTACTCTGTCCAAGTCTTTGCTATTTTCTGGTAGTAATATGGTGTCATTAGCATATCTTAAATTGTTGATGACCCTTCTTCCAATTTTAACACCTCCTTCCTCTGATTGTAATCCCGCTTTTCATATGATATGCCCCATACACAAGTTAAACAGACAGGATGAGAAAATACAAACTTGCCTGACCCTCTTGCCAATACGAAATCGTTACATTTCTCCATACTTTTCCTGGCAGTAGCCTCTTGTCCTGAGTACAAGTTAGCACACCAGTTTGTTTAAGAGTGATCCACAGTTTTTCATGATGTGTACGATCAAATAGTGGGCTATAATCTGTAAAGCATGGTCTTATTTTCTTCTGAAATTCTTTGATGCACACCTTTATGCACTGTATGTTTGCAATATGATCCCTAGTGCCTTTTCCATTTCTGAACCCTGCTTGGACATCTGGCATTTCTCATTTCATCCATGGTAAAAGTCTTTGTTGTAGAATTTGATCATGACTTCGCTTGCCTTGGAAATTAATGCAAAGGTCTTGTGTTTACTGCAATTCCTGGAATCCCCTTTCTTGGGGGTTGGAATGTATATTGAATATTTCCAGTTTGGATTCCAAACTTGGATTATGGTTATACAAACGTATGGTTATACATTGGCAGTCCCTTTCCCTGAGAACTCAGATTTGGGCTCAGTCATTTGTTTTACAATGTCAGCAAGTGGTGAAGCAGCTCTGCATTTTTGTCTGAACTTTAACGGAGCTGTCCAAGGTGCTGAACTATCTGGGGATTAGTACTGTATTCTGCACCTTGGACAGCTCTTTTAAAGTCTGGGATAAACTCAAGAATGGATTCACCACCACATTGACATCAGCGCCATCAGCCACCCTGATTATTTGTAATGGGACATAAGGGTTTTTATCTGCTAGTTTATCTTTTTTGTGCTGTGGTCTTACTGGGACTTTATTGATTATCATAATATGGCAAACTAGTGTGGAATCATTTTTTTTTTTAAAATGAAAGGCGATATTTAAATGTTTTAAATAAATCATGTCCTAATTACAGCTGTAATTTCTTAAATCTTGAAAATGGTATATTAAAGATTGTTTGGAAACATCAGTAGCTTCAAAATACAATTATTAGTTTATGACCAGGGGATAGCAGACACATTGTCCCACATACTAATAATGAGCTCATTCTTTAAATGTGGATCATTATACCGTCAAAACAGGGCCTTCCATGGTGTATCAGCAGACCCAGGGAAATCCCAAAGTTTGCAGAAGTACAAAAAGTCTTTAGAAACAAAATCTTAGAAGGGAAAAAACCCAGAAACAACTCACTAAAAGTATATAAATATACTGACTGGCCACAAAATGCTGACTGGCTGAAGTTAGAGGAAAAAGGAAAGAGGAGAGGGAAGTATTTGAGAACAGACATCACTGGTTGACAATCTGATTCGGGGCATACTGCAACATTTTATATCAGGTCTCAGGGAGGTCAGGCAGAGCAAGATTTTTTTCTATCAATAATGCTAAGAATCCCAAGAGAGCTAGGGCCCTTCCACACTACCCATTTACAATGCTATGAAATGCACTTTAACTGCCTTGCCAGCATCCTATGGGATCCTGGGATCTGTAGTTAAGGGAAGGGTATTTAGAATTCTCATTCAGAGAACTGTAGTCTGTCACCTCAGGGTCCCATGGGATGTTGCTATGGTTGTTGGAACCGAATATAGCTCTATAACTGTGTCCTTATCTTTAGGATGGCTGTGGTGGTAGTTTGATTTCAGTGGGCCTTTTAAACGTTTAAGTTGTTTATATGAACTTATTTTTAACCTTTACATTAGATGCTCTTCTTGTTGTGTGCCTTCAAGTCATTTCTGACTTATGGAGACGCTAAGGTCACAGGGTTTTCTTGGTATAAATTGTTCAAAGGCAGTTTGCCTTTGCCTTCCTCTGAAGATGAGAGAGTGTGACTTGCCCAAGGTCACCCAGTGGGTTTCCATGGCCGAGTGGGAATTCAACGCCTGGTCTCTAGAGTCATAGTCTAATGCTCATACCACTGCACCAGATTGGCACTTTTGTTAGCAACTTGCAAGGCTTGCCAGTAACTCCCATTATCTTATCTTTCTGATACAAGAATGGGATAAAGGGCTTAGAGATATATGCATGACCTTCTCCCTGGATAATCTGGTGTGCTCTTCATACACCGGATGTGAAGTGGTTTCCCAAAGGGGAAATCATTGCACAGATCCCAGGCAATCCACGCCATGCTAAAGCACATATGACGCATGTGGTCTAAAAAGACACCCGTGCTTGTCATCCTGAAGCTGATGGCAAAACAGGAAGATGCAAAATGATTCAGCAGACTCATCTTCAGCTTTCCAATGTTAGTTTCTTTCAAGGCCATTATTTGCAAGTCCACTGTTTTATATTTTGGAATGCATCTCAGGGGCACATTTTAAGAGCTGAGCTAAATGTTCCATTTTGATTTCTAGAGAGTCTATTTTTCTGCAAGAGATGTGCTGGAAGGAGAGGGGAGCAGAACAAGGGCTCTTTAAACATTTTGTCTCATCTAGTTTTTCTTCTTTCCCATGGGGAAAGAGACTTATCTTGCCGCAGTAGTAAAAGTATCTGGGAGTGTTAAGAAGTGCATCTCTTTGCTTCTCTTCTCTTTCAAACTGCTCCCTCACCAACATCCTTGCATCAAAAGATCATAGAAAATACACAGAACAGAAAATAATTTTTAATCCGTAGTGATTGTGCAAAGGTTTCCAACTCACCCAAGTAACTGACAGTCAGTGAATATTAGCCCTCAAATGTTTTTCTACATGATACTCTACATTGCAAACCACTTCTCTCTGTATATGACCAATTAAGCCAGGCATTTTGCAATTGCCTCTATTGCCAAGAGAAAATATTTCAGTGTTAAAATTCTTGGTCATAGAAATATGCTACCGCAAAACAACAAGAACCTAGAAGATATAGATGAATTAATACTGAAATATGTAGATAACAGAAGATGTAGAGAGGAGAAACAAAAATAGCTGCAGCCAGCCCCATCAGCAGTGGTCGTTTGCTTCCATGTTAGGAGGGCGGCAAATCCATTCCAGGTTTCAGTCCGGACTTGAAAGGGTTCAGTACCTTAGGTAGTTCCTATAAAGTTCCAGCTAAATCTCAAAATGGATTCACCACTCCATGGACAAGGAACCCACTAGCCATCATACTTTAAATTTCTTTATATGCCACATTTCTCCTGGAGTGGGAACCAAGGCGCCTCGCAGATGAAATTAGTTAAAAACATACCAATACAATTTTTAAAACAATTAAAATCATTTCATTTAAACAGTATAAAATTATGTTTAAAATACAGAAGTTAAAAACATAAACACAGCACACACCCAAATAGGTAGCCTCCCTGAGTGACATTAAAAGCCTGCTTGAAAAAAAAGTATTTGCTTGCTGGTGAAAGGAATGCAGGGAGGGGGCCAGCCTAGACTACTAAAGAACAGCATTTGAGAGGATGGGAGCAGCCATTGAGAAGGCTCTGTCTCTCGTGTCCCCACCAAGTGAGCCTGTGACAATGGTGGGACCCAGAGAAAGCCTTCTCCTGATGACCTTAAAGCTCTGGCACATTTATTGCTACTATCCAGGTGCTAACTGCTCCTGGCCTGTTTCACGGCCCATGGTCTCCCTGCTTATGGTTCTTGATCTTTGAATTGGAGGCCTTTGAACTGATGGGCAGACCACAAACAGGACTCCACTAACAAAGAATGACCAGAGGCTTAGGGGAATATCTAGGTAGTCATCTGCAGTCATTCAATCTAAAAATAGGGCCAATCCATAGACCTCTTCTGTAACTGGTTAACTGGTAACTGGTTACACAATAGGATCATTATTCATGTCATTAAGCATTATGCGCCAAACACAGTGCACAGAGTATGCCATTCAAATAATAATAATAAAGCAAGTCTAACAAATAGGAAAATGTGTCGAGAGATCTTGTAGCACATTTGAGACTAACTGAAAGAAATAAATTGGCAGTATGAGCTTTCGTAGACTTCAGTTTACTTCCTCAGATGCATCTCACATACCAATGACATATATATGTCTGTGCCTGGCTTCCACTCCACAAAAGGCATCTGAGGAAGTAGACTAAAATCTACGAAAGCTCATGCTGCCAATTTCTTTCTTTCCGTTAGTCTCAAAGATGCTACAAGAGGTCTCTACATACTAATTTTGCAGACTAACACGGCTATATCTTTGAACAGGAAAATACAAACACACACACACACACACACATTTTAAGGCAGAGCTCTGAACCTACGATTTCTTCCCCTAACCCTGAGGATGAGATAAGAGGATCCAGACCCCAATACATAAGGAACCCAAGTCTCAGAGCTGGTCCAAGACTTTACTGCCTGGAATTGAGGACAAGATTGCATTGCCCCTCATAGACACTCCACTAACAGAGAAGAATGCCTAGAGGTTACTTTCTGGAGGAACATCTCCTGACAGCTCTGCTTCTGGTCAAATTAAAATAAATAAAATAAAACAAAGTATAGTATTTTTTTCTAGGAAAAGGAAATGGTTACTCTCTTTTTGGGTCTAAAACAAGTCCCAATTGAGTTACTTTTAAACAGCAAATTGCACACCTTCATCTGTTTTTTAGACTTTCTCTTGAAACCTTGCTTTGGATGTTCCAATCTTCAGAGGTTAAAATAAAGATGACATAAAGCCAGATAGCCTTTTTGCAGGGTGGGGTGGTTCTGGGAGTTGGTGAAAAGAGTGGTTAATTTAACAAATAGAAAAATGGTGGTTAATTTAACATATACAAAAAAAGTTGTTCTTTTTTCCCCAAAAGCAAACTTTATAAAACAATTTTTTAAAATCAACTATAAACAGTTAGACAAACGGGGAGTTAATTTCAAAATGCATAAGGCTGTTGACTGGAATGTATTTTAGGCTGTTTATCAAATTGTATTGTTTTAAAAGCTTTTGTGATTTTTCAGAGTGAGCATTTCATTATTTTCTTATTTGGATGGTATTTACGGTAATGTTAACAGAGTAAAAACTGGAAAGGACTCCTGTACCTTGAATGGCTGTGTCAAAGAAGGAATTTCAGTACATGTTGCTTGTTGCCCAGTTTCGTGAGAAGAAAAACGTCCCTCCTTATAGAAGTCTACAAAGAGTCCCACAGCACCTTAGAGACTAATGAATTTATTATGGCATGAGCTTTCATGGATTATGACCCCCTTCATCAGATGCATGTTGTGTTATCCAATTGTCTGAAATCAGCATAATTCAATTTAAGATATGTTCAGGAGCCCTCTCTAGTTTTCAGTCTGGCAGCCCTAGATTTGTTATCTGCTTTAAATTCAGTGGGCAAAAGTAATGAATATTCATATCTTAAAATGAATTATGCTGATTTCAGACAATTGGACAACATAGCTTGCATCTGACAAAGGGGAGAGGTTATGATCCATGACCTCATTAGTCTCTAAGGTACCATCAGACTCTTTGTAGATTTCAAAGTATTTGATGACTTGCTAGAAGTGATCTCTTGGTAAATTGAATTTTCCTGATAATTATTCCAAATATTCTAGCAAAAGCCAAAGTAGAAGTCATGTTTATTGCATGAAAGACTCTTCCATGCTTGTGTTTCTTTATTCAGTGGTAGCAGCATTAGTCTGGAAGGCATAGGGGAGAAAAAAGAGCTTTAATGTGCAATGTGGTCCCCACAATGTGGTCTGTGTTGGCAAAATCTATTTTGTTGCTGCTTCATATTCAGTCCCTCTGAAATACCAAATTGGTTAAAGAGCTTGCTTCCCCTGGAATATAATCATGTTGAATCTGCTTTCTTGTATAAACTAAGGAAGCTAATCTGTATAATGAGAAATACATGGAAACAAAAAGATAAGAGAAAACTATTTAATGAGAAAAGCTAAAGAGATATGGGAGTGATGCCTGCCTCCTGTTCTTGAAATGAATCCAAGATGTCTCTGGCTCCTTAAAGCAGTGCTACTCAAGGGGGGAACTATTGACCAGGGCCAGTCCATGAGCCATTGGGCACAAATTTATATGGGCACAAATATGGTATTGGTGACTTGCACATTGGGGGAAAGAATGCCGGTCCCCCACATCAGACAATTTGGGAAGCACTGCTTAGATGATAAAGAGAAACTTGGAGGAGAAGCAAGAAGAAATAATATCAGCAATATTGGTCTGGTTTATAGACTGAACAGACACAGGACAGTTCAAGAAACTGAGCAGGGTGATGGTGGTCTGTTTCTCTGTCCTAGCTATTTAAACTATTTAAACTAAGCTATTTAAAGCTAAGTCTTGATCTTGATCTCACATCTGTGGGTAATATTAGACTCAAGAGGGAACTATTGCTGTTTGTTATGTGCCTTCAAGTCATTTCTGATTTTTGATTAATCTAAAGCAAACCTATCATGTGGTTTTCTTGGCAAAATTTGTTCAGAAACGCTTAGCCTCTGAGGCTAAGAGAGAATGTGACTTTCCCAAGATTACCCAGTGGGTTTCCATGGCCAGGTGGGGATTTGAACCTTGGTCTCCATGATCGCAGTCCAACAATCAAACTACTACCCCACACTGGTTCTTGTAAGAGGGAACACTGGTACAAATTGCAGCTTTCCTCCCAGAGCAAATAGGGCCTTCTGATATGGTTCAGAACCGTGACAGGAGCAAATGATTCATACCCACTGCCATCCTGCTGGCCATAACACTGATCTTGATTAAGATCTGCTGCAGTGACTGTTTAATAAGAACGGATCAATGAAACAAGCATGAAAGAGACAATTAATGTCACATCTACTTTGGCTGACCTCTACCGAAACTGTTTAACACTCCATGGATTTGTTTGAATACTAGATACATTCCAAACAGCTGCAAAAATCATTGCAAAGCTTATGAGAGCATTTGTTAAGCTCAGAAACCAAGCCCCCAATGCATTCTTTTTATGTAATAAAACATATTTCCAAAGCATACATCCTCAGGAATTTAAGCATTAGCCCTTTCTTTTTTAAAAAGCAGGAGATACTTCATGAGAAATTGTGCAAAGTCAAATAAAGATTAATTTAGTCACAAGAAGGTATTACACTTACTTTAGTTTGGAGTGGATCTGTTGATTTTACTTCAGTATAAATAGGTTCTAAACTAAAATCAGGATTAGGGAACACCAGAAAACAAGGCTGTGCAAATTTCAGTGACCTTGGTGGCCTTAGTTCTATGCTGGAACGTGAGACAACAGAAAACAGCCAGAGTTTTTATGTACCATTAACTGGGATTCTGTCTGTGTACTGCTTGTCTTTCTCAGGGCCAGCCTGGCTATTTTGCCCCCTTAGCAAATGCCACTGCTACGCCACCACACCCCGCTTCAAGGAGCATAGTACCAAGACTGACCAAAATATTTGAGCATCTGAGACAGAAAATCCCATACATGTCTCTTCCTGGAGTAAAAATACAATTAGAATACAGAGAATTGTTTACTGGTCTTTCATGTGGATAGCAACTTTCTATAGAAAAGAGCCTCTATGTACGAAGGCTCCATCTCCACATCATTCAGAATACTGGAAAATCATTGTATAAGAAGCTGTTACTTTACACATCTGAAATCATGGGCAACACCTCTAGTTCTGAAAAGGCACTAGTTTTGTAATGCACAAACAAGGCAGCCATGGTGAGTTAGGTTCAAAGCAAGCATTAGCCAATCCTGCTCTTGTATATGTGTGTGTCAAACTTTTAGCATTTCAGTTTTATTCCTCTTTCACTATTGTGGCCGATACACAGCTCCGCATTTTTGAACTCAGGGCTAGCAATATAACAATATAAAAATAAAAAACAATATGAAGTCTAGCAAAGAATGTGCTATTGATGCAGCCCACATAAATGAACAAATATCACAGAAAGAAAAACAAGTGAAAGAAAGAAATAATTGAGTTCTGAAACATTCTGTCTCATAGGGTCTTTCCTCTCCACTCTCCACATTCTGAGTTGTTGTTTTTTCTGTAGTATTCTCGACTCAGTATGTGTTCCTGTGACCCGTACCTTGGACTCATTTCATAATATAGGTCCTCGGGCAATTCCCTTTGTTGTCTTTACAGGAAAACCCTAGGAATCAGAAAGTCTTCCGCATAACCTCTCACTAACTTGAATAGAAATTTGGCTCCTTGTTTGCCCAGTCCTTTTCAGGAATTTAATTGCAGTCCTTGGCTCAAGTATGGATTTCCAACACAACAAACAAAAGGACATTCCTGTGGTAAGAGACTAGAGTGGGGAGAGTTTTCCCCACTGCTTTCAAAGGTGCTTTCAGACTGTCAGATGGCACAGTGCTACCTGCTTTTTCTTCCTTCTCACTGTGGTTTGCAGCTGACTTTCCACACTTTGCTGGATAGATCACCGTTTTTATCTGAAATATTCCATCTGTATTACTGGACATAACATGTAGTCTGCACTCAGGCACATAGTCCCTCAAGTAAAATGTGTCAAATATAAGTCAGTTCTGCATGCACACAAAATCAACAGACACCTCACCTTACAAATTTTCCCATACAGCAAGTGATTGGTGAAACAGCCTACACAAATATTTAAAAGTGTTAAATCCTGCTCAACTTGACCCTATATGTTCTTGTTTTTGAGTTGCTCCAATGGGATGTTGTTGTTGTTAACTGCCCTTCAGTTGACCTAGACTCATGGTGACTCTGTGGATGAGACATCTCCAAGACCCCCTGACCTCAGCCACTCTGCTCAGGTCCTACAGGACCAAGCCAGTAGCCTCTCTAATTGAGTCCAGTCATCTGGCATGTGGTTTTTTTCTCTTTCTACTGCCCTCTACCTTTCCTAGCATTACTGTCTTTTCTAATGATTTGTGCCTTCTCATGATGCGGACAAGGTGTGACAGCCCCAGTTTAGTCATCCTGACTTCCAGGGAAGTTTGGACTCTATCTGTTCTAGAACCCATCTGTTTGTCTTCTTGTCTATCTGCAGTATGCTCTGCACCATTCTCCAGCACCACATCTCAAATGAATTTATTTTCTTTCTTTCCATCAGCTTTCTTCACAGTCTAGCTCTTACATCCATACATAGTGATGGGGAATACAATGGCTTGGATGATTCTAACTTTAGTGCTCAGTTGTATATCTTCACACTTTAGGATCTCATCTAGTTCTTTCTTAGCTGTCCTTCCTAGTCCTTGGAGATTATTGCACTACCTTTAAAATGCATTAAAAGAGACCTTGCCTGAATAGAAGTAAAATTTGGGCTGCATCCAGATGCTATTGTATGAATTTTCCCTGAAAAACTGCTATCAGAATGCTGCCCAAATTCAGCCAAGCTGACTTAACTCACTTTGGCAACTATTCTTCTAAGTCGGAACCGCCGAAGTGAGTTAAGTCAGCCTGGCTGAATTTGGACTCCATTCTGATGGTGGTTTTTCAGGGAAAATCCATGTGATAGCATCTGGATGCAGCCTGAATTTTACTTCAATTCAGGAGAGTTTTAAAAGTAGTGCAATAATCTCCCATGTCTTTGCTTTTGCGGGTTGTTCTTCACATGACGTTCGGGGTTAACCCAAACAGAAAGTAGACAAAACCCACAATTGTGGGTTGTTTTTCAGATGATGTTTGCATGAAAAAGAAATAACGCGAAAATAACCTGAACGGAAAGCCGACAAAACCTGCTCCTGTTTATTTTCAGGAACTTCTAAAAGTAAAAAGGAGCGGGTTTTGGTGACTTTCCATTCGGGTTAATGTCGTGTTATTTCTCCTTTACACAAATACATCTGAAAAACAACCCACTTTTGTAGGGGGTGTCGGATTTTTAAATCCAGTTTCTCCATGGGATTTAAGCAGTTTGCCTCCGTGTGATAAGGTCCATAGTTACTGCAATCTTTTATGTCTCTTTTTTTCTGTCTAGAAATGTATACTGATTATTTCCAATCTGTGGGCCACTGCTTAGTTTCCCACATTTGCTGGCAGATTTTAGTACCGCACTTGATTCTGCCTCTGTGAATTGTAGCTTTTCTATTGGTATGTCATCTACTCCTGGTGATTTATTCTTCCCAATTGCTTTGAGTGCAGCTTTCACTTCCTTTTCAATGGATGTACTTTGGCGTAAACTTTCATATTGTTAGGCTGTGTCTTTGTATTTCCTGGAATCATTTTCATCTTTATCATAGCAATCTTGATTTCTTGTCATTTTCAATTTTGTTGTTCTTTCCAATGTACAATCAGATGACAGAGGCAGGTGGCAGGCATAGATTATAAATTAATATTTATTATTAAATATGTTTTGTAGTTTTGTATTATTCTGTATGTATAACTTTTTTTAAAAATAATAGAGTGGGACCCAAGGCACCTTGCAGAAGGAAATCAATTAAGATATACAGTGCAATTTAAAAAATGATTTTTTTGCAATTAAAACAATATACAATTATTTTAAAACATAAAAAACTTTAAAAATAAATAAAACACACACGCCAATAAAAAAAGCCTTCCTGGTCGGTCAGATATTATAAACCTGATGAATCAAAAATGTTTTTGCCTGCTGGTGAAAGAAAAGCAGGGAGGGGCCAGCCTAGCTTCCCATGGAAGGGAGTTCAAGAGAGTGGGAGCAGTTGAACCTTTTAAAAAGCATATGGTGGCAGGTGTGATTTAACCTTCTAGAAAGAAAAGAAATTACCGTACACTGAGTGCCTTAATTTGGGGTACTTTCTGAACCCAATGAGAATAGTAATATATTGTAGGACATTAAAGTGTCCCATATCCACCAGTAGTTTTGGTGCAACACCAAATATTCCACAATATCCACACACCTAGAGCTAAAATGTTCACATGAGGTGGAACATTTGCCTTGAGAAGCTGTCAACCTTCCTTCTTTGCAGAAAAAAAAATTATAATATACAGCAGACTGGAGTCCTGTTGGTTAGTCCCAATTAGGGAAGATACACTGCATCAGTTTTTGAATGGAGGGTTAGCACATAGGCAAATCCACTGATGCAACGGCTCTGGTCTAGATGGGACTAACAATAGGATTTAGGCCATAATTTCTGTGTCCTAAAACAATTCTTGTTTTGACATTAAAAAAACCAACACCCTGTGCATGTCAGCAGATATATCCAGGGGTAGTCATGTTGATCATACAATAACATAAAAAAATCCAGAAAACTAATACCGTTATTGGGCAATCCAAAATGCACAAAATACATGATGCACGCTTTTGAAGCTCCACTGGCTTCTTCATCAGGCAAGGGTATTAAAAAATATACAGGAGAAAGAAATAATATGACAGTGTTAGAGTCACAAGCCTACATTTTGTTAAGATGATGTGTTCTCAGTTAAGATGGTATGGAGAGCTATCCATGCAGGCAGAGGCCATTCCTTTTGGCCATGTGGGCTCTCTGGAAGGCAAAGCATCTTAATCTCCAGGAAATAAAATTTAAACTCCATTAGCAACATAGAAAAGTCCTTCCTTTGAGATCAGGCTGCCTCTGTGCACAGGAGATGACTGAAACCCGGAGACTTGTCCTAAAATGCCCAGTAAAACCATAATTTCTGGGTGGATTCTGCAGCAAACCACAACTTTGTGGCTTAAAATTCTCAATTGACCTGAGTAAGAATTAAGCTGCTGTGGGCAGGAAAGTTTTATTGCAGCTGCAAACACACAGTCAGGGAAGGGAAGAGGAAGGTGTGAGATTCCTTGGTGAAGGAGGAGTTTTGTAACAGATAAGCTTATGGCATGGCACTTCGAAGAACAGGAACGGAACGGAATGCAAGGGAATGGAATGGAGGAAAAAAATGCATTTTACATCATGGGAGAATGCCACCAATGCCACCGGGAGTCCCCGATCCCTTCCCCAGCCTTTCTTGGCAGCCAATTTTTGAAGGACGTCCTTCAAAAATCGGCTGCCAGGAATGGCTGGGGAATGGATCGGGGACTCCCGGGAGCATCAGTGGCATTCTTCCATGCAGTAAAATGCATTTTTGCTCCATTCCATTCCCTTGCGTTCTGTTCCATTCCCATTCCTTAAGTGCCGTGCAATAAGCTTAATGGAAAGCAACAAAGCAGACTATCACACTGCCCTTTCTTCCCCTTTCTTCCTGTGCTAGGAGCTGGATGTAAACTTTAATACATGGATTTTATTGCACACCTCCGTGCCCAGGCAGGAGGCATACCATACCCAATCCAGGCATCCAGCACCAAATCTGGACTTCTCCCACACCTTGCTAAGAACAGGAAAATTTCAAAAAGTGCAGGAGAAGTCCGGATCAGGTACAGGATGCCTGGATTGGGCACGGAGTGTGAGATGAAATCTCTGTATTAAAGTTTGCATCCAGTGCCTAGCATGGGAGGAAAGGATGGGAAAGGGCAGTGTGATAATCTCCAAAGGAAAAAGAAAGCCCAACACAGCTACAGCAAAGAAAAGCCTTGGACTGTTTACACATAATGAGAGTGGAGGTGTGTGTGTTGGGGGGAAGAGATGATGCAGTCAAAAGTTTATGCAGCAGTAATCCCCATTCAATGCAATGGGACACATTGTTTTACTTTAGATCACAGCCTTCATGAAAAGTGCAGCAGGCTCAGGGCCAGCATCAGAAGAGGGAAATATGGTTTGCTGAACTATATAAGAAAACACACACACACACACAAGAGGGATGTTGTTGTTGTTGTTAAAAGCCAGGGTAACTCCACCCAGGTAAACTACATAACTTGTTACCTGGTTGCATGACAAGAAACATCTGCTGAAATTCCCTCTTCTGTAAAACCATTGAAAATACAGGAGCTCTCTTCAGTTTTCAATCTTACAAACCTCCTCTTTACCCAATTACTGATTCATAAGAGGTTCTAATGTAACACAATTGCA
>CM034710.1:40493645-40524047 GCA_020142125.1 Phrynosoma platyrhinos
AAAAATTGCATCCCTACAAGCAAAGCTGAGAGCTGGTAGATCAGGAAATGGATTTCCAGTACAGGATGTGAAATTGCCCTGAAATGGGAAGTGCATAACAAGCCATACACCAAAGAGGGACATCCCCAGCATGCTATCCACTGAGACAATTCCTCCCAATGTGACTCAGTCATGCCTTTTCCTCTGCAGGCTGCCAAGACATTGAACTTCTGTTTTCCTCTTTCCTTAACATATTTTCTGCAGTAAGAGAAAGAGATGGGACAGAGAAATACAGGAGGGTTGTGATTTGGTGGAGATAGGAATAATGCAGTTTACCAGATGATTTGGGACTACAACCCTAGTCAACATGGGCAATGGTGAAGAATGTTGAGAGTCGCAGTCCAAGAGGAACTAGAGAGTCTCATGAATCCCACTGCTTATCATTACAGCCTCATCTGCATGAAAGAGACATGGGAGATTATTGCATGGTTGTTTAATATGGGATAGAAGTGGGATTGAAACTATAATTGATGTTTCTTATCACACCACATTGTGGCTAGACAGTAGGTATCCTGTAGTCAATCTGTGCTTCTGCCACTGCTTTTAATGAATGGGAAAATCCCGTGAATAGCTGTCAATCCTGCAGTTAGCCCATTATTGAAGTATTTGTCATAGGTCATTCAGGGGTTATTCAGAGAGAAGGGGATTTAAACAAGTTTCACCGCACCCCTCCTCATTCCTAATGAATGCAAGACTTCTTACTGCTGAGGAGACAATCCCTTTTGGGCAGATGTATTAGTGTATTTGATGCCTGGTATACTTCCTTTAGGGCTTTATCACACCAGCCTGTTGTCTTGCAGCAATCCCATCATTTAAGTAACATATGGATATGAAGCAATATAACACCTTCTCTACAATAATGCTATGGTGCTGCTTCACTGACCCATCTTCCTTCTCATATCCATCCTACACAGTGCATGCGCACTGTTTTCCTTTCTTTCTTTTTTCTGCAGTTGCACAATTGCACAGTTTTATTGAAATCAGATCAGACACATACTCATAATCTACCCACCTCATTCACATGTTTGTGCGGTATGCCTATCTGTTTGTTGGTTCACACTGAGTGCTTTTACTCTGTTTCCCAGTATTTTGTTTTATTTTTAATTTGTTTTGCTGTAACTGTGACATGCTGGTGTCCACCATGGCAGCACAATGGCACAATTATGGCAAAACAATTAAAAAAATAAAATTCTGGGAACAGAGTAAAAGCAATATTGTTTGTATGCCCCATGATGTCCTCTCTGTCCATATATTGGAAGTGGAGTGACTTCATCCTGTTTGGGGATAGCGAAGGAGAGTAGAGGAAAACCACACCACGCATACCACATAACTGCCAGAATATTAGAATTGAAGTGTAATGAAATGGTTGCACCAGAAGCAATAGTGGAACATCAGCAATACTGGAACCATTAACAGGGTTTTCCCACCAATGAAAAGATGGAAATGATCAAATATGACGAAAATGAAATGCAACAACAGGAGAGCCACAATGTCATTTGATAAGGAAAGATCAAATGTGGAACTAAGCCAGTGCAATCATGCAACAAGCCTATTATATAATAATGCCCTTAGTATGTAAATATTCCCAAAATATTCTAAAATGCAATAGGTCTCCAGTGAGCTCTCCTGAAGAACACCAAACCATAATAAACTTTGATAAATGTCTTACTTTTCAGACACTCCTGTCTACTGCTGAAATGAGATATATTGTGTCCAAGGGTTACGCCTGATAAGAAGCAAGAAATGCTGTGAGCACATGTTTTAAAAAAATATGTTTTAAAGGTAGGCAGGGTGACCAGATGTCATAACTGCAAAGGAGGACAAGGCACTGCAAAATGTAGGGAATTCAAGAAAAATATAGGAAGTTCCAAAATAAAAGCTAAAAACACTCATATAAAAATGTAAATTCATGCTTCTTAGTCATGCTCAAAATGGAGGACATTTTGAATTTCCTCCTGAACAGAAGGTTGATACATAGGACATGTCCTGGAAAAAGAGGACATCTGGTCACCCTGAAAGTAGATAATTAAGAAAAGAAAAATTATATCCCCTCACCTAGCACCATGGCCACAATCTGTTTCTTCCTACTATGATGCAGAATTTATTATTTATAAAATAAATCTGCATTATTTTTCCATGCATTTCTAAACACACATTTTATCTGTTAAGGAAGCAGCATATAATTTAACTGAGACATACATCATTAAGGGAGAACCAGCATGGTGTAGTGTTTTTGAACTGGACTGTGACTCTGGAGGCCAGGGTTCAAATCCCCACTCAGCCATGGAAACCCACCATTCTTTCAGAGTCAGAGGAAGGCAAAGGCAAACCCACTCTGAACAAATCTTGCCAGAAAAATTCTATTATAGGTTCACCTTAGGGTTGCCATACATTGGAAACGACTTGAAGTACACAACGACATGAAATAATGAATTGTTTCAATTTGTATCTTTAATAACTGTATGTTATCAAACTGTTTCTATAAATTAATAAGTGAAAAATATGCAAATTGCCCTTGATTCTTCCCAAGACAGATACATTGTACCTTTTCTTTTCTCCCTTCTGTACTCCTCCCCATAGAAAAAAGATATACAGAATATTTGCTTTCCCCATGCTAGTTATCATGACAAAGTTAGCATTACAGCAAGGTGTGTGTGTGTGAGGGGGAGGTCCAGATGGACAAAATGTCTCCACTTCTTCCATACTTTTTCTTTTCTGTCAAAGTAAAGGTATGAAATGGGATAAAAGACCTTCACACTAAAAGAGCATTTGCTCTCTTTGGAATTATCACTCCAATGCTTCTTTGCATGAAAAACAAAAAGAGCTGTTCTTGGATCCTTCAAGACTTGCATGTGGAACAATAGGAAGTCTGTGCACATGTCTGTCTTGTATGATACAGAATATGTGGAAATATGGTAGAGAGAAATATCTTCACCTCCAAAGGGCAACACAGCATTCCCATACAGGTTGCATTTTAAAGGACTGATTCATACTCATACATTTTCAACCCAAGTTCTCACCAGTTAGTAACTTAGCACTTAATGACCTCTTGCTGAATGTGTGGATCAACAGTCATTGAGCAGTAAGCAGGTACAAGTGCAGTTGTCCTGAGGCCACAAGTGTATTTTCACTAAGTACATTGCAACACTGCTAGCCATCCATCCACGTACATCAGCACCATGTCTCACCATCTCAACTTTCCCAGTTCTGTCCCTGTGGAAATGCCCAATACCTCCATGGGGGGAGACATTTTTGCTCAGTTTCTCCTCCATGTTCTGGATGAACCCTGTGTAGCTTGGTGCTGTCATGAGTAACTCCTGTTCCTTACTCTTCCCAGATCTCATGATACAAAAGTGTGCCAAAAGTTAACCCAGTAGCATCATCGCCCCCAAGCTAATGAGTACCGGCCCCAAGGGCATTTCTGGCCCTCTATCTGATGAGTGGCCCTTTTTCCTCTGACAAAGAGAAGCTTGTATGAGCACGCTACACATTCAGGAAATTGTGAAGTACATGATGCAAAGAGAAGAAAGCTGGCATGTTCAAGAAATGGTACCATTGCATGCAAGGCTGCTGGTTAGTCACGTAAAATTGTTCTTTACAAATGGAAATGAATAATCATCCAGGAGATGAGTAGCTTTGAACTGGAATATTCTGACCAGAAATCTGTTGGTCTAAAAGTGAAGTTTAGTACATCCATTATGGATTTAAGAACTGGGAAGCTGACCCCCACGACTGTTGCCAATATAAACCTTCTGTTCTCTCCCAAAACAGATCAATCTACATTATTCCTTCTCCCTCAAATTATTATTTGTATGGGTGTCACAAAATCTATGTTATAACCCAGGGGTAGGCAACGTTTCCGACATAGCTGAGGCCAACATAGCTGAGGCCAACATAGCTGAGGCTTCTGGGAGCAGAAGTCCCTCGGCCCTTAAAGGGGAAAGGTTGCCTACCCCTGTTATAACCTAAGGCTCAGACTCCTGAGGTTCAATAAATGAGGCTGGAAACTTGAAAGACGTTTTGGAGTGAAAGTAGGTACCATCCTGCTTTGTGAGAAACCTCTTTGTATTCCCTGGTGACAAAGACTTAAGCTAATACCCTCCTCTGCTGGAGTACAGGGTTGAAAATATTTTAGTTCAGTTTCATTACAGTTAAAGTGAAAATATAAGTGCAAATACTACTTAGGTTCTACATCGGGGTAGGCAACCTTTCCCCTTTAAGGGCCGAGGGACTTCAGCTCCCAGAATCCCAGGAGCTATTGGCCAACATGGGACTATTGGCCAATATGGCTGAGGCTTCTGGGAGCTGAAGTCCCTCAGCCCTTAAAGGGGAAAGGTTGCCTACCCCTGCATACTGTTGTTATTGTTGTTGTTGTTGTTGTTGTTGTTGTTGTTGTGTACCTTCAAGTCAAATAAACTTATGCCAGTGCTATCACATGGTTTTCTTGGCAAGAGTTATTCAAAGGAAGTTTGCTGTTGCCTTCCTCTAAAGCTGAATATGACTTGCCCAAGGTCACCCAGTGCATTTTCATGGCTGAGCAGGAATTCAAACCCTGGTCTCCCAGAATCAGCATTCAAAACACTATACCAATCTGGCTCTCTAGCTTCTACGTAACATATTTTAAAGATACACTTTATTATTATAACACATTTTAAATGTACAACATGCATTATTTTTATACTTTTTCCAAGCACCCTCACAAATATTATTTCATTACTCATCACACTGGAGGTCTGGGACTGAAAGAACACTAGCACATCTAGGACCACTTAGCACAAGGTTGGCTGGTAGAAGATAGTTACTTTGTAGTATATTGGCATGGATTTCCAACTCTCCATCCACCCATCTGTCCATATTTTGTATATGTTCCATCTTTCTCCCAGACTGAGAGAAAACTTGGTTTACAAAAAGTCATAAATTACAATAAAACACATATTGTTGAAAATATACAAATTAAGATGAAAACAGCATGAAATAATACACAATTAAAACTACCGGTATTTAAAATCTTAGTTCAAAACAAAAACTAAAAACAGTATGGTACTATAAAAAGTCCTTTTGTGGACCTGCATCTTCAGGGGAAGCGTAACCCCATCCAGCACAAGTTGAATCCCTATTCCCTGATCAACTTACCAGGACACTTCTCAATACATCCTAAGACACCTTTCAACTGATCAGGACACCTCTATCTTATCTAAATTGAGTTTCAATGTATTCATCCTCATTCAGTCCATCTCTGCTGACTGGATTGACTGAATTGGAAAGGAGAGCTGAAGCTGGGTGTCAGCATATTGATGACACATGGCCCCAAAACTCTGGACAAATTCCCCAGCAGCCTCATGTGTGTATTAAATAGCATGGGGGACAAAACAGAATTCTGTGGGACATCACAAACCAATGGCCAAGGAATCAAACAGATGTTCCTTACCACCATCTTCTGGGTTTGCCATTCTAGGAAGGAATAAAGACACTGCAAAACAGTGCCTCCAAGTCCCATTCCAGTGAGGCAACCCAAAAGGATACTATGGTTGATGGTAATAAATACCACTGAGAGGTCCAGCAGAACCAAGAGAGAGAGAGAGAGAAAGAGAGAGAGAGAGACTCTTCCTATCCAGTTCCAGAGAAGGTCATCCACCAAGGTGAACAAAGCTGTCTCTATCCCATAACCAGGCCTGAAGCCTGAATTGGATCCAGATAGTCATTCTCATCCAGAAACCCCTGGACCTGGCAGGCTACCACATGTTACAGAAAGCTGCCAGAGATGCTCATATTACCTATTCAGCAGTCCCCCTCTGGCCTCTTTGATAAGCCTAGGAGCACAAGGATCTAGCATACATATGGTGGCTTTCACTTCTCCAAGGATTCTGCACACATCCTCAGGCTGCACAAGATGAAAACTATCCATTAACATTACTTTAAATTACTTTCAATTGTTTAAGAATAACAGAAGTAAAATTACTCTTTCTGTCCCCCAATAAAAAAATATATAATGAAAATCAGTGTCATCCTGTAATCTGAATGTGGGGTGGCAGGTGGCAGTGGAACTCACCCCGCAGGCCACCAAGGAAAACGTGGAAGGAATGACTAACATTTGTATAGAAGCATTATGGGTTCTGCTCAGGATTAGTCCACAAAGCACATTCCTATGGTTAGAATTCTTCCATTTTTGGTCTATGTCATCTTTGCATGAGGTCAATCTCAAGATTCTAGTTTTATTTTTGTTTTTAAGAAAAATGGATGAAACATCTAATATCAGCCCACTACTGAACATGTGAAATCATGACCCAGGGGACTTCTTATAACACTGCTGACATTCAGAATGAAAGCCATTTTTTAAGGAACACAGAATGCTGTTTCAGTTTCAGAAAAGATGTTAGACTCCCATGAATTGCCCCCCCCCAACCAGTTCTCTATCTCACTCCTTTCACAGGGGAGCAGCTATGGCCATGGATAATCATGGTTTGCCTGGCTCTCCTATTCTGAGGGTGGGATCCTGATGCTCCAGAGTCTTCCAGTCCTGTGTGAGACAACATAGGCAGCTGGTGAAACAGCACCACCATCACTTAATTCACTGTTTTTCTTAAGCAGGTATTATTTACTTACGGTATGTTAGTTGCTACCCTCAAAATGGTGTAGATAGTCAGACATAACCTCATTTTCTGGGCTGAATGACATGCAATCTATCTGGGTAGGAATCAAGACCTTGTCACCTCATATCTGGCAAGTATCTGTTGGTGGGATTGATAAGGCATGCATCCAGCTGACTGTTTGGGCAGGTCATACTGACTGCTGGTATAAAATCCCTGCCCAGATGCTTACTAGATGGTACATCTGGTAGTCCTGCTTGGTCTTCAAATCATCAGGCCCTCTGTCCTCTCAATCTCAATTTGCTTATACTTTATCAATCCAAGGAAGATGTTACCTATGAATATAACAGATCTGTGATACTTGTAGTTGCATTAAGCTTTTAACTCGCAACACGGTGTCCAGCCCTTTGGACGTTTTCACACGGGGCAAAAGGAGGACGCTAGCCGGCCTCCCGCCGGCCTCACTCCGGCTCCATTTTCCGTGTGTTCACACACGTGCGGCGGCAAACCCCGCCCCTTCCGGTGTCATCCCTGCGTCCAACCGGCTTTTCGCTCCATGTGTTCAGACACACGGAGCCCTAAGTCCGGCGTCACTCCGGACGAAACAATGATAACTCCGGCTAACTCCGGCTTCAGGTAATTCCGGCTGTCAACAGGAATTAGCCTTTCGGCGGCGGAGCCATTCCGGAATCGGCGGCACGACCCGTTCCGGAATGGCTCCACCCGGCTTTAGGAGGACAAGTGTGAAAACGTCCTTTGTTTCTGCAAAATGATACTACTGCAAAGGCAGAAGGAAATGTATGGAAACTGATGGAAGCTACTTCCTATTTCATTGGTTGGCCAATAGTAAGATGTATTCATTAACAGGCTGTCAAGATTACTTGGAAATGTTAATAACTACTACCTGTGTGTGTAACAGGATGGAGAAGGCACCAAGGGGGAAGTAGCTACTTGCCTTTCACCATAGGTAAAGAAAACTTTGGGCCTCAGCAGACGACTAATAGAGTCGTCTCCAAGGCAGGGAAGAGGAGGGGCAGCCGCACGATCAGCGCCCCTTCCTCCTCCCGAGGTTGCCCTCGGAGCTGCCAGCCCTCCGCACGGCCGGCACTCCGGGGGCAACCTCCCGCCGCAGTGTCTGCACACGCTGCGGCGGAAAAGTCAGAGAAAGTGCGCCCTATGCTTTTAGGGCGCACTTTCACTGACTTCTGAAAGGAGTGCTATTTTTGCACTCCTTTCAGAGGCGCCGACGGTGCGCTGCGGTGCGGATGCCGCGGTCCCGCGGCGCACCATCCCGCGGCGTCTCGGACGCCCTCGTCTGCTTCCCCCCTTTGTCTTTCTACATTTGGCTGGCAAGAAAGAGCTTGACTAGAGAGGATACCAAAGGCATGTTGCTTGTTTGAGAGAACCAGTGATGCTTGACAGACTGGCACTGTTTTGGTAGATGCCTGCTTGCTCTTGCTTGCTTGATTTGTACATTCATAGGTAAAGTAACTAATTTTTTTTATAAGGGAACATTTGAAGTTATAAGAGTAGCATGGATTTCCAGTGGTCTCTCCAACCAAGGAACTTGACCTCAGAATTTTTACAATTAACAGAAATGAGCAATAGTATTGCTAGAGGTAAAGCCCCCCTTAATAATGTGGAGTAATTTCTCACACTGCTTTTGTAACTAACCAACTGGGTGAAGGTGATCAGGATCTTGTAGCACCTTTGAGATTTTCACAGCTATGGCTTAGCTGTCCTTTGAGCTTCTCCTCTACCATTCATGTTCTTAAGATGTTATTACTGGATGTATCTGCTCTACTACATTATATTAGTTTTATAACACTTTAATTGTCAGGACTCCATCCTGAGAATTCTAGAATTTATAATTTAGTGAAGTATGTAGAATTATTTGCCATGGAGCACTAATCCACTCTCCTGAACTATAATTCCCAAGGTTGTCTGAAAAAGACAGGATTAAAGTTTAATTCAGTAGTCCAGGCAGGCCTTATGAATTGTTGTTAAAAGGAGTAGACTAGAATTTTCTAGCACTTCATCAAACTACAATCCCCCAAATCCTTAAAACAGAGTAAGGATAATTAAAACAGAATAAAACTGATAGTAGTGTAATGTAGATGCACATATTCTTAATGCAGTAGAGAAAGTGATAAGTTAGTATTTGTTTTGCAGTTGGTAACAACATAGGTATTTGCATTCATATTACAAACCAACTGAAACCTACTCTGTGAAAATGCCATAGATTCACTCCTTAAAGTGTGCTCATGTTCAGTGAGGTTGGGTAGATAGGAGAAGGAACCACACGGTGTACTGCTACTTCTGCCACCACATCAGTCATTTCCTCAGCCAATTAAAACCACTTTAAAAGTCATTGAAAAACAGAATATTAAAATCAACAAGGCAGCACACCATTACAAGTCTATTTCAGTTAACTCCTAAACACCTGTTGGAACAGAAAAGATTTCACATGGTGTCAGAAGGATATCCAGGAGGGAGCCATTTTAGCTCCTCTGGAGAGGGAGTTCTGAAGTTTAGAATGGTCATCAAGGACCAAATGTGCCTGGAAAAGACCTTCCCTAAGAACATAGGTAGGCTCCTATAGGAAAATACTTTAAAATCTGGATCTCAGCTGTGAAAGGTTCTATAGGTTACTCTCAGCACTTTGAATGCTTCGAAAACAGGCAATCAGCTAATAGAACTACTGCAACATGAGAGTTCTCTGCTTCCTAAAGCCACCTTTGGGCAAACTGAAATTTCTGAGCACTTTTCAAAGGAAGTCCACATTACAGTAATCCAAAGTACCATAATAGGTTGGTTGACTTCTCTTCTTTGCATTATAATGTTAGTTAGGCAGTGAGAATAGTATACAAAAGCACTATTACCCCAGAACAGCAATCCTTGGACAAAAGAAACTACAAATGAAGATTGCAAAGTAAAACAGCAGAATTGGAATGTATCCATAAACTCCAGTCTATCAACCATGGGTTGAACAGAGACAATGGGGACTTGGCACTCCCCATATTATAACACTAGATAACTTCATGAGACTGTATTGGCCAGTTCATCACATCTTCTTTCTGGTTCTCACACTACATTCCATTACTCATTCATATGGTTATCTACTCACCTTGGCTTTAGGCAACATCCTATCTCCTGCCTTTATCCCCCAATGACTATTGTTAAAACCTCATATTCATACCCAAAAATATTTTCATTTCCATTGCCATTCTCACATACAGCTGGATTGTACAACTCTGTCCCTGGATCCTCCACTCCACCCCTTGCATCTGGGGAAGTAAATTCAAGTCTACGAAAACTCATGCTACCAGCTTCTTTCTTTCAGTTAGTCTCAAAGCTGCTGCAAGATCCCTTTGGCTTTCCAGAGTTAGGAGATTATTGCACTACCTTTCCTCCGAGCCTCAGTGTGGGCAGAAACTTTTGGAAACTTTTTTTAAAATGACTGTTATTGCACACCTCCGTGCCCAATCCGGAGGCATCCCGTTCCTGATCTGTACTTCTCCCATACTTTGTAAAGAACGAGAAACTCCTGTTCTTTCAAAAAGTTCCAGAGAAGTATGGATTGGGTACAGGGTGCCAAGATTGGGTATGCAATGCCTCTGGACTGGGCACGTAGATGTGCAAAACACCCATTTTTAAAAAGTTTTCAAAAGTTTCAGCCATTGCTGAGGCTGGGAGGAAAGGCAGTGTGATAATCTCCTAATACAGCTTTGTCTTTGAACTCTTCGAACCTGCATTGTGGGAGAACCAATGATGATCACAGCAGTTCTCCAGAAATCAGTTTTTGGTCCATTGGGACCACAGTCAAGGCAATATTGCCCACTATAGCATTGCATCATTAAGGTATTTAACATTCCACTGAAGAATCACACATTTAAACTGCTACTCTTTGTATTTCTAAGAGCACATTCAAGTTCATTTTGTTCCCCATCCTTAAACTCAACACTTGCAGGTTCTCACAGCCATTTGTTTCTCTCTTGTTCTCTCTTTCTGTCTCTGTTAGGATTGTGAAGCATAAGAACACAAGATTCACTCCAGAGCTTACCATTAGTGGAGACATGAGAGAATTTAGGGTCTGAGAGTAACTTCTGGACAGGCTCTTTCTTGATTTTTCATACTTCAAACAGTCAGTGTTACTGGAATATATTTTATATGTGACATTGTTTGAAGTGTGATCATTGCCGACATTGAGTTGCCACTATTTTGACCTATAGGGATACTACATGTCACATTTTTTCCAGCAATTCTTTCTAGACAAATTTTTATCATTAATAATCAGCAAGCAAACTTTCATCTGAGAATCTGGTTGATTAATAATTGCCCGAATCTTCTGAGAAAGCTTCCTTCCCAGCCTGTGTGTTACACAATTGACAGGATGTGTGGCAAAAATACTGGGCTGCAACAAGCAGTACTTTGCCCCATTTGCTTTCCTTTGTGATAATTCAGCCATTGGGACAAATCATGATTTTATGGCCTTATCTTCCACACCCTTTCTAACATATACCAATGACTATTATAGTTTGCCACCAGAAGCAAATATTACAGCTCTCAACAGTGCCAATGCATACATGTGCTAAAAAGATGGAGCTGTTATTATGACTCACCAGGCATCCTAAAGGTTGTGAGCCCTTAGGATGCTGCTAATTATGTCAGAGTATAAAAACGCTGGAAACCCTATCAATTGAAATAACCAGAATTTCTGTAATTGAAAGCTTATATATTGCCTCTTGATTCATATTGGTTTCATGTTCTAGACAGGTTAGTTAAGCAACCATTTGTGAGCTGACATGTCACATTTGCAGAACAAAGAGTGACCCAATTCTTGCATAAAATTGTAAGTCATTTTTCTATATGATGTAATATTGTTCTGTGGTATAATTTTTTAAAAACTAATCATGGGAATTTTCTTTATGCCATTGTTGTTGTTGTGCATGCTTTCAAGTTGGCTCTTACTTATGTCAACTCTTATCATTGAGTTTTCTTGGAAAGATGTATTCAGAGAGGGTTGCCATTGCCTTCCACTAAGGCTAAGACAGTGTGACTTCCCCAAGGTTACCCAGTGGGTTTCAGTGGTTGAGTGGGGATTTGAATCCTGGTCTTTCATAGTCCTAGGCCAAAATTCAAACCATTGCACCATGCTGGCTCTTCTTTATACCATTACCTTGTAATGATTATGCGTCAGAAAGGTATCTACTGTGCAAATAAAGAGAAAGAAGACAGAGGCTACACCAGAGTTTATGAGTATGCAACACAGCTTTGTTGAAAAGCTGTAATAATTTTGAAAGTATATCTAAAGAATGAAGTTGTGTCTGGGAACACCTGAGGCAGCAAAAGTTGTAGATCAGGGATAGGCAACCTTTTTGAGCTGGGGGCCGGTCCCCCAAAGTCGTCCCTTCCGGCGGGCCGAGGGGGGTGGAAATGTTCTCCAAAATGGCAGCCATTTGGAGAACATGTGCAAACGCATCATGGCCGCCATTTTGGAAATCAAAATGGCAGTTGCGGCACGCACGGCAGTGCAAAGACCAAAACGTGCGGCAGCGGTGGCAGGGGTCCGCCTGGGCCGGTAAGTGCGGGGCCCTGAGCCGAAACTGGCCCGCGGGCCGTAGGTTGCCGGGCCCTGTTGTAGATACTCTGTATGTCTCTTGCAAGGTACAAGACAAGCTCCACTCAGTCTCTGTGGTTAGTGGTATGATCCATAGCAAACAAGCTAACCTCCTTTCAGAATTTGGAAATGTTGCTCTTTGGGGTTTAAGCTTCCAGAATCTCTTAGATGTCCTGGCTAGATGAAATACTGTTAAGTATTTTCTGATGAAACAAAACAATATGGAACACGAACCCAAATACAGAAGAGGTTTTTTGTGGATGCATTGATTTAACTGAAATTGAATGTGGCTGGTTTTGTTTTTTGTTTTTAATGTGGGGATGAGAATAGCACCTCAATCATATCTACGTGTCTAGTATCTGTATCTAAATCTGCATTTCTGTTAATCCGTCCTCCTTACCTGACTCAGCCACCAGTACTTCCTAATGATTGATTTTTCTGGAGCCTTCTTGCCTTTTCTATATAAAGAAGAAGCTCTTCTAAACTTGCATAAATGTTTTTTTGTGGGAAATATTGCATTACTTTTGTAAATCACTGTACAGTTGGAAGAAGGGCAGAGAAAGTGTAGTAGTTCTGCCGTCTTCCAACAACTACTACAGCTATCTGTATAAAAAAACAACAACAAAAAAAAAAACAGACAGATTAGACCTTGAGTGCAATCCTGTTTTGGACTGAACTGCTCCTAGGACCTACTGAGTGGGGCTTATTCCTAGGAGCTGTTCTCTAGGGTGGAGTTATAAGTTTATCACATGGCACTTGTAGGAACGGGAACAGGACAGAAAGGAACGGGGTGAGAATGCATGTTACTGCACAGGAGAATGCCGCTGATGCCACCAGGAATCCCCAAGCCGTACCCCATCCGTGCTATGGCAGCCGATTTTGAAGAAAAATTTTGAACCGTTCTTCAAAATCGGCTGCCAGTAATGGCTGGGAAACAGCTTGGAGACTCCCGGTGGCATTGGTGGCATTCTCCTGTGTGGTAACATGTATTCTCGCCCCATTCTGTGCTGTTCCATTCCGTTCCCGTTCCTGCAAGTGCCGTGTGATAAACTTACATGTTTGCTACTCCAGATCTAATCTGTGTCAGTGTATATGCACAGGTATTGATACTTAACACAAAGCCACGTGGAATATTTTTTTCTTAATTTATTTTTATTGCCTGCTACTTCAGCACTACTTTCCCCATAACTTTGCTGGTTGATGTGAATTACCATTTATACCTAGGTGAGGGAGTCAGTAGATAACTAAACTAAAAAAGATTCAAACCTGTTTATATTGAATCCATAATGTGTGAAAATTCAAATATTTATATAGCTCATACCGCACTTTGTTGGATCAGACCAAGGGTTTGTGCACATTTCCTACAGTGGTCTACCATAGGCTTCCAGGAAGCCCAGGAAGCATGTGATGAACTTTCAACAGTTAATGTTTTAATTTCTGGCGGTTCTGAAGCCACTTTGCATCTGAGACCTGGGGAAAATTGTTGGAAGATTTTTGCATTCTTTCCCCCTCCTTGGATAGATAGGGATTTCCTGCATGCAAGTTTCTCTCTCTCTCTCTCTCATTCAAACTATATGATTGAGGTCACTCTCCCTTGGGGACTAACAGACATTCTCTCTCAAAGACTTTCAAATGAACTGTTGATCTTCCATCTTCCTCCTCTCTCAACTTTCTTTGAAAGATGGTGAAATAAAGATTTCTTTTTACCTGAACTATTCACTAGCTAGCTTAGGATATAGCCTTTTATGTAAATATAGACTAAAGCCATTAGTAAACTTTTGTTTTGAACTACAAGCTACTTGTGTTGTTTTTGGAGTCAGTCTCAGTTACTCTGCTAATTTAAAGCTAGAACCTAATAGCAGGGGCCAACAACCTTTTTTGCCAGAGGGCCGGAGAGGGGGGGATGGCACGCATGCCCCCCACGCACGCATGTGCATGATGACACCATCGTGTGCATGCACACATGGTGCAAGTGCCATTTTGGAAGGCCCCCCCCCACGCCTGTGGCGAGCGAATTTGCCTGGTGCAGGTGTGAGGGGCTTCCCTGGGCCTTGGAAAGGCCTTTCTGCACCTGCGGCGGGTGACTTCGCCCACCGCACAGGCAGGGGGGCTTCCCTGGGCCTTGGGGAAAGCCCCCCCATGCCCGCGGCAGGTGAATTCGCCTTGTTCAGGTGCGGGGGGGCTTCCCTGGGCCTTGGAAAGGCCCCTGCATACCTGCGGCGGGTGAATTCGTCTGGCGCAGCCGTGGTGCGGCCTTCCCAAGGCCCAACGGTGGCTGCACAGCCACCATGGGGCCTTCCAAAATGTTGCCTGGTGCTGTGAGCATGCGCGCATGAGCACGGGAACCATTTTGGAACCAAAATGGCACCCGTGCTTGCACGGCAGGGCAGCGCGCACAGGGGGACAGCAGCGGGGGCAGCCATGGGCCGGTCCCAAGGCCTCCACAGGCTGCACCCAGCCCACGGGCCGTAGGTTGCTGACCTCTGCTAATAGGCTTGGCTTTGATCTTTTTGACATTTAAATATTTTTTGTTTCCTTACCAAAGGCTGAAGCCGTAGGAAATTTAAATTAGCCTACAAAAATGGTCAAGTGCAATAGATTAAGTGCAAATTAAAAATTAAAATATTGTATTTTAAGGGTACTGCTTTGGTGCTTTGCGAGCAATTGGCCTTTCTTTCTTTCTTTTTTGTACATTGCTTTGAGATTTCTTATACATACATATACATATATATATATATATATATATATATATATATATATATATATATGTATATATATATGGGGGCGGGGAGGATATCAACTGAATAATAATGAACACACCATCCAGAATTTCTTTAAAAGTGAGTCCTGGGTCTAAAACCTATTTCTTATTTATTACATGTTAAAACCACAATCAGCAAAATTATTTTGAAGATATCCAAAAGTACCTTCTGTTTTCTAGTTGCCATGTTCTCAATATGTATCTTCACTCCTAGTTGTGAACATAGAAGCTTGGGAAAAAATAGGAACTTGCTTTATAGTGAGTCAATCCATTAGTCCATCTTAGTTTAGTATGGGCAATCATGATGGGCAACAGGATTTCAAGCATCACTCTTCCTAGCCCTCCCTTCCAACCCTGCTTAATTTCCAGCATCAAATGAGATTGCTTGTAGAAAGAGTGGTAACTTCCCAAAGATCTCTTACTGGCACTTGGAGCCAGGAGGAGTTACATTTCTGGATTGCTTGAACACTGGAAATGTGTGGTCATATAAGAATGCTTTGTGTTGCAGCTTCTCTGCCCTGATAGCATCATCCTCCCAAAAATGTGTATACTGTGATTATGAAAACAGCAATGGTGTGGATTCTTCCCATATTAATATCAATGATGTATTCAAGGCTTGCACTCCATGTCTTAAGTTGAGTCTCAAGTCTGGGAGCCAACTTTCAACAGAAAAAGATGGTGGTATGGGGGGAAGTGGATTTTAATAACTCGAAAATCAAGAATGATAAACAATATCTTAGGACCTTATCACACGGGGCCCAATCCAGACAGAATCCAAAAGAAATCCCGACCTAATACGTATTATTTTCCCGTGTTTCCACACAACGTCGCTCAGAACCCTGACAGAACTCCGACACAATGCGGAATGATCCGAGATCTTTTGAATTTCGGTTTCTTCAGGAATTGCAATTGCGTGACGGGAATCATTTCACTTTTACCGTAAGTATGATCACCAAATACGTATCGCCAAATACGTATTGGGGAGCATTTCCTCTCATTACCTCCTTGGAACGCCGGCCCTGCGTCGGGTTGGCTCTCCAAAGGGGACCTCCTCAGAGCGCCGATCTGATGCAGGGCCGGCACTCCAAGGAGCACCTCCTCAGAGCGCTGATCCGACGCAGGGCCAGCGCTCCGAGGAGAACCTCCTCGGAGCGCCGGCTCTCCAAGGGGGAACTCCTTGGAGCGCCGATCTGACGCAGGGCTGGCGCTCCGAGGAGGATCTCCTCGGAGAACGCTGCGGCAGGAGGTCCTCCTTGGAGCGCTGGCCGTGTGGAGGGCCAGCTGCACCGAGGACGACCTGGGAAAGGGTGACAGCCACGGCGAGTGACAGCCGTGGCGAGCATAGTGCGCATGTGCAAGAACATCATTGCTTGTTCATGTATGGGATTTTCTCACTTGTGTGTGAATGGCAAATACAGTTCCGGGGAGCGCTTTCTTTAAATGTGCGATGAAGGTAATTGCGTATGAAAACCATTTGCGGAATGAAGGTTTATTTTCAGTTTCTTTTCGGAAATTGTCATTTCAGGATTATTATCGCTTTGTGGGCCACGTGTGATAAGGTCCTATGAGGGGGATCAGCAAATGTGTTAGTCAATTGGCTTAAGGTGGAAAGATCCTAATCTAAAGCTTTTCAAAATCTTTAGAAAGCTCCTCCAATGTGCAGTGAGGATAGGCTGCTGAATAGACCTCAATACTTGCCTAACACATTTGCTGTTTCTGGATAAAGTTAGACCAGCAAGTTGGTCAGTAAAAATATACAAGTCTGAAGTTGAGTCAGTGCATCATTTATTGCTGAGTCAAATCCAAGTTGAGTCATTGAAGTAAATTGAGTCCAAGTCAAGTCTGAGTCGATCAACTCAAGTCTACATCACTAATTAACAGAGACTTCTGCCATCACACAGGAAGGAGATGTATGCTGTAGCAGTTCCTACATTATGAAGAGAACATTAAAAGCAGTTTTGAGAACGTTGTATAGAAAAAAAAAATAACAGTTTTCACTAATCTGAAATCTGAGTGTCTAAGTAGATCAGTTTACCTTTGACATGTATGGCCTAAACTTGCAGGCAACTTGCATACCTGAGGTAATGGAAGATTGCGGAGTCACTTTCCTGAGATTGCTGAAACAATGCCAAAAGGCCACTGAAAGGGGAAGTTTGCAAGTACAAATTTTGCAATAGTGTGGCTAGGGAGTTATTAGCCATATAGTAATCAACCATTTCTGGGTCATTTAGCTTCACTATGAAATGACTTCCTCCTGCCTTGTTACCAGTTAGGTTTGTTTTGCATATTCTGCAGAGCTTGATTTAAGTATTTTGCAGGATTATGGTCCAATGGTCAATGACCAAAATGTCTTCTTTCATCTGATTCAGCCACTCTCAGAGATACCCAAATTCCTCTAACACAGAGAGAGACTAGGGACGCCTCTGATATTCTGACTGCTTAGTTGTGGTTCCTATCAACAACAAAAAGGAGACACACAAAAAACTGTAGTAATTACAAGTCCATTGCACTAATTTCCCATGTAAGCAAAGTAATGCTTAAAATTCTACAACAAAGACTCCTACTAGATATAGAGTGAGAAATCCCAGAGGTGCAAGCTGGGTTCAGCAAAGAAAGAACCACACTGCAAACATACAATGGATAATGGAGAGCACCAGGGCATTCCAGAAGAAAGTCTGCATGTGCTCCATTAATTACAGCAAAGCCTTTGATTGCATAGATCACAAAAAGCTATGGCTTGCTCTTAGAGGAATGGGAGTGCCACTACATTTGATTGTCCTGATGCATAACCGGTACTTAGGACAAGAGACTGCCATTTGAACAGAATATGGAGAAAAAGATTGGTTCCCTGTTGGCAAAAGGATCAAGCAAGGCTGTATTCTATCATCCTGTTTGTTCAATCTGTATGCAGAAAACATATGCAGAGCGGGTTTAGAATCAGAGGAAGGAGGAGTGGAGATGAGAGTAAGGAACATTAACAACCTAAGATATGCAGACAACACAATCCTACTAGCAGAAAACAAGAAAGACCTGGACAGAAAGTTGAAGAAGAAAGTGGTAAGGTAGGCTTAATGTTGAACATTAAAAAAAACAAAAATAATGAGCATGGAAGATCTACATGAATTCATCATAGATGATGAGAAACTTGAAATAGTCAAAGAGTTCCAAGAATCAAACATTGATTAGAATGGGGACTGCAGTTAAGAAGTGAGAAGACAACTAAGATTGGGAAGGGCAGCTATGAAAGAACTAGACAAACTCCTACAATGCATAGATGTAACACTGAACACTAGAGTTAGGATTGTCCAAGCCATTGTATTCCCCATTGCCATGTATGGATGTGAGAGCTGGACAGTGAAACAAAACAGATAGAAAGAAAATAAAGTCATTTGAAATGTAATGCTGTAGAAGAGTGCTGAGGTTACTGAGGACAGACAAAAAATAAAATAAATGGGTCCTAGAAGAGACCAAGCCTGAACTCTCCCTGGAAATTAAGGGCCGATGGCCCGTTTGGGGCAGCTCTGGGAGCAGCAGATCAGGGGCGCGGCAACCACATGCCATGGCCTCAGTCCTCCTTTTTGCCACCCTTAGCTGCCCTTAGAGCCGCCATGGTGGCTCTTTTGCTCCCTTTTGGTACAGCGAGTGCGCACACTGCGCCAAGGGGGAGCCCTGACACCATGCACCATGTGGACAGGCGCTCAGCATTGGGACAGAGTCGGGAGGCCGGCATGCAGTCGCCCCACCCCAACTCCACCCCACGGCTAGCCTAAAATGCCAGTCTGCATCGGCCCTAAGATAATTAAATTGAGTATGTCATACTTTGGCCACATCATGAAATGACTCATTAGAAAAGGCAATCTGATGCAAATAAATTTTTATCCTTTAGAACTGCTAAATTCTTAGCCGTGTCTATACAACTATGAATTACATTATTTAAGACAAGGTAGAGTAATGTCTCTACATAGCTTGATAACCTTTCTTGTAAACTGTTTTATTTGTTCTTACACCTGTGTTAACTGGCTGTTTGCTTGTAACACAATAAATGCTTCTTCTTCTTCTTCTTCAAAAAACAATAATATTAGAAAGGTAGAAGGCAGTAGAAACAGAGGAAGCCCACATGCCAGATAATTGGACACAACCAAGGAGGCCATGGGCCTCAGCCTGTAGGACCTGAGCAGAGATGTTGAGGACAGGGGGTCTTGGAGATGTCTCATTCACAGAGTCAAGCTTGATCCAAAGGCAGTTAACAACAATAACAGCAGCAGCAGCAGCAACAGACTTCAAAGGAGGAGTAAATAGCATTTCTCTATGTTGCTGCAGGTGTTGTTGCTGAGTAGTTGTCATGTGGTGACAGCACCCTATTTGCATGGTAGTCTTGTGTCCATGAAATATGGCTTCCCACATGACGGAGAAGGTCACTGTTGGATAGAAAGACCCATTTACCAAGATCTGTTCATGAGACTGGGAAGTTCACATTCACATGCCTATTTGGGAGCCATCTGGGGTTACATCATGGAGAAGTGTGTGAGAGAAAGCACATGTGTGAATATGGGTGATCGTGCCTGAGAGGGCCTGAGAGGCAAAAAATCCACAGTAGCAATAAGTACTGCTGTTGCCTCTAGTACAAATATAAACCAGACAAACAGGTTTACTCCTGGGCTAAATGCCAAATTCTCAGCTTCTAGTTAAAGTTTATTCTCAGTCCTTATTCCTATTATCCATAATAGCCGCTGAAGTATAGAGATTTTATTTCTAAGTAAACATTCATATCAGACCGTCTTCCTTAATGATCCTTAAGGAGCTAATCTCAAGATCTGTGTATTTGACAATTGTTCTCATAAGTAAAGAGATTGGCCAGATGTGAAATTTGCTTATTCATACACTATCAAAATCATCAGGATAAACAAACATTATTCTTACTTTTGCCTTTCACAGTTTATTTGAAGATAAATATAATCAGGAACTAAATGCTTCTCCTATGTTTCTTCTCCACCTTCATTCTTGATGGGTGGGTGAGGATTCAGGTGGATGGAATTTCCAGGGCAGATGTGGGCAAAAAAACTTTTACCGTTTAAAGCCCTAGTGACTTGTTTTGGACACCTAGGTAGGATGAACCATTGATTTATTATTATTATTATTATTATTATTATTATTATTATTATTATTATTATTATTCCAATGAGGAAATAAGAAGTCCGTTGACACTGGTTGATTTCCAAGGGAGACAAAAGAAGGAGAATAAAGAACATCCATTAAATTCATCCATCCAATTCTGTATGATCCTGAGCTCTGGAAACATGATTGTATGTAGTGAAAATGATAATATGGTTCAAGATTGTAATACATTCTTTTAGTCAGCTCTCACAAAAAATATTAAGCTTCTTTGGAGTGCAGAAAAGCCACCGCCGCGGCAAAGGTGGCTTTTTGCCGCTCTAAAAAAAAGCAGTATTTGCCAGCTCTATTAGAGTGGCAAAGTGCTGTGCCATGCGGTTGCTGTGGCTTCAATCCGGTAAGGAAAGGGGGTGTTTGTTTAGCCCCTATGTTAGCCTTGATTATAGCTTTTAACTTTAATGTGATAACGTTGCTTTATTTTAACCCAGAAAAGCTGAAACATGCGCAAGTATCTTATTCAAATCCTTCAGAGCTCAATTCCTATCAGTGGTCCTTTGAGGGGAAGCACAAAAAAACTGCCACTATCACCATTTCTCCACCCAGACATTCACAACGGTCAGAAGCAGTGCCAGGATAGACTGACTACACTTTCATACTTACTTTCACCTATGGATAACAGGTTCAGATTTTGGGGGTCAATTTTTTGAGACTTATACATTAATATACAGTACTCTTATCTGTCCTGAATCTCCCGACATTCCGTTTCAATGGATGACCTTGGGTTCTTGCATTCTGAATGGTGGCATAATTTTGTACAATTCTACAATGTCTCCCTTTTCCTCCCTAAAATACCCAATCATTGCTCTCTCTCTCACTCTCTCTGGGGTGAAACAGAGAAGGGAAGGAGTGGTCAGAAGCTGCTTCCATCCCTATCACTCCGGGGCTATGGCAAACACACACCGCAACCCCAAGGCCCCCCCTGTCATGGTCCCAAATGGACCGCAGCAAGAAGAAGAAAAGATCTGTTCCTTTTTGGGCCACTTTAGACTGCCCCAGTACAACCTTGGCACGGCTTCTGTGCAGGTGTGTGTGGGGTGTGTATCATGTAATCACCATGCCCCTGACATTGCACAGAAGCCAGCTTTTTAAGCCTGTCTATTTAGGGCCTTATCTATCTATGAAGTTGAGATATTTTGCTCCAATATCATTTTACTCTTATTGTCATTGAATTTTCATTTTCTGTTTAAAGCTCATTCTCCCATTTTACAGATATCCTTTTGGAACATTTAAAATATCTTTTTGTTCTCATCACCCTTAGTAATTTTTATGTCATTATTATTATTTATTTAAAACATTTATAAAAGCTCCACAAGATACAATAACATATATATAGACTTACATACATAAAACATAAAACATGACTTCCCCTCCTTTACTATGAATATCACAGTGTATTATCTTCTGACTTACTATGTTTCCACACTATTTTCATTATTTTTAACATAATTTCCGTAGCTTTTGATTTAATTTTTTTTCTTATACTTAATTAATTCTCTCATTATCATCCATTCCTGATCAACACCATATAAACCAATTCTAAACTTTCCAAAATTTCTATTTCTAAGAAGGCGTTATCTGTACTTTTCACATATTTCTGTTTTCTTGATATTTACTCTTTTTTCTCTCTTTCTTTAAGAGTAGTTACCTTCTATTCTATCCGTCTTTGTGCTAAATATTTAGTGATCGGCAGCCATTCTCTCTCAAATTTGTTATTTGGTCCCTCAACATACATGTTAATTTGTCAAATTCCATTATATCATACAATTTAAGCATCCACTCATTCACTGTTGGCTCTCCCTTACAATTCCATTTTCTAGCCAGCACTGCTCTTGCTGCCACAATCATATAAAAGATTATTTTACCAATTTTTTTCTCAATCTCTTCAGTGACCATACCCAACAAATATATAGAGGGGTCCAGTTTCATCTTAATGTCGATAATTTGTATGTAAGTCTATTTCACTACCGTATGTATTTGCTTTCAGCAAGCTTTGGCTCTTTTGCAATTCCACCACATATGCATTAAAGTGCCCTGTGATTCTCCACAGTTCCAACAGTCCCCTTTACTATTTTTATAAATTTTTGACATTTTTTCTAGAGTTAGGTACCATTTGTATTGTATCTTATAATAGTTTTCTTTTATATCATAATTAAGACCTTAAAAGCACCTTTGCATCTACCTAATAAAGTCTTATATATTTTTCCTTTGCATGATATACTCATTTTAGTTATTACTTATTCATTCAATTTCATTATATTTAATTTATTCTTTTGCATGCTTTTATGGTAGCCAGATTTTTACTTGTTACTGTTAAATGATTGTTGTGGTAAGGGTAGTGGTGATTTTAATGGAATGTGTTCTGTTTTTTCATTGTTTTGTAAAAATGGACCTGCAAGGAGGCAAAATTAATAATGGCCGGCCTGCTGATACTGAGCCCACAACCTTAAAAACAGTTATGTGGGCTTTGAGTATATTGAACCTGCAGAAATCTAGTATGACCTGTTTCTTCAGCCTTTTGTGAGTGGACAACATCATTTACCTCCGTTCCTAGATACCATTATTACTGTATATATTCATGTATAAATCTAGAAATTATAGTCAAAAAAAGTTCTTTGGCATTATTTTCTTTTGCTTCATCCTTTAGACCCTTTGTTACATGGCCCTAAGTTTTACCTTTGACTTATCCACAGGTTATATCAAAATCCATAATTTTGGCACCAAAAGCTGTCCTCGACTTATACATGAGGTTGACTTATAGTCAAATATATAGAGTAATACAGTATGGACACCAAAGTTTCCCCTTCCACTATCAGCTAGAAAGCTTCCACAATCTGCTATACAAGTTTGAGCTATTACAGTCCAATGCTGTTCCAGGATGTGGGAAAACCTATGTGTGCAGGCATAAGTGTCCATAGAGCCAGCTCAAAAATCTGTACCTGACAGATACACATCAGGAATGGAGTCAGCGGAAGTCACATAACCTTGGGCCAGTTGTGCAACTCTTCTGCTCCTTGATCACATGAACATCCCTTTGTGTAACACCTGAAAAGGAATTATATTTTCTGAGCTTGAGTTGACTCAAAAGCTATCAAGCATTCTAAAAGTGGAAATGGAGGGTTGTCATTTTTAAAACTTGATCTTTATTTTGAAGCTTCTCAGCTGAGTCAGGTCACCCAGTTGATTAGAAAAAATAGCTTGACTAACTGGGTAGACATTGAAATCAACACTGCATCCCTGAAATCTTCAGGTTTTTTTCCTGGAATCTATATACAAATTCACTACAATCTGCCATAATCCTTTTTTACTTACCTCTTTAGTTTTGTGGAAGAAATGGAGGCATCTCTTGCTTCCCTTCCATTCCCCCTTACAGCTTTTTCTTAGGACTTTATCACACGGGTGAAATCCCATGCAGAAAAGGGCTTTTAAATAGGAAAAAACCCACAAAAGCAGGTAGATTTTCAGATGACGTCGCTTTTAAACTGTGCTTAACCCAAACAGAAAGTAGTCAAAAGCTGCTTCTTTTTACTTTCGGAAAATCTCAAAAGTAAAAAGAAGTGGCTTTTGACTACTTTATATCTGGGTTAAGTACAGTTTAAAAGCAATGTGTGTGAGAATCTACCTGCTATTGCAGGTTTTCCCTACCTTTTAAATCTCACTTCTGCAAGGGATTTCCCCTGTGTGATAAGGGCCTAACTCATCCTCTTTTCCAGATCCCAGAGAAACATGCACATTTTCGTAGTTGGGAAGTTTATGGCCTGTACACAGTTAGGGACCTGTTCCACAATGGGGCACCTATGACAACAGAGCAACTTACCTGTGCTCTGAGCTCTGGCCATCAGAACTGTTCTCTAATGATACAGATATGGTTATTTTTAAAGAAACTGCTCCAGGTTTAGGAATATCCTCTCCCATTTACTTTTTTTGAAAACAGGTGTTTCTCTGGGTACCTATTTTAAAGACCAAATAGCACTCATGTACAACTGTCTGGCAGAAGAAAGATTTGGGAAGTCAACTCTTCATAAGGCAGGGTAGGAAGTGGAATTTTCCCTTTCGATCGATAGTAGGACCTGGGAAAATATGTGGAGTCACTTCCCATTTAAAACTAAGTCTATTGCAGTTAAAGAGAATGCTATTAAGTTGGTCCACTGATGGTATCTTACCTCAGTGAAACTGGCTCGTATGTCTACTAATGCCAATCTAAATTGCTGGAGGAGTTGTGATGGTAAGGGAATCTTTGTACATATGTGGTTGGATTGTCCCTTAGTGCGTGAATACTGGACAGACATTTTGCAGCTAATCTCCAAGATCACTAAACAAAGCATACAATCATCACCTCTCCTGCTCCTGTTCTCAGTCTTGCAACACAAAGAACTTATTTGGTTCCTATTGGCTCTTGCCATGCTTGATATAGCTAAGAACTGGAAAACTGGAAAGTTGAACATTGCAGGATGATAGACTAGACTTTGGGACCTGTGGTTAAGGGATAAAATTGCAGACAGTAATAAAAGAGTGAGATGCTTACACTTTTCACATGATTTGGCATCCACTTATTGAATACATCCAGTGGGACTTGATTTCTAGACACTCCCAATCTCATCTAAATTTTTATGGAAAGGTGTCTTCCAGGATCCCTGAATGTACCTTCTGTCTATAATTTCTAGAGCATTTTTGATGAAATAATCACATCTGAGGGTTTATTGACTCTGATATTATTTTTATTTCAAAGATATAGCCGTGTTAATCTGTAGAAACAGTACATAGAGAGATCTTGTAGCAGCTTTTAAGAAAAACTGAAAGAAATAGTCAGCATGAGTTTTCATAGACTTCAGTCTACTTCCTCAGATGCATTTGGTGGAATGGAAGCCAGGCACAGACATATATATGCCATTGGTATGTGAGTTGGCATATATATGACTGTGCCTGGCTTCCACTCCACCAATTGCATCTGAAGAAGTAGACAAGTCTACAAAAAAATTAAAAAATACCATTTAACCCTGACAGATTTGTAACCTTGGGTACCAAATAGTTTGATCTCCTATTGTCAGGATATAAAGATGCTAGAACACTGGACATATAAGCTCACATCCAAGTACAGTTAGCTCTCCATATCCACAGATTCAACTATCCATGGCTTGGAAATATTCCCTCTCCCGCCCCCTCGAAAATTTCCAAATAGCAAACTTTGATTTTGCCTTTTTATATAAGGGACACCATTTCACTATAACATTGTATTTAATGAGATTTGAGCATCCACAGATTTGGGTATTCAAATTCTGGTATTTGGTATTTTGGAAGCAAACACCAGTGGATGCCAAGGGCCCACTGTAGATGCTTTCTTCCCCAATTGTGTTCTCCAGACACACATCAGGGGGCTGTTCCCACTACGATTTACAGTGAATTGCGATTCACTGTGTATGTGCCTTGTTCCCACCATGAGGAGATTTGAAGCGACTCCAGTTGTTTGGAGTCACTTTGAACTTCCACAAATCCAAACAAACACTTTTTGAAGAGTAGTTTTCTGGCGGTTAGGAATAAATCAATAAATCAATAGGAATAAATTTTTGGAATAAATCAATTCAGAACCATGTTCAACAAGCGTGAATGACAGACCTGAATTGCATTTTACTGAGAGGCTGCTCAGCTGCTCAGCCTCCAGTGCAGCAGATGTGGGGCTGCCTCCCTCCTGCCCAGGCAGCCCAATCTTCTTCCCTGCAACCCAAAGCGCCCTCACTGAGGGTCGCCGCAACCCAAAACCAAATCTGTTTGGGGAAATGTATGCGCTGGTTCAATTTAAAATCTGTCCCCCTGAAGGGAGGCAGCTGGCTGTAATGATTCTAGTGTCCAAGGACTCACTCTCTTACTCCCTATTCTCCCATCACTCCTGGCTTTTTGGTGCACCAGTCTTTGTACTGAGTCAGAGAGCTTTAGTGGCTGCTGGGAATGGGTGGGGATGAGTGCCCAGGTATTAAAGTCACCTCATTTACAAATAATGAACTTCTTCCTTATTCTTATTCCCTGAGATTTATCTCCCTGCCTATACAGCAAGAGAAGCATGGTAATTCTCTGCAAACTCAGCTAGGGTTGTGGCAACTCTAGCTAAAGTGTCACAAATGAAGTATAATAATGGTTTATACTCTTAGGCAGGGGACATCAGTATATGCATTTGCTGAATGCCATTGAGTGTTAATGCAAAATGGGAGAAAAAACAAGTTGGTAGGTATACTATAAATCACTAAGTACCACTATAAATAAATATAACAAGACTGAGACATATCTTATTTTATATATACACAGTGACTGATAAATACAACAAATTGAAAAGTAATAACAAAAACTATGCAAGAATATCAAATGCTGCAGGGGATAATTCTTCTATTTAATCCAAAATTGATAATATAAGATGATTGTCCCAATAATGCAACTTCATCAACTATAGCAATGTCCTGATGAATCACAAGAAATCTGCTTGCAGAAGATTTTGCTGAGTTGGGTTTTTCAAATGTAGTAACTCAGGGTGGTAGCATGTAGCAAATAATTGAAGCAATGGTAGCATAAATATAAAAAAGTATCTCTGTCACTGGTAGCAGTGGGAAATAATTGAAGCAATGGTAGCATAGATATAAAAAGTATTTCTGTCACTGGTAGCAGACAGTTACCTCCGGAGTATTTGTGTGGCCGTTTCGACTCCAATGTCTTCTTCAGTAATAATATAATATATTATTCCGGATTATAATTCCAATAAGCTATTCCATGCTTCTAAATATATAAAATTAACATACATTAGTGACAATATATGCAATAGTCACAAAGCAAAATCACCTGAAAACATTACTTGTACATATCCATTGGTTACCCATATCTTCAGTTTACAAAACCAAGTCCATGATTACAGACTAGTAGTAACTAAATGAGCTAATATACTCTTACTGCTAAATGTCCTGCAGGTGGCTGATACATACATTGAATTTCTCAAAGGAACATGAAACTATAATGAAGTGAACTGAATCTCCCAACATGTAAAACCTAGAAACAGGTTGAAATACATAATAATCATACATTACATATATAAATAGGATTTTACAGTACTGTAAAGAGAACCAGTGTGACAATATTAGTAAGAATTTGCAAACTCATAACCAAAATTACCCTATATAAAACATTTAAACTATATGCCTCTAAAGTTGCAACAATCTATCAAGACCCCACAGTTGTGACTCTGTGGTACTAATGTTACAAAAAAAAAAAAAAAGACAAGTCAAGACGTTCATTCAAGCCCTCAGGTTTAGTTGTGGCTAATTTGTGGATCCAAAGTGCCTCCCTTTGTAAAAGTCTAGTTTGTATTGATCCACCAAAAAGGGTCCAAACTTAACATGCTCAATAGAAATTTTTTTTAAAGAATCTGGAGAGTGACCCAATTGTAGACAGTGTTTTACTAATGGGGTATCTAAACTTCTATTACGGATTGTACTTTTATGCTCAGAAATTCTAGTTCTCAGATGTCTTGTAGTTTGTCCTACGTAAATCTTGGGACAGGGGCATAGGATTACATAAACAACATTCTTAGAATTACAGTTAGTAAAAGATTTTAACTTATAATGATCCTCTAGTGTAGGATGTATGAATGTTTTAATATTCAGTGATTGAGGAAACCTAGGTTGTGATATTTAAAACTAGAGGCAGGATATAAATGACTTCCCTGTCAGATTTTGTTTCTAAAAGTATGTCTACCTCAGGCTAGTAGATTTATATGATAGTACTGTGGAAACTAGAGCATACCTTGCATTCCTCTGTAATTACAGATTGCAAGGGAAGATTAGTGGTACTGGGCTTCTCTTTTTGGGAGAAATTTATCAACCAGTTACTGTATGTTCTGCAGCAAATACTCCTATATATGGAGTGAGAAATCCCAGAGGTGCTGCAGAATTTTAAGCATGACTTTACTTGCATGGGAAATTATTCTGATGGTTCTGTAATAACTGTGTTCTTCCTCTGTGTACTTACTTTGATTGAAAGATGGAACTAGCACCCAAATTTTTCTGTTACGTATAGGCAGGTCTATTAAAATACTGAGATCTACAAGATGAGATTAAGTGCTTCTGAAAAAAGAAAATAACTATTGTTCCAGTGCTGATAAGTAAACCGAGAACAATTCCAAGGTGACAAAACATCTGAATGAAATTACTATAGACAAGATCACAACAGTACAATTACTGGAAATGACACTACTTAGAACAGTGGTCAGCAAACTACGGCCCGCGGGCGGAACCTGGCCCGTCGATGCCTTGTAACCAGCCCATGGCCAGTCCTACTGATGCCACCACCACCACCGCCACGCATGTGTGATGTGGGCCACCATTTTGCATTCAAAAATGGCGCTCGCGCAGACATGTGCACGATGGCGGGAGTAGTGCGTGTGCGCACCTCCGGTGCCATTTCCCCCCCCCCTTTGGCCTGCCAATGATCGGGGGACAGCAGAACCAGCCCCACCTCCAAAAGGTATGCTGACCCCTGACTTAGAACATGCTACGTTATACCATGATACTTTACAGCTTCCTAGATTCTTGTATAGAATCATTTCACTAATGGTCTAAAAATCCAGTCAGTTAGCACTTGATAAACTGTGAAGTTAAGAGATAATAGCAGCAACAACAATAATACAATACAGTAGGAAATGAATAAGCAAAAGAATTTAATTGGAAGTTTTCCTGATGGTAGTAGTGACAGGACCAATCTTTTGTCAGTAGTGAGTAAACAAGACAAGAAAGAAAGGGAAATTCCCACTGGGAATAATCTGGGATTTCAGTATGTATGGGTTTCCCTTCACCTAGTTCAGGTGAATACACAAAGCCTGTTTTACCATGGAATTCCAAAATAAAATATGCATATGGTTTATTGACTACAGAAAAGCCTTTGACTATATAGATCACAAAAAGCTATAGGTTGCACTTAGAAGAATGGGAGTGCCACCACACCTGATTGTCACATCTGATTGACTTGTACTCAGAACAAGAGGTAGCCATCAGAACAGAATATGGGGAAACAGAATGGTTCCCAATTGGCAAGGTAGCATACTATCACCCTATTTATTTAACCTATATACCAAAAATATTGTGTGCAGAGTGGGTTTGAACTCAGAGGCAGGAGAAGTGAAAAAGATGGATGGAACATTAACAACCTAAGATATGCAGATAACACAGTATTACTAGCAGAAACAAGCAAAGACCTGGAGTAGTTACATAAGGAGGTCAAGGAGGAAAGTGCCAAGGTCGGATTAATGCTGAACATTAAAAAAAATAATGACCATGGAAGATCTACAAGAATTCATCCTAGACAATGAGAAAATCGAAATATTCAAAGAGTTCCCATACCTGGGTTCAAATATTGATCAGAACAGAGATTGCAGTCTAGAAATCAGAGGAAGGCTAGGATTGAGAAGGAGGTACTATAAAAGAATTGAACAAGATCATAAAACCTAAAGACCTAACTCTGAACCCTCAAGTGAGGATCATCTAAGATATGGTATTTCCCAGATGTGAGAGCTGGACAGTTTTTAAAAAGCCAATAAGAAGAAAATCAATTCATTTGAGATGCGGTGCTGGAGGAGAGTACTGAGAATACAATGGACAGCCAAGAAAATGAACAAATGGGTTCTAGAACAGATCAAGCCTGAACTCTTTCTTGGAGCAAAGATGACTAGATTGAGGCTTTTGTATTTTGGCCACATTGTAAGGAAAAAAATAAATAATTAGAAAAGACAATGATGCTAGGAAAGGTGGAGGGCAGCAGAAAAAGAGGAAGACTGCATGCTAAGTAAATAGACTCAAAAATTAGGAAGACACAAACCTGGGGCTGTAGGACCTGAGCAGGGAGGTAGAGGATAGGGGGTTCTGGAGATCTCATCCATAGGATCGCCATGAGTTGAAGTCGAGTCAAGGACAGCTAAAAACAACAACACACATAGAAGAAAGCCAGGCTAGTGTAGTGGTTTAAGCATTGGACTATGACTATGGAGAGCAGGATTTGAATCCCTGCTCCGCTATGGAAACCCACTGGCTGACCTTGAGCAAATCACATTCTCTCAGCCTCAGAGGAAGGCAGTGACAAAACACACTCTGAACAAATCTTGTCAAGAAAACCTCATGATAGGTTCACCTTAGGGTTGCCATAGGTCAGAAATCACTTGAAGGCACAAACAACAACAGAGAGGAAAAACAGCCAGCTCC
>CM034710.1:40579846-40593284 GCA_020142125.1 Phrynosoma platyrhinos
AGCCAACATGGTGTAGTGGTTTGAGTGTTGGACTACTACTCTGGAGACATGGGTTTGATTCCTCATTCTGCTATGAAACTCACTGGGTGAACTTGGACAAGTCACACACACTCAGCCTCGGGGAAAGGCAATGGCAAACCTCCTCTGAACCAGTCTTGCCAAGAAAACCCCAGGAAAGGATCGCCTTAGGGTTCCTCTCATCATCCTCCTCTCCCAAGGCTTCTTCCTGCCCCCACCCTGTCCTCTTTGTCCTCTTCTTTTCCCAAGGCTTCTTCCTGCACCCACCTCTGTTCTCTTTGTCTTCTTCTTTTCCCAAGGCTTCTTGCCACCCTGCCCCCACCCGTGTCGTCCTTGTCCTCTTCTTTTCCCAAGGTTTCTTTTCCTTAATTATTACTTCTAAAGAAATTTGACAGAAAGTTTGTTTTGAGTTGTAGTTGTTAATTTATCTCTACGTAGTCACCATCCAGATTTACACATTTTTCCTAGCGTTTCTTGACCTTCTGAATACCGTTATTGTAGAAGTCTGCAGATTGCGCCTTAACCCACTCTTCCACTTCATGAATGACATCATCTGTGTTGTCAAATTGGCGACCATGCAACAGATGTTTCATTTTTGGGAAAAGAAAAAGTTACTTGGTGATAATGACACTGATAAATTCCATCAATATACCATAATAACTTCTGGTTGATAATTATACTTTATGATACCCTTGTAACTTCTCCGTCTTACACTTCCTTCTGGCACAACCTGTAACAAAAATAAAGGACATAATGAGCTGATCTTCTCAACATCATACACTTAGGGACCAATCATGACACTGGCAAATTTTCATCAACCGGGGAAGAATCCGTGTATGGAGCACTTGGGGAGTGGACTCGTATAAATTTTGAGGAGCCCCAAGTGTGGGTTATCAGATGTGTGGAGTTTAATGCTGTTTAATGTTAACCATAGAGCATTGTCTCTCTACTTAATATTCTGGGTTCTTAAAGGGAAATTGTGATCTGTTTAATTTGCTGCTGGCTGCCGTAACAGAAGATATGGCAGTGCTTGACATATAAAAGCAAGTTGCAATTAACTTTAAAATAAACCATGCCCCTTTCACATATAAATAAATCTCTAGTTTTAATTTTTATCAGTTTTATTCTGAGTTGCATGATGGGGAAAGATTTCTTCCTCAAACTTGAGAGCTTTGCTACTTTACTGGGTGGACTATACGGAGAAATGAGGATAATTTTCTTAGGTGTCAAAGCAGACAGGGTGAAAGGAGTGGCCACTCCCATCCTTGTTGCCACATGGCTGCAGCAGCCAACACCACAGTCCTGAAGGTGGCTGCTCCCGTGGTCCCAAACAGGCCACAAAAAAGGAGTGGTAAGAAATCACTCCTTTTGTGACTGGATTTGGGTCGTGCTAGGCGGCTTCTGTGCAGTCAGGGGCGTGCATGCATCATGTGCACACCCCTGCCCCAATGGCTCAATAGCGGCCCTTTTTGGCCATCTGTTTGAGGACCTACTTGCCATTATTTAGGACCTGAACTTAGAAGTGTAGTCTCAACTGATAGTGGCCAGAGTTTAGGAATGATGTTACATAGAAATTTTACATAAAATTTTCTATGAATTAGTCTTCTTGTTTACTGTAAAAATGAAAAATGTCATAATTTCCAGATGTGATATCTCTTAGCTTCCCATTTCAGGTTGTTTTGAAGGCTGAATGGTGGCATATATATGGAAAGAATAGTTCAGGTGTAGAATCTACTCCAGTGATTATTGGAATTAGACATCTTCCAGCAAGACCTATGTGCTTCTGTTGGAAGCAAAAATGAGTCATGTTCCTGGCTATGTGTCAGTGTGATGAAAGGTGAAGATCACTTTGCAGATAGTCATGCTAATTCTTAATAGCATGTTTTGCTGCAAATCATATTTCAACCCTCATTGATGCAGTTTTTTTTTTTTGTAGGCAAGTGTATAAGTGCATCAATGAGGGCACATGTTAGTTAAAAGCAGTTCATGGTTTCTAGACATGCAGGCTACTTCAGATCCAGAAAATGGCATTCCTGAGATCACTATGAATCATTAGTAATTACTGTGTTCTCAGTCCTAATTCTATTATTTTATTTATGAAAATATTTATATCCCTACCTGTATCTGAGGATCTCAGAACAGCAAACAATAAAATCAGTTTGAACATTTAAAAAAAATAAAAATGATTTAAAATAAGGTAAAACAATTTAAAACCCATCAAGTGCAAATTTAGACAAGATCAGTCATGCCTCAGCAGCTTTAGTAAACAGCCATGTTTTTACTTGGCATCTGTATGACAGCAATGTTTGGGCCTTAGACAGGAGGGTTGTTGATATCTGTGTCCTCCCACAGGTCCTTGTCCTGATTGATGGGACACAGAAGAAGGCCCCTCCAAAAGGTTTGGGCTACAGATTGGTGCTCCTTTATGGAGTTTTTAAAATAGGACCACAGTATATATTTGCCCTCTCTGTCTTTCACCTTTCCTAACCTGCCCTTCTTTTCTCTTGACTGGAAGATCTAATGATGGTGATGAGAAGATAATGCATTAAGGGGCTGTTTGCTTCAGAATTTAGAATTAGAGGTGTTGCTTATTTTGAAATGCATATAACATACAATTGTGTTCTAAGTCTAAAATGAAGAGACCACTTCTCAGTTTTCTGAATGCAGCTTTATCTTAAATAGGGCTGTGCTTTGGATTCAGTGTGCTAGAGGTTGCAGTTCAGAGACTGGAAAAAGAAAAAAACTTTTCATTTAGGCCCCAAAATATAGCCTATAAATAAATATGAGGAGAGGGGGAAAGAAAAGTCTCCTAGTCTTAATTTTACAATGGCTGTTGGGACCACTGAGGAGAAGACTCCTCATATTGGGATGCCTGGAATATATTCTAAAGTTCTCCTAGCAGTATAGTTATTTGTAGAACTAAAACTATATTAAGCTTAGGTTATACTTTTTTTTTTTTTTTTGACAGCCAGTTATGTGCTCTTGTTTTCACACTTGGCAAGTGCTCTTAACTTGCATTCTTCAGTTTTGTGTGACTTCCTGAAGTTCTTTCCCCCCAGAGATGGATGAGAAAACATGCTGTCTAATTTTGTATTTCCAGAATTGGAAGCTGTAGGAAATCAAGTGACCTTTTCATTAGCTTCTGTGTAATAAGGGGAAGGAAAGTGGGTTTCAAGCTCTTCACACTGGATAATTCCATGCACACATATGATTTGCCCACTAAAACATTTCACCTGCAATGCAAGGCACATTTTCATATCTTCTATAACATGGAAGAACACTATACAATCATTAGCTACCTGCCATGAGCTGACACTCACTAAAATATATTCAGTGCATTCTGACTTGAAAGCAAGTGCAGCTGATTGGAGTGGTAGATATGGTTAGGATTATAGTCTGTGGGTCACAGCCTTGGGCCTTTCAAACCAGAATAAAAAAAAACACAAAGTGGAATGAAAAGAAATTTACACTAGAAGCAGAAGCTAAGCTGACAAAGAGCTTTAGAGCTTTCCTGTCTAAGAAATATTTCCTTGTTAGAACATTGAGGGACCATCAGTGGCTAATTTGCCTAATGTTTCAGTGGTACTTACAAGATTCTTAATAGCGATGTGAATTATTGGGGGTGGGGGTGTCCTGGCCCTTTCTGCTGAATTGTATTTTTCCCTGTGGAATAATTATTCTTGAAAAAGATAAATTATGGAACATTTTGTTTTAGAAATTATGATGAAAATATTTAAGACAAGGTTGTACTTAGATTATTTCTAAAAACTATGTAGCAGGTAGAATATTATGTAAAATTATGTCCATCAGCTCACATAAGTTTTATTTCTCATTTTGATTGCCTTATTTTTTCTGTTCTTTTTAAGGAAGTGAGTACTTTATGGTTTGAGACTGTTGTGGTTCCCTTAGTTAGATGATCTCTATCTTAGCAGCAGTGACAAGGAAAGTGTGTCAGTGCTTTTAGACCTCCCTGTGATGTTCAATACCATCAACAGTGGTATCCTTCTGGAATGTCGGTGTGTGTGGGGGGGGGGAGTTGGGAATCAGAAGCACTGATTGCAGTGGTTTAGGTCTTATCTCTCTGGCAGGTTCCAGATGGTGGTGCTTGGAGATAGTTGCTTTTCAAAAAAGGAGTTGATATATGGCATACCACAAGATACCATTCTATCCCTAATGCTTTTTAACATCTACATGAAACAGTTGGGACAGATCATCTGGAGGCATGGGGTGGGGTGGTATCAATACACTGATGACACCCAAATATATTTCTCTGTACATTCAAAAACAGCCTCAGCTGTGGGTTGTGTGTGTCTTCTGAATGAATGCCTGGAGGCGGTAATGTCACCCAGAGGACATTTTTATCAGCTGCCCCTAGATTGTGGAATGACCTGCTGAGAGAGATTTGATGGCTAAACATATTACTTGAATTTAAAAAAGCACTGAAGATGTATCTTTTCCAGGAAGCCTATCCAAACAATTTTAAACTATGGATTTTAAATTGGGATATTCTAATTTTTTGTTGGATGATTTTAATGTGCCTTGCGTTTATGTGTTTTAATTTAGGCCCTGTACAGACCGGCCAAAAGGGCCAGCCTGGGGGTGGGGTCAGGGTGTGGCAACTGCACGCCAGCTGCTCCAACTCTGTCCCGATGCCACCATTACGTCGTGCGCCCCACCGCATGGTGGGCGGCATCAAGGTGCACCCTTGGTACAGCGTTCAGACATGCCCCAAAGGAGCGCGAAAAGTCCCCCCTGCGCCAAGGGTGGCTTTTGCCACTCCAAAAAGAAGTTGCATTTGCCAGCTCTTTTTAAGAGTGGCAAAGTGCCAGATCAGGGCCACAGAGTGTGGTTGCTGCATCCCTGATCTGGCAAGGAAAGGGGCAGAGGAACGCTGTCCCTTAGAAGCTGTCTGTACAGCCCCTTAATGTGCTTAAATGGTTTTATATGTTTTAATTTATGTTGTACCCAGTCTCAAACCTTGGAGAGAGGTGGGTAAGAAATGCAATTTACTATATATTACTATTGTTGTTTTTGTTGTCATTGTCATCATCGTCATCTCTGTGGCTTTATGGAGGTTTAGAAGAGATAAAATGGTGGTTTTTTCTTGTTTTTTCTTTTTATTAATTAATCTTTTTATTAATTAATTTTCTTGCGATTTTTAAAAATCTTTTATTTATTTTTTAAAAAATGCTCCCCATAAACTGGCAAAGCCAAAGCCATTTCTTATCATTCATGTTTTTCTTACAGTTCAGAAACTTGTAGCTCCATTTATAACAAAAAATAAAAGCTAAAAAAAAAATAATCATAGACTTGGAACAGTAACTAAGAAAGTCAAAGAAGAAAGTGCAAAGGAAGGCTTATTGCTGAAAATAAAGAAAACAAAAATATTGACCACAGAGGATATACACAAATTCATCCTAGACAATAAGGAAATCAAAATAATTAAAGAGTTCTCGTACCTTGGATAAAATGTTGATAGGAATTGAGATTGCAGTCAAGAAAGAAGAAGACTGGGAATGGGAAGGGCAGCCTTGAAGAACTAGATAAGATCCTGAAGTATAAAGATAGACAACAAAGCATTAAAGTCAGAATTGTCCAACCCATTGTATTTCTCATTACCATGTACAGATGTGGATACAGGACAGTGAAGAAAACAAAGAGGAAGAAAATAAACCCGTTTGAGATTCTGGAGAAGAGTGCTGATTGACAATAATGCGGAGAGCCAAAAAGACAAGCAAATGGGTCCTTGATCAGGTCAAGCGAGAATACTGTATGGAAGCCAAGATGACGAAATAGGCTGTCGTGCTTTGGCTACATCATGAGAAGATATGACTCATTAGAAAAGACAATAATGCTAGGGAAGACAGAGGGTAGCAGAAAGAGAGGAATACTGGACACCAGATGGATAGATTCAATCGGACAGGTCACGGGCCTGAATTTACAGAACCTAAGCTGAGCAGTGGAGGACAAGAGGGCTTGAAGATGTTTCATTCACAGGGTTGCCATGCATTGGGGTTGACTCGAGTACAATTAATATACACACATAGCACAAATAAATGAAATACAATTTAGAGTTATTTCTGAACAAACTATACCTATAATTTTTAAACTATGATAATTCTATGCCAAACAGATGTGCACAATACATTTTATGCTCTTAAAGTAATAAAATGACTTTTCATCAGTAAAGGATGTAATATTTCATTATTTTTTCAATTTTTCTGATAATTTCTCTTTTTCCTGAAGGAGAAAAATCCATTGCTTCAAAAGTTTCAGAAATTTTTCGTCTCTCCCTCTGGGTACAAGGTAGCAGTTGAAATACAGAACTAGAAGGCTGTTTTTTTTGTTTTGTTTTGTTTGTTTGTTTGTTTGTTTCAGGTTGTGAAGTGGGTTTCCATAAAATGTCACAGTTGGAACTGGGATGCTCACTTGAACTTCACTTTGATCAAACAGAATGCTTTGTATGCAAAGAAAAACAAGAAAACTTGCTTTCTGTGCATGTATGTACCAATTTCATTACCATGTGCATATCGCATGACACAGGACTGGTTCCAGCAAAGCTTGTTTATTCAAAGGGGGGTTCCCTTGAACCTAATCTATAATTTTGTATTGGAACTTTCCATTTTGTACACAAAACAATCACCTACGTTCTTTAAGGTATGGTGGCTGAAATCCTGTTCAGTTTCTAGAGAAGGATTTCTTATAAGTGAGAGAGGAAGGAGCAAGAGAGCAGGCATGGAATAAAGTGAGAGTTCATTGCTGTACAGGCATATCTCAGTTAACAAAGCCTCTGACAAAGAAGCTCATTTTTACACAGTTTTTTTAATGCCTGCTCAGCCCTCCTCTCCTTTCCTCTCATTTTCTGTGTAGCTGGAAGGTTTTTTATTTTTGTTTTAAAGCAGCATCAGTATTTGGGAGGATGGTGAAGGGGGTTGGAGAAATATCAACTTTCAGTATTGGGTTGGAGCAGCTAGTCTCCTGTAAAGAGTACAGTAAAGCTTGAGCTGGGAAAGAACAGGATTCTATACATTCTGGCTGATTCTATGACAAAAGTGTATTCCAGACTACAACAGGAAAAGCTAACAACAGAATACCTTACTGAGCACACTTGAACACCAAAACAGAGAGAAAAAAGAGAGAAAATAAGCCTGTCTTACCAGTTACCCCAGCATGTTAAAAAGCATAAATCTATGAACACAAAATAGAAATAATAAGAAAAATGGAGTTTTTTCTTTAATTTTTAATATTTTCAATTTTTAATAGAAAGTCACACAGGGTGCATTTTGGAAGAAGCCTTCACACTGTCTTTAGAAGGTTCAAAATGTGTTTGGTTTTATTGTTTTGTTTTTTGTTTACTTAGTTAAGGTTTCAATGACCTGGTGGTTTAATTTCATGTGTCCATTTGTACAATTTGAATAAAAAGTTTGCTGAAAAATAGATAGTTGTCTTTTTGTGTTGCAGAAAATTATCCTTACCTTTCCGTGTCATTTCTGCCTCCGGTACCAAACTTTTCGTTAAAGACATACGTAATATCCAGGAACACATCTACCGAATTTTGTTAACTGAGGTACACCTCTAATCACAAATCAAAATGGAATCCAAAAAAATCCAGACAGTTTGGCTACCAAGAAGGTACTGAAGTTATTTTCTGGAAATCTCTGTGGCTAAGAGCTGCTGCTCACACCACATCTAGAAAGGAACATTTATATATCATATAGCCAGTTTAGTTCAAACAAGATGATGGACAAATCTGCTTATAATTAACATTAGAGTGATTTATATTTATAGTTCAGTGTTTCTGAAATGCTTGTTTATATAGATGCCACTTTGAGAGTAAATAACTGAGATAACATGATACCACAGATGTTTCTGTGTTAGTCTTTGGAATTATAGCATTTCTTGATAGAATATTTGGCATTCTTATTTCAGCCGCTGTCTCCACCATGTAGATTGCAGATTATTGTCAGTTGACAGGTGATCAAATTGTGCTAGTCACTAGCATTGTTAAAGAGAACATTTTAGCATAGTGAAGTATTAATATGAACCTCTGAAGTGCTCAGTTTGTCCTTTTAAGGAGTGGCTCCAATACAGGAATTGAACTAACTGTTGATTTCATGTGTTGTGTGTGTGTGTGTGTGAGAGAGATATTAGAGACACAGTATTTGGCAAAATTGTATCTGCCAGTATTGTAGTATGCACACTCGATCATAATTTTCAAGTTACTTGAGAAATTCTTTTCTATAAAAACTAGTTTGAGCAGCATGTATGCCTTTTTTACTTATATACAAACTGTAGATAAACTATAAAATTTAGAGATAGCTTAATATACTCTGTATGCATGTTTATACAGGTTATTTGTGGGTTGCTAAACCATTACCAAATGGTGGCCCCAGTGTCTAGCTCCAACCTCAGAGGTGTAGCTGACGGCCACAATACCAGCTGTGATAAATAAATTACATTGTAAGGAAAAGAAGAGATTTTTGTTTGTGTTTCATATAAAATGTGTGTAATCCATGTTGTACTGCTGTTTCATGTGTTCATATTCCTTTACTTTCTGCTGACTTTCAAATAGAGCTTTCAGGAGAGAAAAATTGGTCCTTAGTCCCTCTTATCCTTCAGGACTATGCATTTTCTATCAATAGCTTTATTGCTAGGTGAGGTAAGTTGCATCCTACCATTTTAGTATATCCATTTGTCACATTGGTCTTGCTTTAAACCAGTGATTCCCAAACTTTGGTCTTCCAGAAGATTTGAACTTCAACTCCCAGAAGTCCCTGCTAGCTTTGACAATAGTCAGGAATTCTGGGAGCTGAAGTCCAAAACATCTGGAGGATCAGTGTTTGGGAATCACTGCTTTAAACAAAAGTCTGGGGAACAGTTTCACCATCTCAAATACAGAAGCAACTGTAGCACATTAAATTTGGGTGGAGTTGAATGCATATGCACACCCACCATTCAGTGGGAATGCAGAATGTGTTGTTGGCTGAGAATACTAATTTTTATTTTGGGAAAAAAATATTGTCCAAGTTTTATGTCTGCTAAATCCAAGAAGTCATAAAGTTGGTTGCATAAGACTCCCATTTCTGATGGGTGGGGATCCAGTGCCCAGTGCAGAAGCTTGACTTTCCCCTTGAGTGGCAAAATCAGCATGCAAGATAACTATACCAGATAAATGAGATTATGCAAATAGAAACTATGCATAATTTATATAAGTAATGGAATCCAGCTTTTCGTGATTGTAGACTTTGCACTGTCCGAGCACACAATTTTAAACCTAGTCAGTACAGATTGCATGTACAGTCGACCCTCCTTATCCACGGATTTGTTATCCACGGATTCAACCGTCCACGTCTTGAAAATATTCAAAAATAATATAAATTCCAAAAAAGCAAACCTTGTTTCTGCCATTTTATATAATAGACACAGTTTCACTATGCCATTGTATTTAATGCGACTTGAACATCCACAGAATGGCCATAAGAATATATTTGTATTTTAGGTGCCATGAGCTGTTATTACTGGCTGTTATGAATAGCCAGAGTACTAGATGCTTGCTACACATACTTTACTAAATGGAACTTGCATTCAGAGTGCAGTACTGTATTATGTTATTGTTGAAGTCAGTCGAAGCTCTGCAGGGCAGCGTGTCACGTCCAAAGCTTTGAGACTGGTAAATTATAATTTAGTTAGAAAATGCTAATCCATTATTCTTTTTACACTGATTTTATTTAAATTTCAGATGAGAGCAGATTCTCTGAAAGGACGTTGCAAATTGTTCAGGTCTACATGTTTGTTTTATACTGTGTGTGTTCCAGGAAGAAACAGCTGTGACTTTAAAGAGTATATAATCAGTGAGTCACCCCTGCTCTCTTGGTAGATTCCTTGTTTGCCAGCAGTAAAGCTGCTTGAGGGCTATAATAGAACATTCCATTTCCTGTTCCCTTGCTGACACAGAGGAGTGTTCCTACTGGCAGTGATCTAATCATAGTGCAGTAAGAATCATGGCAGTTTGATAAAACATGGTGGAGACAGCGGCTGAAATGGAAGCCTATGTTTTAGAAGACATTCTTGAGGTAGGGGTTGCGTTTTTACATATTGCAGAGTAGAAGCAAGAACCAGTAAATAAGAAATCCATTAAAGGGGAAGCTGTGCATCAAGGCAAGTCACAGAGTCCTTTTACGTGTGTGATGTGCCAAGATTGCCTCGCAGTGCAGCTAGATCAGTCGGGAATTTAAGGTTGTTCCTTCCAATCCAGTGTTTATAAAATGTGGATGTGGAATATGCAGCAGGGGGAAGGGGAGGGGAGAGAAAAGCTTGGGATTGCACAGTGTGCTAGCCTGCCTGTGACCTTTAGATTAACTCATTAGAAGGTGGGGCTGCAGATCAGCAGGTAATCATGTTAGATTTTAATTCTTCCATAGTAAATTCTTCACAAAAAAGCATCATTTTTCATACTTCAGTTTAAAGGGGACAGTATTGTTCAGTGTTACCATTGACATTGTTTCAAATAAGAGACAGCTGTAAAAGAAAATTAATTGCAAGGTAAAAATGCCTAGCCTTGTCCTGGCTACCATTCATGCATAATAGGAATTTATCAGCCTTGGTTTATAGGTTATGGCACGACTGTTTTTGTAGATTTGTACATGATTACTTTGACAGATGACGGGAGGGAGGTCAAGCCACATTTTTTAAAAAAATGCTACTTGAATTCCTGGTTAACAATAATGCTGACCTGGGAGAAGAGGCAGTGGATGAGATAAAGGCCTGCGCATTATAAAGTGCTGCATGATCAATGAAAATTTTCTTGGAGTCTGTGTGTGTGTGTGTGTGTGTGTGTGAGAGAGAGAGAGAGAGAGAGGTTAGGGATGGCGATGACACTGCAGTAGCAGTTTATGATTCTCTCTTATCTGGAGAATGAAAAGATCTGCTGAAATTTGTTACTTAAATCCCTGCCTTTTGTTAGCCTTCTCTTGTACTAAATCTGAGACGTAGCCCACCCCGTTTCCAGTCATAAAATATGAATGGCTTAGCTGCCTTTTTGATTCAAGCAATACTTCTTCCAAGTTTACTTATAGGTGCATCTTCATTATGCTAGCAAATATTCTTTAGCAATACCTGCCATGGAACATGAAAGTAAGAAGAAATGTTTGTTACACACTTTGTCCTTCAATATTAAATCCACACTTTCCAATTGATTTTTGCACACTAGTTACAAAAAGTTAGTAGGCATGGTGGTCACTAAATGCCTTCTGCTGAAGTAATTCTGAACACCTACTTTATTACTCTTAGCTTGCAGTAGAATGATTATTACTGATAAATGTTTAAATAGCTCACACACACACACATTGCTCTTGGTGTGTGTATGTGTGTATCTCAAAGGAAGCCCCCCCCCCCCCCATTCATATGTACATAAGACAGAGAGAGAGTGTGCAAATGAAAAACCTGTTTTTGGTAGAACACTATGTCCTAGATAGGCAGTATAACTTATTTTTTTCTAAAGTAGATATTCTGCAGATCTTAAACCACAGGAATTCTGAAGCAGTTGACAATTTTGTTAAAGTAAAACCACAGTATAAGAATTACAATATCAAGGAGTCAAATGAAATAACCAGCAAAAATGCATAGGACAACCAGGCAATCAATAAAGGTAGTATTTTGTGGTTTGTTTATTTATTTTCCTTAATATAATAAAACAACATACAAACATAACCTAATATATACATAACACGTACAGTGGCCCCTTGTTATCCGCTGGAGTTTGGTTTTGGGATCCCCTGTGGATAACAAAATCCGTGAGTGCTCAAGTCCCATTAGATATAATGGCATAGCAAAATGATGTCCTTTACAGAAAATGGAAAACCAAGCTTTGCTATCTGGAATTTATACTTTTTTGGGGGAATATTTTCAAACTGTGGATACTTGAATCCGTGGATAAAAAATCCGTGGATAAGCAGGGCTGACTGTATTTACATTATCCACAAATCCTAAATATAACAGAACACACAAACATTTAACAAATGACTTCCAGCCTTATGGGATTTCTCTTTCTTTTCCACTTATCTTGTTTATCTTAATTTGTACATTTTAGTTGTAAATCCTATTTTTAATTCTGTTATGTCAACATTTATTCTTCTCCATAAACGTTGTTTCTCCTCTTATATGTCTTTCTCCATTCTATTTTCTTATAGATTCTGTTATTCCATTGCAAACATGTGTCTTGTTTTATTTGTATATATCATCTGAATACAATTGTTACATTTCCAGCTATTACTAACATTTTAACCTGTGTAGTTGTCTCCAGTTCTTTTCCATATTGTTATTTTTTATTAGAGATTAATTCCACTTTTCTCTCCCCACTTATTTTTTAAAAACTCTCTCACTTTGTTCCATTCTTTTACATAATTTTCTTCAGACTTATCTTTCAATCTAAATGTTATTTTGTCTAACAACATTACTTCATAAACATGAAGTTATGGAATAAAGGTAGTCTTAAGGTCCAAAACACACTACAGAAATAAATAATGATCACTGCTTTAACTGCCCTGGCTCAGACCTAGAGAATTCTGGGAACTGTAGTTTTGTGAAACATCCCAGGGGTAGGCAACCTTTCCCCTTTAAGGGCCGACGGACTAAAGCTCCCAGAATCCCAGGAACTATTGGCCAGCATGGGACTATTGGCCAACATGGCTGAGGCTTCTGGGAGCTGAAGTCCCTCGGCCCTTAAAGGCGAAAGGTTGCCTACCCCTGCATTATCCTTTTCTCTTAGAGAGCTCTGGTGCCACAATAAATTACAATTCCTGGGATTCCCTAGTCTCAAACTGGATTATTTTCTGCAGTGTGTTTTGGACTTTAGTTTCCCTCCTTAGGGATGTAGTGCATGCAGGTACAAAATATCAGTTGCTATTTTAGAAAGATGCCTTGTGAGAAAACTATTACAAGAAAACCCCACTTATCTGTGGATTAGGGACTGGAGGACAGTCAAAAAGTGAAATTAGTTGAAAAGTGGAATCCAGATTTTTATTATTTTATTTTAAAATGCATTTTGGCCACCAAAAATGTACATGCAAAAGTGAAATAACACATACAAGCATAAGGCAAAATGATCAAAAGCTTACTTTTAATGTCCTACTCCCAGTATATTACTGTATACTGTATATATATTGTATTATACTGTATACTGTATTATAAGGCTAAATTGTTATTTGTTGTTAACTGCCCACAAGTCGATCTCGACCCATGGCGACCCTATGGGTGAGACATCTCCAGGACCTTCTGTCCTCAACTGCTCTGCTTAATTCCTGCACCCCTTCATACCTGTGAACTCCTTAATAGAGTCCATCCATCTAGCATGTGGCCTTCCTACTTCCCTCTGCCTTTCCCAGCATTATTGTCTTTTCCAAAGAGTCCTCCCTTCTCATGA
>CM034710.1:40602191-40614743 GCA_020142125.1 Phrynosoma platyrhinos
AGGTAGGACCGGAACCACTGCAGAGCAGTGCCTCCGATGCCCAACTCCATCAGGCGGTCCAGAAGGATACCATAGTGACAGGCATGGGTTTTTTGCCTGTATATTATCCAGATTTGAGCTAATCTTCACAGTCAGTAATGACCTCAGTCACTCCATTTGAAAAGAAGGATCACTCACCAGAATTGAAAAGTCAGTTGCCCCCATGTTGTTGGCAAGTGCATTTGTAACACAGAATTGCATTTATCAGACCACTGGACCTACTATTCTTTAATTTTTGAAGCCACTGGTACTGCTACTTATAGAATGTATGTGGTTTACAAGCATATGTAACCTATTAGCTCTTAAATTATGGAAAGAGAAATGCTTGTAATCTAAACCAGCAATCAATGCATTTTAGAGGCAGAACTTACCTTCATCCCCAGCCTTCTAAACTACCTTTTCTCTAAACCTTAAAGGTCTTATCATTCTGGTGATTATGCCCCTAGTGAGCTCCACTTTAGAAGACCAGTGATTTAAACATATAGGAATTAATCATTTTAGGCCCTAGAGGTGCACTGTGAAGATGGTGTCAATCAATACAACTTGTAAGTCTGCATACCTTATAAAATATGAAACCTTTGCAATCAAGTATTACTGAGAAGATGGGATGCTCAGGGAGACACTTGCTAATGAAAAGTGATCCTCCTGTAGTTTAGGTTCCCATTGACCTTTACAAATGAGGAAATGTGGTACCATCTGACTTGAACAAAACACTTCTCTCTTGACATTACTATTCAAGGCTTGCTATTGTGAAAGTGTGAGGGTTGCTGCTCCTGCTACATTTATTCATACAATATATAGAGAATCCTTTGTTTTCTAAGTATCAGTGTGGAGTTTGTCATGAGAACCAAGTTTGTTAAAGGACTGCTGAGTTACACACTGCATTCAGATCCCCCAGGCTATTTGGCTGTAGGTTCCAGTTATCACTCTGATAATTGTGTCTGCAGTCCTCATTCTTGCAGGAATTGGTGTGTGGTTGTACTACTAATACTAATACTACTACTTGCTGCTGTTGTTGCATGCCTTCAAGTCATTTTTGATTTACAATGACCCTAAAGTGAATGGATCAGAGGATTTTCTTGGCAAATTTCTTCAAAGGGGGTTTGTCATTGCCATCCTCTGAGGTTGAGAGAGTGTGATTTGTCCAAGGTCACCCAGTGGGTTTTTATATTCAAATAAATAATCAAACCCTGATCTCCATAGTCCAGCACTCAAAGCACTACACTACACTGACTACTACTGCTACTACTGCTGCTGTTACTACTACTACTACTACTACTACTACTACAAAGCAATTAAAATTGTTGTTACATTTATTTCTGTCCTGCATTTTTCCCTGTTTGGGGCTCAAAGTGGCTTACAACAAATAAAAAAAACATATTATTAAAAAGCTACAAGATACAAAAGTTAAAATAACATTAAACAATCAAAAATTAAAACCAGATTAAAACATTTATCATTAAACATGCACACACACATTCCACAATGTGCCAGAGGATAAATGAACATAAATCAGACATTAGGAATGGGAATACACAGAAATCGGTGGCAGAACATTTCAATCTCCCTGGGCATCCCATCTCAGACCTCAGAACAGCTATCCTTGAACCAAAGAACTACAAAGATAGATTAGAAAGAGATACAGTAGAATTGGAATTTACCCACAAACTACAGTCCCTCAGCAATGGATTGAACAAAGACAATGGGTTTCTTACTCACTACACACACTTTAACACTATCTGACACCCATCCTCATAGGGGTGCTCTACATTCATTTATTCCTCTCACCACAGACTAGTCCCATTACAAAACTGGATCTTCCAGTTCAGCCCCATGCACAAAGACCAGTTTCCTATGTCTTTGTACACTAACAATTATAGTTAAGACTGGACCCGCCACTTCATTTCCATACACAAAGGATTAGTAATTTGAATTGACATCCTCACATATATATTTCTGTGCCTAGCCTCCACTCCATCAAATGCATCTGAAGAAGTAGACTAAAGTGTATGAAAGCTTATACTGCCAATTTCTTTCTTTCAGTTAGTCTCAAAGGTGCAACAAGAGCTCTCTACATACATTCCACAATGGTTAGCACGATCCAGCACATTATGCTGGTCTAATAGGTCTTAGGATCCAGTGTGGTGTAATGGTTTGAGTGTGAATTACAACCTCGGAGACCAGGGTTTGATTCCCAGCTCTCCAGTGGAACCCAGTGGGTGATCTTGGGCAAGTCACATGTTCTCAGCCTTGGGAGGAGGCAATAGCAAACTTCCTCTGACAAATCTTGCCAAGAAAACCCTTAGGGTCACCATGAGTTGGAAAAGACTTGAAGACACACAACAACAAATAAGCCTTATATAGTTGGTCATGAAATGCCTGTCTAAACCGAAATCTCTACTTATCTGTGAAAAAAATAAGGAAAGTACCAGTCTTGCATTTCTGGGAAATGGAGTTCCTGAGGCAGAAGCTGGATAAATGTCTAACGTCCTCTTTACTCTTAATGCAGTTGCTGTAGAGTGCAAATAAAGGAACCAGGCATTACTCCCACTTGCTGGAGTATGTTTTCAGACAATTTTAATTCAACTACTACAGGAACTTAAAAATAGTACTTCATTTAGTTTTATGTAGATGTCTTCTTGGATGTTACTCCTTTAACATAAAATTAACATAACAGAAACAACATGGAAGAATAGGGGTAGCTTCCTATGCCACAAATAAGAAAAATAAATTCAATGTTTCAGGAAACATTTTATTCAAAACTAAACATATGCACAAGTGAATTGAAACAACCAGGCCATGTAAGCCTTGTATGTACCGGTATGTGTATATATCTTTAGGTAGCATTATGACGACCCCATTAATATCTTTGGGCTTTCTTAGGCAAGGAATACTCAGAGGCAGTTTTGCCAGTTCTTTCCTGTGAAATATAGTCCTACATAGGTGCACAGAATCTTCTAGAGATCACTTGAAGACTTCTTCCTAAATGCAAAGATGTCTGGTTTGCCTTGTTTCTTTTTATCACACAGCATTTCATGGTAGCAATCTAAATGACTGCAGTTCTCTGAGGCTTTTGTTGACAGACATGGGTGAAGTCACTGAAAACCTGAAAACACAAAATTGGCCTATATCTTACTGAGTTGGGAGGGGGCATTAGGAATCTTCTCCAGCACATCTTCTCTTTTTGTGTTTCTCTTTCTTTCTGTGGGCAGAGTTAATCTGCTCTACAAAAACAGGCTTGTTTTAGTTCCATTAAACTTTTGTTAGAACTTTTGTTTTCTGTGATCCAATTCCCCTCAAACAGCTTATCAATTGTAAATGTTAGTCATATTTGACACTAACACATATCTTCTCCTTCCTTTATAAAATGATCTTTTTTTAAAAAAAGACCAAAGGTGATGTGCATACTCATATTTTATGAAAACAGAAATAGTGAAAGGAGCATGAAAGGTATACAGACTTCTAAGCTTAGTTTAAAAATGTAAACAGTTAAAACATTTGGAAATAAATACAGTGTGCCCTAGGTATCTACTGGGGTTTGGTTCCAGGATCCCCCATTGATACTAAAATCCGTGGATGCTCAAAACCCATTATATACAATGGCATAGTAAAATGGTGTCCCTTATATAAAATGGCAAAATCAAGGTTTGCTTTTCAGAATTTATAGATTTTAGAAGTATTTTCAAGCCATGGATGCATGAATCCATGGATAAAGAATTAGTGGGCATGAAGGGCCAACTGTACTTTAAAGTGAATGATAGATTTCACAATATTTTTCTTCTAAGCAGCAGTTTCTACACATCCTCCTCGATTGGGTGCTGGGTTCTGAATGGCGGGAGCCACATGGAGTTGACCTTTATACAGCCAACCAAATCCTGCAGGAAATCGCGTAAGATCTGCAGCTCTCACAAGATCTCACATGATCTGGAGTGAGATTTTGCCCCAAATTATGTTGTCAAATCTTGCAATGCCAGTAGACATCAGCACAGTACAGTGCCAGCTCCCAAGTGCACTCACTGCAACAGGAGATCCCTCCTTATCATTGGAGTGAGTCTAGTATCTGATTGGGAGACCCCCATTGAAAGCCTGGTGCTATGGACTATATTTCAGTTGTGATAAGCTGACAGGTAGCTTGAAGGCACATGTTCTTTTCTCCTGTCTACCGCCATATAATTTTTTCTTTAATTTGAACAGTGCTATTCTCTAGAATCTGTATTTTGGACTGTCCTTTCTAGTCTTGAATAGGCATTAGCATCAAGAGGTGGAGTAGAAGGGGAGGGAAAATGTCTGCCATTGCCCTATTTCATATGCCAGTTTTCTCATTTAAGCCTTTTCTGTTTGCATGGCAGACTTCATATATGACTGTGTTAGACATCTTCAGCTTTCTAGCAAAATGATTAGCCACAGAGGTGTAGGGCTAAAGCTGCTTATAGAGGAGTCATAATAATTTGAGTACAGAGTTAATGCTGAGAGACAAAAAACTTTTTTTAAAAAAATTATTGACTTTAAAGAGTCTCTGCCTCTCTTAGGGCCTGAAGAGACTGCCAGAAATAATCCATCTTGAGACCACTTACCTGCCCTGGTTCAGTGCTAGGGAATCATGGAAACTGTAGTTTATTGTGGCACCAGAGCTCCCTGACAGAGAAGGCTCAATATCTCAGAAGAACTACAGTTCCCATAAAATCCTATAAAGTCTTTAAAGGTCCATAGTATGCTCATTCTTCCTTCTACTCTTAAGAGCTGGCAGCAGAGCTACAATAGAGGCTATCCACTTTGACTCATTTAACATGATATGTGTATAGAAGCTGTCATTGCTACAGCAAGATGAAGAACAGTTGTCAGCAACAGTGTAGAGCTTGCAACCTACCTTGAATTTTATCAGTTTCCATTTGCATTGATAAATTTTCATTAGGCACCCTGTGTCTTTTGCTTTCTAGTATGATGGGTTCCATTTGACCTGTACATATGATTATTCTCTTCGGCATAAGAAAGAGTTGCAGTCCAGTGTCTTTGTTGCAAAGCATTGTAGCGTTGCAGTAGTAGCGTTCAAATATATTTTTTCTTTTTTTGGTTTTCATTTTAATAACTTTTCTATACTCCTCCCTTTTTCCCGAACTGTCTGAATTCTTTGAGAAAATGTATGATCATCTCTGCCATTTACTCCAGCTCCTCTTATGAAGAAATCAGGATCCTTCTAATTTTACAGTTTGGTAATAACATAAATTTAATCTGCCTACCTTCCTTCACAGGAAACATTCCTTTGGAGAGAGGTAGGTGTCTGTTCTGACTTGCAAAACCAGTGTAGAGACATGTCTTGATGTGTAAACTGTGGGTTCAGCTTGGAACAGGTCATGAATATTATGAAATTTCCCAAGACGCACCTTCCAGGCCAAGGGAATTAGTTGTTTGACAAAAGTAGGACCTTTAGAACCAACCTCTCCATCTTCTACCACCTCTGAAGGATTAGAAGGATAAACTTAATATTCTTGTTATTGACAGCTGTGATGCCTGTTTTCTTTAGGACTTCTTCTTTAAGATTTACAGAGTAGGGCTCACTCAGTCTTACCACCTTCACAGGCATGGTTCATGAGGACTTAGGAGAGAACCTTCTCTGCAGCTGCTCCCAGGCTGTGGAACTCCTTTCAACAAGATGTCTGGTTGGTCTCCTCCCTCCTGTCTTTCTACCAGCAGGTGAAGACATTTTTTTGGGGGGGGGGGCAGGCTTTAACTATAGAGTTGCAGTGTGTGAAGTGGTGTGGTCTCTTTCTCTCCACACACACAAATCTTTTATTGAAACTATGTTTTAGTGTTTTAGCTGTTTTTTTAATGTTGTTTAATTCCTTTTTATCTTTTGTAAAATAATGTTTTGGTTGCACGTTTTAAAACTTATTGCAAGCTACCTTGGATCTCATTTTGGGGGGAAAGGTAGAATATAATTGCAATAAATAAACAGGTAAAGATCTATTTTAAAGAGCAATATAAACCACTTCTTCTCTAAAATGTTTTATTTCTGACTAGTCAACTTTTATACAAATATTAATTTAGCTGGAATAAAATAAATATATATATAGTCACACTTGCATTGTGGAGAAGCTGATACAAATGATAGAATATAGTTAGTTAGTCAGAAAATCCAAGATTTTAAATATAGTTATTTGGGTCACATCATTATATTCACTACCTTTTGAAAAGTACAATGTGCCCTTGGTATCCACTCAGGTTTTGTTCAAGGACCCACCTACCCTGTGGATATCAAATTCCTTGGAGACTCAAGTATTATTATATACAATGGCATAGTAAAATGGTATCCCTTATATAAAATAGCAAAATTTCTATTATTATTATTGGAATATTTTCGAGGGATGGATAGTTGAATCCATAGATAAAGAGTCGGTGGATATGGACAGTCAACTGTATTATTGAAAATCCTACCACAGCAAAAATAAGGGTAATAACAGAATTGGGGTGGGTTCCCCTTTTTGGAGACAATAAGCTCTATATGATAGAACTTTCTTTTGAGAACTTTGAGCTTTCACAAGTAGGTTGTTTTCACCAGGTACCTCAGTCCAATGTTCTATAAGACTTCAAAAGTAAGCCTTGTACACAGTTATTTGTCCTTGGAAGACCTGAAGTTCTTTTCATATTTGCTAGTTACAATGGGCCCTTGTTATCCACTGGGGTTGGTTCCAGGATACCCCATGGATAACAAAATCTGTAGATGCTCAAGTCCCATTAAATATAATGGCATAACAAAATGGGGGTCCTTGGAAAATAAAGGTTTGCTATTTGGAATGTATACTTTTTTTGAATATTTTCAAGCCATGGATGCTTGAATCCATGGATAAAAAAATCTTTGGATAAGGAAGTCTGACCATGAGGATATGCAGACAGGCGGCTCTGGGCCACTCCTAGCGGCGGATCAGGGCCACGGCAACTGCACGCTGCGGCCCCAATCTTCCCTTTTTCTGCTCCTTTTACGGGCAGCAAAAGGCTGCCCTAAGAGCTGGCGGCCTGCGGTTGGGATGGCTGCCATACAGCTGCCCCTGCCCCAACTCCACCCCCAGGCCAGCCCTTTAGGCTGGTCTGCAATGCCTCTAAATATTTTTACTTGATAGTCTTAGGTTCCTAGATTGGCAGCTGTTCTTTGAACAATATTTAGGTTCCAAACAGCCTTCAAATGTCCAGTACATCATACAGGGGTTCCTAACTAAAGATGTGAAGGCCTTGGGTGGGTGAGTGGGGGGAAATTCAGGGGAAATTTTTTTCAGTGCCCTTTTTGCTGGAAAAATTGAATCACAGAGTATGGAATATCTTCTTTTAGAGTGATGCATAACATATTTTAAAATAATTTATTGATATATTTGTTGTTTTCTATGGTTAATTGCCCTTGAGTCGATCTCCTAGCCCTTTCCATCCTCCACTGCTCTGTTTTTAGTCCTGTAGATTTAGGTCCTTGACCTCCCTAATTAGTCTTGCCATCTGCTGCACTGTATTTCTCTCTTTCTACTGCCCTGTATCCAAGCATGAATGTGTTTCGAGTGAATCATGCCTTCTCATGATGTAGTCAAAGTATAATAGCCTCACTTTTATCATCTTGACTTTCAAGGAAAGATCTGGTTTCATCTATTCAAGGACCCATTTGTTTGTCTTTTTGGCTGTCCATGGTATCTTCCACGCTCTTCTCCAGCACCACATCTCAAATGAGTTTATTTTCTTCCTACCTGCTTTCTTCACTCTGTACATGGTAATAAGGAAAACAATGGCTTGTACGATTCTAACTTTTATGCTCAGTTGTATATCTTTCCTCTTCAGGATCTTATCTAGTTCTTTCACAAATGCCCTTCCCATTCCTATTATTTTTTTTCTGCAGTCACCATTCTGATCTATAGTTGATCCTAGATATGGGAACTCTTTAACTATTTCAATTTTTTTCATTGTCTAGGTTGAATTTATTTCTTCCATAGTCATTATTTTTATTTTCTTTATATTCAGCTTTAAGCCTGCCTTATCACTTTAATCTTTCACCTTCTGTAGTAATTGTTCCAAATTTACTCTCACCTTATTTGTAAAAAACTATGTAGCAGATAGATTTTTATGTAGACATATGTACAATTTCTTTCATAATTGAAGTTCTTCCTCTTGATTTCCTTTTCTCACTTATTTTTTATGGAAATGAGGGCTTTATGTCTTCTTGACTCTAGGGCAAACTAGAAGAAGCAAAATAGTTTTCTTTGAATAAAAAAAGAAACCATCAATACTGGTAAAACATTCATTCAGAGTTTTTATACGCCTGACAGTTTAGAACCTTGTAACTCTCTTGTAACAAAAATATAAAAGTAAATTCAATTTGTAATTATTTTCTGAATAAACTATACTTTTAATATATCAAACACGATCTTTTTATGCCAAGCCAAATTATGTTCTAACAGTAAACAGACTGTCATTCTGTAATGGGTGTTAACAACCCATTTTTCACTTTTTTCAGAAAATGCTAGGAGAGATAGGTAGTTTCTCTGGAAAAAAGAAGGGGGGAAAACATTTTCCTCCCATGACTTCAAAAATTCTGGAAATTTTACATCTCTGTTCCTCATGGTCAGCAAAAGCATACAATAGTGGCCTAGTTATCTCTATCCTGATGTAGCAACACCAGTTTAATCTGATGAAAGGCACTCCTTACACAGGCAAGCTGGGCTTTGATGAAAAAGTTGGTATAAGAGTGACCCCAGACAGCAACTTTGCCCCTTTAACGAAAGCAAGCATATTTTAAACAGGTTGAACAGCATCTGTCTGAACAGGTAATCCATCTACCTACAGTACCTCCATCTCATCCTGTTTTGATTTCCCAGTTTATTGACCTTGTTGAGTTTTCATTTTATTGGAGAACTCAGTGTTAATCAGCATATTAATGGCAATTAACCTCAAATCCCCACATACCTTTTTCCTAGTACTTGCCTGTAAATTGGGGTGAAGAATGTGTTGTCTGCCATATGTTGTTTATCATCTCTCACGATTAGCTATACTGGGTAGGGCTGATGAGATGGAGTGCAGTGCAACAACATCTGGAAGGCCACATGTTCCTTATTTCTGTGGTAGATATTGTGTGCTAGCTGAGGTTCGGGAAGTAGCAAAAATCAATAAAATCAATTTCTACTTGGAGTAAATACATTTTGTACTGGAATGGATGTTTCAACCTGAGCATTGACTTAGATGTAATTAGACTGAAGACTTTTATTATAAAATCATCCTGTGACAAGTCAATATGATCTTTCCTAGATGATCACTGCTCTTGTCAGCTGCATTTCTCAGTGATTCCCAAACTCTGGTCCTCCAGATGTTTCGGACTTCAGCTCCCAAAATTCATAACTGTTGGCCAGGCTGGATGGGAGCTTCTGGGAACTGAAGTCCAAAACATCTACAGGATCAAAGTTTGGGAATCCGTGCTTTAAAATATCACCTGGACATTATTTTGTTAATTTGTATTATTTATTTATTTGTTTGTTTATTATATGGTGAGGCACATATTACCTCAGGGTTTATTATTATTCCTTTTTGGTTGAAAAAGTAACAGTCCCACAGGGCTGAAGTTGTTGCTTTTGAGTTATCTGGTTCGGCTATAAATTGTACTGCACTTTTAACACACAGCCTAATAGATGTTGATTGTAGTATTAGGCCAGGCATCTGCATAATATTATTCATTTGTCTTTCTCAAATTCAATTAACCATATCTGAATTTTAATAGCACATCCTAATTGAATAAAATATTGGTAATATGCAAAAACCATTAAAGTTTCTTTTAACAAATGCAGAGTCCAGGATGTCTTGTAAACTGCAGATACAATAATATTTACCAGATTTTAAATGATACCTTTTTTTATCCCTGATCATCTGCCTAGCCACCAAGGGAAAAACTTGATGCTCTTGGTTCCTTAGCCTGAAACTCCAGCTTAGGGATCATGCCAAAGTAGCTTAGAGTCCAGAGATACAGCATTGTCCCAAGTACAAGTGATGTCACTAAACAAGAATGATTTCACCTTTTTATGGACACCATGTTATGACCTAAATACAGGAAAATAGATTTTACTTTAATGGTTTGTATCTGTTAGTTCCAGTTTTGACTTTCAGATAGCCATGTTAGTTTTGTGTTAAAGTGACCATTGCAGATTTGTATGAAATAATAATTTTAGAGGTCATTTATTGAGAAACACACAAGGTGAATGTGGAGGTGGAGATATATTAGTAGGATAAAAAAATTCATGTAATTGTATTAGTTTAACAAATCTCAAGTGATGTTTTCTCAAATTGATTTTAGACCATGTAGTCAATCTGCTTCTCAGTCTAGGGTGAATCATGATCTGGTAGCTTGTAGCTAGTTTGAATATTTAAGGCATATGTAATTCACCAGTGTGTTTCTTTTTTACTAACCACATTTGTACCACATTTGCTATAACATCTTCAGATTTCTGCAGTCTAAAATGCTGTTAATTTTAAAATGATAGCTGGGTTTCTTAAGCTGTATATAGAGCATATATTCCTCTGTTTAAGAGCAGGTTTTGAAGGTGACATATTGTCCTCTCATGTTAGTGAAGATAAGCAGAAGATATAGGAAGGGGGAAGAATGGTTTGGAAAATAATATTTCAGCAAATTATGTTATATAAAACTGATATACTATAGTTTTGCAGGGAATGTATAACAGAGCAAGTTAAATATGTCATATATATATATATAAAAATCAAAATAAATTAAAAAAGATAAACAGAACAAGATCCTTCATTTCATAACATTTCTATGATTTGTATGATACAATAGAGGAAACCAACTTATTAGTTTTGTTATGCATGCTTAGTTAGAATATACTGAAGTAGAAGTTAATATTTGTGCAAGATTAATTTTGAAGCAAGTTCTTCTTATAATCACATGCTGAAGTTTTTCTGTCATAATATTCTTTAGCAGAAAACATTACTTCATGTTGTCTTATCAATTGTACATGCCAAACTCAAGAGGTTTTTTTGGAACAGGCCAAAATTCTAAGTCCTCCTTTATGTTTCCCACATATTAGCCAACAAGTTATTTGTGGAAAGCCCACAAGCAAGGCGGGAAGCAAATAGCCCTCCTCTGGTGTTTCCCAGCAGCAGTTAATATTCTGCCTCTGAATTTGGACCAGCTAACTTGACTTCAGAAACACAAGCCTTCAGCAGTTCAGAAAAAGCTTTATTCAATAAGCAGAGATAATCACAGCACATAGTTGTCAGGACTGAGGAATTTTCCCCAGTTAACATGAGTATACTTAGAGTTCAAACAGTTCACCCATAACAAAAACCGTCACCCCATTTGTCAGCATTTCAAAACATATTCTTTTCCCAGGTCTCCCCCATACCTTATTTTCCTTCTGTACTATGCTAGGATTCCCACAAGAACGACCTTGGTAATTGGGAACTCATTTCCTCCCCACACATCTGCTCATTATCCAAGGCCACACCTGATACACAATCTTTACTTTTCCCAGCTTCACTCATAAGACATCATAACCCCTCATCGTGCATTTACACACATACATTCAAACACAGTAATTGAGCATTGTAACAATTAAGGATGACAGAACCATCTCTGGACCATGTTTCTGACAGTACCTGAAGATTGCATACTTTCATAATGGTTAGTAGTAGTTCTAGACCTACAGTAATGAACTTGTCTAACCCTCTTTTAAAAACTATCTAAAAATTATTGGCAATGGCTACATTTTGTGACTTTGCATTTTATAAATCCATTATGCCCTATGAGATGTACTCTTATCCATTCTACTGCCTGACATTTCTGTTGGATGGCTTTACTTATTTATTGATTTGGAGTATTTATATCCCACTCTTTATGTTTTTGAACAAGAGAAGTCTCATTCATTTTTTTTTTTTTATCTTTAGTGTCCCTGCGTAATTTTACAATGTTTTGTCTTCCTGTAGCTGCTTTGAGAGAGGGAGAGAGAGAGAGAGAGAGAGAGAGAGAGCGCACACAAGTACTTTAGTCTGATCTTGTAGCAAAGACTCTTCAGTTCATATTTGTTGCTCTCTTCTTTACAGCTGTTACGGTATTCATGGAATAAGGTAGGGGTAGGCAACCTTTCCCTTTTAAGGGCCGAGGGACTTCAGCTCCCAGAATCCCAGGAGCTATTGGCCAACATGGGACTATTGGCCAACACGGCTGAGGCTTCTGGGAGCTGAAGTCCCTCGACCCTTAAAGAGGAAAGGTTGCCTACCCCTGGAATAAGGCGACTAGCACTGTACATGGCATACACAGGGCTGAGCAACTCTTTTAAGTTCCTTTCCTAACAATCTGTAGCATGAAATCCACTTTCTTCACATCTCCTGTGAATAGGATGATGTTGTGAACAATCCACTGTTACCCCAAGATCTCAGTCATTGTTGATTTAAGCCTCCACACACACACACACACACACATCAGCATATGGGTGCACATGTGTGTGTGTCATTCCTTCTAGGCACAGCATTGTTTTTCTTTTC
>CM034710.1:40626571-40637730 GCA_020142125.1 Phrynosoma platyrhinos
TGCCTTTTCTCTGTCCCCTGTTAACTTTTTGCCATCTTCTCTACACAGCGGCCCTACCATTTCCTCCTTCTTCCTTTTGCTGCGGACATACCCCAAAAAGCTCTTTTTATTGTTCTTAACCTCTCTAGCAAGCCTGAGTTCATTCTGTGCTTTAGCTTTTCTGACTTTACCCCTACATGTGCTAGCTATTCACCCCTACATGTGCTAGCTATTCATTCTGTGCTTTAGCTTTTCTGACTTTACCCCTACATGTGCTAGCTTTTTAGTGATTTCCCCATTTTTCCATTTCTTATACATGTTCCGTTTAAAACTTAGTTCAGTTGAAAGTTCCTTAGTCATCCATCCTGGTTTCTTGAGGCACCTCCCATTTTTCTTCCTCATTGGAACTGTTTGAAATTGTGCCTTCAGTATCTCCCTTTTGAGAAACTCCCATCCATTTTGAACTCCCTTCTCTTTTAGTATTCCTCACCATGGGATCAACCCCAGTATTTTTCTAAGTTTACTAAAATCAGCTTTCCTAAAGTCTAGAATGCGTGTCTGACTATGCCTGGCTTCTCCTTTCCACTGTATAATAAATTCCAGGAGAACATGATCACTCCCGCCTAAGGATCCAACCACTTGCACCCCATTAACTAGGTCACCCCATTAACTAGGGTAAATAAGCCCGCCTTAGGTCTAATTTCAAACCTGGAAGAAAGCAAGTATAGGTTTTATAGGTCTAAGTAGATAGTGTCCATTTTCTTTATCTGGGGGAGGATTTTTTTTAATAGAAAAGCACTAGCAGGTTTTCTTGTTTGCCTAAAAAGCTCCTTATCTAGAATCAACAAAACAAAAGAACCAACAACAAAGAGTCAGACAAAGTAAAGTGGAAAGGAGAGTAGGAGAGGGATCATGGGACAGTCTGCCCACTTTAATGTTGCCTTAGCTATCCAATGCAGGAGGGACCCAACACGCCAAGGCTTCCTCCACTGAGCAGTAGGCAGGAGATATCTGAACCAGTGTGTTTGGCCTGCTTCTACATAGGACCATGGTAAATACTGTCCAGAATGCCACAGCCATGTTTTCACAGTGATCTGCCCATCTGTTGCAAATTCAAAACTAATCCTCAGCTACATGGGATTAATGGAGGTCTCAGTAATGGTTTTCCATTAAATGTCCAAATAAGTAAACAGCCTGAAAAAAGAAGATATTGGTACCACCACCTTCCATGAGGCAATAGAACAGGACCCTGCAACTGTCACTGATTCCTCTTTATGAATAGGTGAGACGCCAGAATGTTCCAGCTATCTGGATCATTCAGAGAAGGAGACAGTATTCATCTAGCCATTGTGTCACAAATGTTTCAGCCCTGCCCTGACTTGAATAAGAGTTCCTCAGAGAGGAAGTAACGCCACGCTGTTATAACTGCTGGGGATGGAAGCCATAGCCAGACATGGATACCTCTTTTCCTCTCATACAAGGTCAGATATTGGCTTCTGTAGTTTCTGTGATCATTTTTGCTTTCACTGCTGCTCCATATCACAACCACCTTCCACTGCAGACACTAGAATCCCAGTAAGCCATATTGGAGAAGATGGGATCCCATGTCCCAGAAAGATGTTGGAGGCAAGTCCATTAAGATTTTTGAATAGAAAGAGGTTATTTCTTCATCCTGTTACCTTGATGATATACGAAAGAGACAGAGAATATCATCCCCAGTGACATCTACTTTAGGACAAACATCCATGTACTTAAGACTTATTTAGATAGACAGATTTCCCTCCCAAACCATTGAGCTACAAGTCATCTTGACAGTTATCTGTGAGCTTTCGAAGGAGAATGTTTTGGATGAACCAACGTGACATAGTCCTTGCTTTGCTCAGGGCAGCCAAACAAGCCTGAACTTTTGCCCTTAAATTAACGAAGATGACAAAACTTTTATCTGCACCAGCGCCTTCATTTTCTTGTTTTTATGTCAATTCAACTCCCAATTTATGGCAGTCTTTTCCTAGGGTTTTCTTGGCCAGATTTATTCATAGGGGTTTGTCATTGCCTTCCTCTGAGTCTGAGAGAGTGTTGCTTGCCCGAGGTCTTCCAGTGGATTTCCATGGCTGAGTGGGGATTTGAACATTCGTCTCCTGGAGTCCTGAAACCAGTCTACTTCATTGGCTTTCCACTAGCTTCCTTCAATTGCATCCTGATTAAAGAATATGATGAATGTTTTAATGTTGTTTTGTTTTGAGAGGGAATGTTTTAATGTTGTTTTGTTTTAAACGCTGCTGTCCCCCGCCCCGATTGCCTAGCAGAGGGGCGGGCTACAAATAAAAATTTATTATTATTATTATTATGAAGCTCTCAATTGACCATCATGTTGATGAATTGATGATCTGAAGCTCTTTTCTGAAGAGGCGTTGATTCTTTCGCCCTGGGAAGCAGGGAACATCAGTGCTTGCAAAGGCCACCTTTACCTGGCTCAATTAAGTCTTTAAAAAGGACATCTTGGACATAGAAGCCAGGGTCATGTTTAGAAATGTCTCTGTCTCTCATTGGCTTTCTGATTCATGCATCTTTGAATACTATGTATTTTAAAGAATTGGCAGAAATACTTATAAATTTGGTGGCTATATATGTTCTAATGTTGTAAAGTTGACCATATCAGTGTGCCCTTTTTAAAATGCATATTAGGCCTTGGTTCTTCTTTGTCATCTCTCTGACTCACACATAAGGGTCATAGAGCTGCATTTTGGTAGTAAACCTGCTCCTTCACCGGCATGCATATAAGCCATGTGTTCCTGCCAGTTCTTTTTTGTCCATCATAATGTTAGGATCATTACAGACTCTCAGCGTTTTGACATCTGTCAGCTCACCAGTTCGTCTTTTTGCTCTCCAAGGGCTTATGGCCCTAAAGACTTTCTTCTAGAATTGTAGGGCAAAAATCTCATTTTTGGAAAATCTCACTTATTGTCTACTCTCTCTGGGTGAGGATCATGTGGTTATCTCGTGACTATTTTGCCAAGCCTGTACGCACCAAGCAAGGCATAAAAGAGCTTCTCTTTTTAAGGCTTTGGAGTAGGAAGCAGCCCTTCAGAGCCTGCAATCCAGAATAAGCTGCTTTATACAGCTTCAGTTGATATTTACCCATACCTATCTTCAGCCATAGAACTAGAGTACTTGGTGAACTAGACCCCTCAGCTCCTTACCAAACCATCTCAGAGAGGGCACCATTGCCTCTGATACTGAAAGAGGCTCCTAAGCCGCCTTCTAAGGCTCAAAAATCTAGAGACATTCCGGCTGTGCCTGTCACATCTCTAGAAAAAGAACTGCAGAAAGACAAATGGCCAGCCTCTTCAGTTTCAACAGAGGAGGCGGAGGGCCAGCCTCCAAGCATCACATCGTAAGATTCAGCGGTGTCAGGACCCTCTATTCAAGATGTGTTCAAGATTCAAGCCTTTAGTTCCTTCTTGGGAGAATTGATTCTTGACAAATCTTCCCTCTCCTGAATCCCTCCTCTTAGTCACTACAAGGCTCTGGGTTCAATGCTGAGAGCATTGGTACCTGAGGTGCTGGAATGTGTCAAATCCAGCAGAGAACCTTGACCTCCCAATCCATCTTGATACCAGCATAGGTGTCAACCCCAAGAGGATTCACAATACCACAAAACACAAGGTATTGACACCAACATTTTCCCTCTTTAACCTATTATAAGGTTTTGAGACTGTAGTTTATTGTGGCACCAGAGCTCTCTGAAACTGACTTTTATTATTTTACTCATTGTTTTAACTTAGATTGTACACCTCTGGCAGGTTTTATTTGTTATTTGTTTTATTCTTGATTGTCTTTTGTACAGCGCTGAGTACACTGACCGCTCTAGAAATAAACTTTAATAATAATAATAATAATAATAATAATAATAATAATAATAATAATAATAATAATAATAAAGTCTCAATGTCTCAGAAAAAAATACAGTTCCCATGATTCCCTAGCACTGAGCCAGGGCAGTTAAAGTGGACTCAGTTTGCACTATTTCTAGCAGTCTGCAAAGGCCCGTAGTGTGAGAAGAAAGTATTATCTTCATTCCGACCTATGGTGGTAGTCTGGACCCTCCCAATGAGTAACCTGATCACTGTTCAACTTAATTATCAGTTCTTTGTTCTCTTTGTCAACAGGTTCTCCTGGCAATGCATGCTAACGTTGAAGACAGAGGTGTCAAAGGAGATATAACACCTTTAATGGCTGCTGCTAATGGAGGGCATGTCAAAATTGTCAAGTTGCTGCTAGCTCATAGTGCTGATGTCAATGCACAGTCTTCAACAGGTAATAAATATGTTATAATTAAATGTAATAAGAATACAAAGCAACCTTGAAATTCATTACATGTTCCATACTTATTATTGAAGAAATTCACATTTGCAAAAAAGAATGAGTGCAGCAAAACATCAAGACAATCAAATACACTGATCTGAGAAGATGCATACTAAGGTGCAGCTGGCATAGAACAATTTGCAGAAATGCTAGTCAGTAGTCTGAAGAGCTAGCAAATGCTGGATCCCAGTTCAACTCCCTTTCACAATGAAGGCTGTCAAAATTCATGCATGACTTCTGTGACTTTACAAATCTACACACCTCTTTCCTAAATGTAAATAGAATATTTCTCGGCAAACATCCTTTACCCCAAAATTTGACTTTTGATAGTAGGTCCCCTCCTTGTCAAATTTCTTGGTTTCTTTGCTGTTGTATTGATGTCAGATAAGGATTGAGGTAGAACATCACACAATGCCACTTCCCAAATTTTACTTCGGTCCCTTATTATCTGCTGAAATTTAAGCCGTTTGCATTACAGTGTTATGGTATAGTCTGGCCAACATTTCTGTATCAGTTTGAGGTCTCAGGTTGATATATATCAGGATGGGATGCAATCAATACAAACAATTCAACATAAAAACATAGTCCACAATTTAGGATAAAACTATTAATGGCAAATCAGATGTGAACCATCATCAGTAAGACACCATTCATGGGGAAATAGCAGAGCCTTAATTTGCTTTAAAAGAATACTAATCCTTTCCCTTATTTTAGCTGATAACTCAGACTGAGAAGTGAGAAGGCAGCAAGAGTAAAGAGGGAGCGGCTTTAGGGCCAGCTGCTCCCAAACATTAACAGTGGGCCTCAGTAGATGCCAAGCAGTGCTTCTTCCTCTTCCTTGTTCTGTGACTTCTTCCTCTTCCTTGTTCTGTGACTTCATCCTAGTAATCTTCAAAATGCTTCTTTCTTATCTCAGTTGTGTTTACAGTTGTCCTTAATAATGGCTTAATGCTATTGCAGTTCTTCTCCAGATTCTTTGTTTCAAAAAGATGTTCAAACTATAGTTAGGTCTTTCTTTTTATATATCATTTATTCCAGGATAGCAACCCCACATTTAGACTCTGGTTTCTTTAGGTGTTGAGGAATTGAATTAGAGGTTGAATTGAATTCATTTATTAGCATTTAGCAAGTTTCAGACCTCTTAACTTGCCACTTTAATTTTAAGTGTAGTCAGTAGCAAAGCACCTGCTGTTGTACCATGTGATTTAATGAAACCACAAAATCTGTAGATAGCAAAATTGATAATTTACATGCTAGCTTTGTCTTGGTTCAGGACCCAAGGCAACTCACAGAAAATAAAACAAAATTAAGTAAAAACTTAGCCTATATACTCAACTATAAGTCAGCCTCATGCATAAGTTGAGGGCAGGTTTTTGGGCCAAAATTATGGATTTTGATATGACCTCATGTATAAGTCAAGGGTAAAACTTAGTGACATATAGCAAAGGATTCTAAAGGATGAAGCAAAGCAAAACAATGCCAAAGAACTTACAAAATTCCAGCAGACATAGTTCTTTGTGCTCACTCTTAAGGCTGAATGGATGAGAGGGTAGAGGAGATCAGTGATTCCAGGACATATTATACTCTCGCTTTTCACCAGGGGATGGTTCCTTCTTTTAAATAAGAGTTCAGATACAGTACTTACATTGACCCATGGGCAAGTTGACTTAGGTTTTTGGGATCAATTTTTTGACCTAAATTTCTAGACTTACACATGAGTGTATACAGTAACAATGAAATTAAAACATAATTAAAAGGTTGTTGTTTTTAAAATAATAAACTAAACAACATAAAATAATTTAAATATATAAAAATTAAAACTGGAGCACTTATTCACTCCATAAGAAGGTTCCCTACAAGCATTTATTCATTATCATAATTAATGAATAATTATAATTTGTTAACTTTTAATTTTTCATTACATGCCTGTTTGAACAAGAAGTTCTTATGTAGTTTTAACAATTAAGGGAGTAAGAAAGGCTGTGTCCTTGATAATTTATTATCCAGTCTCCCTCCCTCTCTCTCGCTACACACACACACACACGCACCTATATTGGATAACAAATGGACAGCCCTTCCTACTCCCTTAATTGTTACCAAACTTCCTTTGGTAAATGGCCTGCTTGACTACAGCTTACCTATGCTGATGAATGTTGATAGAGTTCTTTTATAGAAGAGATTCTTCTATTTGTAAAGTCTGTTGCGTGTCCCATAATTTTGGTTGTAATGATGAGTCTGATGCTGCTTGAATGGACAAAAGGTACAGTCTTCCCTTCTGTAAATATTTTTAGTAGGCTGAAATAAATTCAAGCAGCTGTTCAGCAGTGTGCATTGAATCCATTTTGATTATTCCCGATATCATTGGATTTCATCACCCCATCTTTCAGTTTTAGGGGCAGATATTATACATATAGTTTTCCAACAATTGACCTCAAACTAATTGAGTATTAATTAAAGAGGTCTGATCTCTCCCCCCCTCCCCACATACACACAAACACACACTGTCACAATGCTTGTTTTCAGCCAGCTGACAGGCACTTTTCCAGAATTATTAATTTCTGTGAAAAGCTCTGACACTAGTTACTGCTTGCCTTTATCAGTTCTGCAGGGATGCCATCAGGTGAAGAGCCTTACTGGGTAGGAGTACAAAGATTAAATCACTATTTTTTCAATTTCTCTTTTTCATACAGACTCCGTGCCCTGTGCCTAGAGTTTCACAGGGTTCCCTGGTCTTCTAAAAGAGATTTGTGCAAATAGCCCCTTTTCTCTCTTGTTCAAAGAAAGATTATTATATTGGTTTCACAGCCTACCACATGTTATCAACAGGAGTTTTTTGACAATCAGTGATTGTGATACTATCCAGGAATATAGAGATCAGTGAGGTTTTTCCAGAAGATGTGACACCTTCAACTTTTTGTGGATTGTGCTATTGTGATGCTGCTTATGGCGATTTAATTCAGATGTTTTGTCAATCCATCTGGAATTCTCCCAAAGCAGTTATCATCACTGGAACCATAGTTGTAACCCTTTCTTAGCAAAAGGTTGTGAAATATTGAGGCCTCCATGTTGTTGTTACATTTCTATCCTGCCCTGTAACATCAGAATTTTTTTTTTGTAGGTAAAGTCAGCCAGATGTTGATTTTTCTTAGGCCAGTCAGTGAGTTCCAGTGAAAATTTGATGAAATATCAGTGAAAATGATCAATGCTTAGATATCCAAGTACTATAAATCTTTTTTTCTTTCTTTTCCTGAAATCAGGCAATACAGCACTCACATATGCTTGTGCTGGAGGCTACGTTGATGTTGTGAAGGCCCTGTTGGAGTCTGGTGCTAGTATTGAGGACCACAATGAAAATGGCCACACTCCCCTTATGGAGGCAGGGAGTGCTGGACATGTGGAAGTTGCCAGAGTTCTGTTAGAAAATGGAGCTGGAATCAATACTCATTCCAATGAATTTAAGGAGAGTGCTCTCACGCTGGCTTGCTACAAAGGTACAGTGTTGAAATCTCTCAACCATAGCAATTAACTAAACAAAAATTAACAGTACTGTTCAGTGTACATTTCAATTATTAGGATTATTATTTTTTCATTAAAAAATCCTATTTACATTTCTGACTTTGTTCTAGCAAATAAAGGGAGATATGTTGTTTTATTTCTGATCTAAATAATAATAAATGTCATTGGAGTTCAACCTTGTCTATATCTGGTTTTCATGAAGACTCTTATCCTCTGAGGAGAATAGCTTATTATAACCATTCAGTGCTGGCATATGCTACAAAATAAATTGCATGGAATATTTTTACTAGGATACAGTTAGTGTTCAGTGTTTGTGGTATAGTTCTGTTTCTTTCTGCTAGGGAATGGGATTTAGAATTTGTAGAAGTTGGAAACAGATTGAAGCAATGGGGAAGGAGTGCTCATAGGCCATTTGTACAGTTTAAACATACCGTATTTTCCGGCGTATAAGAAGACCCGCGTATAAGACGACCCCCCATTTTTCCAGTCAAAATATAGAGCTTTAGCACCTCCATCCTCCTTATCCTTATACCCGGCGTATAAGACGACCCCCCCACTTTAACCACAGATTTTGCAGGTTAAAAAGTAGTCTTATATGCAGGAAAATAAGGCAAGTATTTCCATTCTTTGTGGTTTAGAATAGAAAAAGGTTTAATTTCTGGTACTAACTGAATAACTATAAACAACTCCATAAGTTTGGGGATATTTTTTCAGTTATTTGGATAAACTGCTTTTTAAGACACTTAATAAATTTCAGAGATTATGAACTTTGTGTTGTTGTTGTTGTTGTTGTTGTTGTTGTTGTTGTTGTTGTTATTATTATTATTATTATTATTATTATTATTATTATTATTTTAGGGCATTTAGAAATGGTGAGGTTTTTGCTGGAAGCAGGTGCAGACCAGGAGCATAAAACAGATGAAATGCATACTGCATTAATGGAGGCATGCATGGTAAGAGGTATTACTTACATGGTCTAAGAATCAGTATTATTTTCTGTTTCTCAGCAAATTGAAAGCTTTCTTATTGACCATATTATAAATGAATTGCATTTAAATTCGGGTGGTATAAAGCCTGTTTTCTAAGCAGAATGGCAGGGAAAGGGGCAACCCTACACTGTTGACTCCTTGTTTGTCTTATGGTTTGCATCTGTCTTGTCTTAAGGATAGATGTTATTTGTACAGTAGTCCTGTTCCATGACACAAATCACTTATGTGGTTTGATACCACTGGGTAGATATAACTGTTCTATTCCTAAGTAATTTATATGCTAAAAATTCATCCAGGAATATCTGTGTTGGTCATATAACAAAATACAGTAACATTCAAAATTGACAAAACAGTGATACCTTCAGTGTTGTCACAAGGGGGGGGGGAACTACACCAGGTGACACTGCAGAAGAGGGAGAGTCCCAGGGCATCCCTTCCTCCCTGCCCTACATGGGTTTACTTGAGCATAAAGTTGCGCCGGACGGGGAAAGAGAAGCCCAGGGCACCCTTCCTCCCTGCCCGACATGGGATTACTCGCATGTAGACCCATGCTAGGCAGGGAAGTTAGGACATACCCTCTTGGCCCCACCCCCTTAAAGCCCCACTCTTGCACCAGGTGACACCCCAGTGTGGAATGCCACTGGATACCTTTATTGGGCCAACCAAAATGAACAGTATAAATGTTATAAGCTTTCAAAACATCATTGGCTTCTTCATCAATCAAAGGTGTTAAAAATCATATAGGAGAAAGAAAGAAAATGACAATATTCATCATAGACCTACATTTTGTCAGAATGTTGTAGTTGTTGTTCTCAGTTCAGATGATATGGGGGGGGGGTTATGCAGGTAGGCCCCTTCACCTTTTGATTATGGAAATAAACTTTAATTCCATATGTTGTTAGACATGAGTAATACTCCAAAGATTATGAAACACATGTAACTCTGCTGACAATTCAGAATGAATAGCACTTAAAAATAAAACTTTGGAAGGACTTGTGAAAAGAAAATACAATCATCCCTCCCCGTTTGCGGGGGTTCCATTGTGGACACACACTCCCCCCACAAAATAGAAAAAAATGCAGATATTCAAGCTGACTATAATGGTGGCACACTCCAGGGCATACATGCCATTTTATCCTTCCTGGCTTGCTGTCCTCAGAAACTCAAAACCAAAAACACAAAGTCATCGAACATCGAGGGTTGACTGTACAACTTTAACTTCAGTAGAGATTGAATCTTGTGTGCGCTTTTCAAAACCCAACAGTCAGTTTTTCACACTTTGTATAAAACATTTGTGAATATACAAATTTCTGGGCATACAGAAGCAAGCAAGATCATATAACAAATAAGGGAGGGGAAAAACATTCATTGTGAGTTCTGTTTTTTTACAATGTTGTGATAATATAGGGCCTTTGCAGACTGCCAGAAATAGTACAAATTGAGTCCACTTTAAGGGCTAGGGTTAGTGCTAGGGAATCATGGGAATTGTTTTTTTTTTTTTTCTGAGACATTGAGCCTTCTCTGTGAGAGAGCTCTGGTGCCACAATAAAATACAGTTCCCATGATTCCCTAACCCTAACACTTAAAGTGGACTCTGCACTATTTCTAGCAGTCTGCAAAGGCCCATAGTTAGTTAGTTAATTATATAAAGGATTTAGAAGTGGGTTCTTAGAGTTTAATTGGCACAAAACTGCTTTCTGGCCAGTATGCTGCAGTATGATTATGGTTTCTATTCTTTTTGTGATACTAAATAAAACTGTGGGGGGAGCTTCATCCAGCATTTGTGTAATTAAGTTTTTAATGTATTATCTTTGCTTTCCAGGATGGACATGTGGAAGTTGCTAGGTTACTTCTTGATAGTGGTGCTCAGGTGAACATGCCTGCTGACTCTTTTGAATCTCCATTAACTTTGGCAGCCTGTGGTGGGCATGTGGAGCTCGCTGCCTTATTAATTGAGCGAGGGGCCAATCTGGAGGAGGTAAATGATGAAGGTTATACACCACTGATGGAGGCAGCCCGAGAAGGTCATGAGGAGATGGTAGCGTTACTTCTAGGTCAAGGTAACTAACTGTAAGAGTGTAATAATCTACGCTAGTAGCACTGGTGAAGACTTTTGAACATTCTGAAATGTATCTTTTAGGAACCATATTTTCTTTTTCCCCTTTTTATTTACTTATTAATTTTAATAAACATTTTTAAATAAAAAAAGCTAAAAGGCCAACATTTACAAGCAATACTTAGGTTCATAATATACAATACATCCTGCTTGGAAGGATGAGGAAGACGACTTGCCCCCTCGATCCTTGTCCA
>CM034710.1:40637830-40661639 GCA_020142125.1 Phrynosoma platyrhinos
TATTATTATTATTATTATTATTACAAGACAAATAGTTCAAATATACTAATTCATATACTAAAATGCATACCGCAGACAACTGTACAAATATACAAAATAGCATTTTCTCTCCACATAAAACAACTTCCTTCCTAACAGATTTTTGCATTTACTGTCTACAATTAGTGTCTAATCTCATTTTGTATCTTAATTCTGTTCTATTGTATCACCCTGCTTTACCTATGTACCTTTATAAAGTAAATGTCTATAAGCTTGTATATCATAGTTGCAATTTTTATTTACCAAATGTTGTATTTTCTCTATATATTCCCCTCTGCAGACCTCCCAATTGTTTTCCCAAATAAGATGTCGATAAATTTCAATCCTTTTCAAATGTTTTATCTGATTTATCTCATAACCGATATATCAATTTGTCTAGTTTAATTATCTCATACATTTCATTAATCAGTCTTCAACATTGAGAATCTCCCCCCCCCATTCCTCACAAGTTATTCTTGCTGTTGTCAATAAATGAAATATGACTCTGCCATGTATTTTTTCTGTTCTGTAATCAATCATATCTAGTAACAATGTCTAGCGTAAATGAAATGTTTATTTTTAACTCTTCTACTATTATTTTGTAAATTGATACACAATACTTTTTTGCTTGAGGACATGTCCACCACACATGATAGTATGCTTACAAATTATGTGCACATTTCCAACAAAGACTTTTTGCCCCTTTATACAGGAACCATGGTTCAAGAACCATATTTTTATGATGGAATTGTTTGCTTATTCTTTTTATATAATCTATAATATGTGAGGTCATTACTGGAATGGGGGGAGAAATCACTGTTCCGTATGCAAAATGTATACTCCAGAAATGCTAAGTCATATGATGAATATGGTTAAATTCTTAATATGCAAAATTTCAATAAATGATGATAGCAAAAAAGAAAAAAAAAAAGAAAAGAGAAAAACAGAAAGGACTTCAGCAACGCTTTTGAGACTGACTATTTCAGCATAAGTTTTCATGGGCTCCAGATAGAGTGCTGTCTAATAAATAGTACTAGTAAATAGCTGATGTAGCTCTGTTTTAATTTATTTGAGAAATTCAGTATTTGTATAAAAGTTATAATAGAATATCTCAAGTTTCTGTTTCTAAACTTAATTTACCTTGGTATATTCCTTTCTTGAAGGAGCCAACATCAATGCTCAGACAGAAGAGACCCAAGAAACTGCCTTAACCTTAGCATGCTGTGGGGGCTTCTTGGAAGTTGCTGATTTCCTTATTAAAGCAGGAGCTGATATAGAACTTGGTTGTTCTACACCCTTAATGGAAGCTGCTCAGGAGGGTCACTTGGAACTAGTTAAATATTTATTAGCTGCAGGTATGGAATTGCTGTCTGTATGCATATGTTGTTCATATTTACACACTCCTCAAAACACTGCTGAAGCTTTATTGTCAATGGGGGTTATATATTCCATACTGATTTACTGGACTACTTAATCCTATTGTGTGTGCCTTTGTATATAGTGGCATGTCATTTGCATCATTATAAATGTGTATGAAATAATAATGTCAAACCATTGTAATCCAACATTATAATACTTAAATATTTTGAAATGCAGTTAAATACTGTAGACTGTCTTGCTAAACAGCATTAAGGTCTTCCATATTTTCTAAATATAATTCATGCTGCTTCAGGAGCCAATGTCCATGCAACAACAGCAACAGGGGACACAGCACTAACATATGCCTGTGAGAACGGTCATACAGATGTAGCAGATGTGTTGCTTCAAGCTGATGCAGATCTGGTAAGCTAGCTGGCAAAGCTTTGGACTTTTCCTGAGTTTGTGTATCTGTTTGACATTTATTTAAATAGAAACCATTTTGACTTGATGTATTTCACTTCTCTTGAGAAGAGCAGTATGCTTTCAGTGTAGGTTACATATTCACAAATTACAAAATATAATCACTGTAAAATCAAATTGAATTCACTAAACAGTATAGACTAGTTATTGTAGCTAATACTGCAATAGAAAATAGCTTTTTGAAACGGCATCAGTGGAAGTTTTTAACAAAAACATAGGAAGTTTTAGCAAGCTTTTGGGTAACTAGTGGTGGTGGGAAATCAGGCATGTTGTCCTAAGTAAGAGAGTTCAGCGATCAGTTCCTCAGTGGAGAAAAGCTTGAAACCTTTCCCACACCATTCTGATGTCCCTGAGACAAAGGGACACGCAACAGGGCTTCCTCGGTAGAACGTAAAAGAAGTGGAAATGCTTGAGGAAAATCTTTCTAACTTCTGGTGTTAACAGATTTGATCTGCAACTCCTGGACTGCTATGCACATTGGATGTATAAAAGGATCTCTGCATAAGAGTTCAATATTTTGGTCTGTATTCAAAAGTGCTACCATCATATATCAAGTGCAGGGCAATATTCAGTATTCTTCAGATAAGACTGCTTCCCTTCTAAGATTTTCATTCCCTAATTCAGCATTCTCATTTACAAGTATCCACAATAGTCTCTAACATTTCATCTTGGGGCAAGGTTCTCTAGGAGTTTCTCAAGAAAATGGATTATCTAAATCCATTTCATTGTGGCTTCAGGCCTGGTGTTGTATCTATAAATCTGTTTCTGTAATAATCTGTACATTATTCCAGTTGATCTAAAAGTTGTTAGTCACTTATTGTTCAACACTTAGTTTATCTGCCTTCCTGAAGCTTTTCCACCTAGATTTACTCTCAAAATGTTGGTTATGGAATGATTTCCTGTTAGCTAAATTGCATTTGGGACTTAGTTTCCCCCTCCCCCTATAGTAGATTATCAAAGTTAAGTACCGTAATTCGGACTATATATTTTTGACTCTTCTATTGTAGAGTAGGTGACTTTATTTTTGAATGCCTATAAATGTTCTATTGTGAATATTTAGACATGAGTGATCATTAACAGAAGATCAAACTTCACAGTCTGTTCAATTCAGAGATAGTAATTACATAAAATAACTGAAAAAAATGCTGGTTTTCTTAGTGGCCTCTATGACTCACATAAATGGATTATCTGTGCCTGCACAGTTCATCTTTCAAAACCTTCTAGAATGATTATGTAAACATTTTCGTGGTAGCTACCCCCATACACCTAACAGAGGTGCTTCCTGCCTAACCCCTCAGTACCTTTCTGTCTGTCACAGCAGCAGCATCATAGGAACCTGTCAGAGCTTTCTTTTATCTCTGTTTGATCAGATTTTCTGGTGTCCATTCTTAAAGCAGAGACATATGCTTTGGTGATGGGACAGCAGATTCAAATAACTAAGCATGTTGTAGATTGTACCAGAAAGGCAGTGACAGAAGCAGTTGCGCTTAGATGTCATGTATGGTTGCAGTCTTCAGAACTTTCTACTAAAGTCAAGCCCATGATCAAGGATTGGCCATTTGATGAGGTTGTGCTTTTTCATTCAGACACTGATTCAAAGCTAGAGCGCATTCATAAAATGAGGACAATGACTGTGAAATTTAGTCTCTAATCCCAGCAACATTCTTCATCTTGATAGTGGCCTTATTGACAGAGGTCTATGCCATTATATTAACACCTATATAGCCTCAGCAGTGGACATCAGCAAAGGCTAGCCACTTTGCCCTCTTCTTTCACATGCAAGTCCTCCTCCACCAGTCATTACAAATAACAATTCAGGAGAAAACCCCAGGACAAGTCTAAGCAGTGTGTTTGATAGCCAGAAGAATGATGGTCTTGCTGCCAAGCCTTTGCCACCTCAATTACTTCTATTCTGCGACAGACTCCACCATTTCTGCCATGCATGAGCCTCCAGCATCTCTGATACCTGGGTTCTCAACATCATCAGAAGGGGATATGCGATAAAGTTCTAGAAGACTCCACCAGTCTGGCTATCACACTAATCTTTCCTTACCCATGGTGACAGAAGAGGTAGAATCCCTCCTGTACAAAGGTTCTATTGAGCCTGTCTCATCTGCATCAGGCATACTTCTCCCACTATTTTATCATGTCCAAGAAGAATGGAGGATTGCTTCCATTTTACACCTTCAGGACATCAATTTATATGTCTCAGTTCCATCATCTCTCTGATGCAGAAGGGTGATTGGTTTACAACTTTGAACATGAAAGATGCATATTTCCATATCATGATCAGGAGCTTTCTCTGTTATGTGGTGGGGACCCATGCATATTGTTTCTGTAGCTTACTGTTTGGACTTTGCACCACTTCTCGAGTGTTTACCAAGTGCATGGTGATGCATTGGCTTTGTCAACAAGATGTCATTCACTTTCCCCATATAGACTACACTCGTCCCTCCACATTCGCTGGGGTTAGGGGCATAGGACCCCTATGAATGTGGAAAAACTGCAAGGAACAAAAACACTATGTTTTTACCTGAGAAAACACCCTTCTAGGAATCTCTAGTTTCTCCAGTGCAACTCTGTGGTCAACATCTGCCAGACATTGGCCACAGAATTGCACTGGAGGAGCTACAAATGCCTAGTGGAGTGTTCTCTCTAGGAATCTCTAGGTCCTTCAGTGTGATCTTCGGTTAAAGTTAACCATAGAGTTGTGCTGGAGGACATAGATATTCCTAGAGAGAACATATTGATAAAATCTGTGAATAATCAAATCCACAAAAGTCAAAGCTGCAAATGTGGAGGGACGAGTATATCGGCTGCTCATTGCAAATGCACATCAGTAGTTTCTCTCAGATATTCACCTCACTCTACAACTTCTGAATTCTCTGGGCTTCGTTGTAAACCTCAAGAAATTGCACTTGGAACCAACATAGCATGTGTATTTCATTGCAGTACTGATAGACTGTTGTGCTCAGGCAGGAATCTTGCCTTTCAAAGAACCACCCTTTGTTCTCTGCACAGTTGGAGAGTGAGGGCCAAAGATTTTCAAATTCTCTTAGAATTCACACTATCCACAATGTCTGTAACTCCATTTGCAAGACTACAAATGAGGCCTCCGCAGACCTGGTTCCTGTCATATTTCAACTCATTAACCAGTTTTCCAAGCAAGCTCATGATACCATATAGCATGCACTACTCCCTAAGGTGGTGGCTGGATTCAACACATATACAAGCAGGAATGCCATTCTGTCCTCCACAACCCACTGTAGTGGTTACAACCGATGCATCCCTTGAGGGCTGGAGTGCCCACTTAGCAAGGTTGGTGGTCAGGGATCTGGTTCATAAACAAGAGAGCTTTTCTTTTCACATGAATCCTCTGGAGCCACACTGGGGAGGAGATTCCTTAGAGGTTAGAAAAATATTCTCCAGTGTTGGGTTCAACACCTCAATGGAGTTTGGAGCTCTCTAAGAAACCTTTTGAACCAATGGTGTCTGAACCAGATATTTGTCTGGTTACCTGGAAGAAGGCCTTTTTGATGGCGATTACATCTGCAGGTGAGTTATGCACCTTTAGGATGGGCCAGCCTTACCTGCGGTTCCATAGAGATAAAGTGATCCTCAGACCAGAAGTCCTTTTTTTTTTTAAACCTAAAGTGGTTTCAGCATTTGACATCAATCGGGACATTGTGCTGCCTGCACTGATACAGAATCCTACCTGGGATCTAGAATGAATCCTTCACTGCCTTGATGTCAGGAGGGCCCTTGCCTTCTATGTTGACAGGATTCTCAGAATTTTTTTGTCTATTACTCTTTGAAGAAGAATGGATTGCCTGTCTCTTCATAGTGCTTCTCAAAGTGGATGGTTTCCACTATTTACCTGGCTTATGAACTTAACAGAAAAGACCCCCGCCATATGATGCAAAATCTGATGACATGTTTGGGAGAGCAGTGTTTTCTTGCCTGGCATGACACTCTCACCTCCTATGGTTTAGTAATCTGCTAGTATCCCCTTTGTTTGAATCACAGAGACCATGAAGAAGAAGGACAGGTTGCTCACCTGTAACTGTAGTTCTTTCCATGGTCATCTATGAATTGATACAATGCTGCCCAACGTCCCCTTGTTATGTCCTACCCATCCCTAGGTTCTTGGCTGCTTGCTGCTTTAGCGTCCATGAAACTGTGGATTTGGGTGAGAAGTATGTCTGTTAGGTGTGTGGGAAGTGGATAAGGTTACCTCCAGAACACTTATGTAATAGCTCTATAAAGTTCCAAATGATGCACTGCACAGGCACAGATAACCCATTTGGGTGAGTTCACAGATGACCACTCAAGGAATTACACTTACAGATAAGCAATCTGCCCTTTAGAATCTAGGGCTGAGGACTTGGGAGACCCAGGTCTTAGTCAACACTAAGTGATGAAATTCAGACTTGCAAGAGTAAAGTGAGAAGGAGAAGAGCCCTTTATTGTGTGTTGACATCTTTGAAGGAAAGACAGAATATGTATGCATGTGTAAGACCTTTAAAGTGTTGTTTGAATAAAAACTAATAGTAATATTTTCTTACTTTAAAGATGGTTTTGTTCTCTTCCTCTCTCCCTATCACCTGTTCTAGGAACATGAATCTGAGGGTGGAAGAACTCCTTTAATGAAAGCTGCAAGAGCAGGTCATGTCTGTACTGTGCAATTCTTAATTAGTAAAGGTAAGTTTTTGTGAAGGATATTTTTTAGTGTTTTCATGTATTTGCCTAAGATTTGTTGATAATAAATTGTTGCCTTTATTTTATAAGTGGTCTTCATATGTTCATTTTTAATTGCATCAAGAACATTTATTAAAGCATTTTTATATTGAAAAATGAAGTAGTTGGGGGCTATACACAGCTGACATAACTTTTAGAACTAAGAAGCAGCTGACATGTCACATTGTACTACAAGTTACCATATTATAATACATAAAAACTTCAAGTTTCAGCAAATTGACATTTTCAAATAGTTCAAGAAATGCTTTCTTCTCAAGCCACTTGCATATGTTGTTGTGATTATTTTAAGCTTGCAGTGAGGCAGATTCTGCTTTTTCCTGTCATACTGATATTCAATAGTTGTTGTTATTGTTATTGTTATTATTTTTACCCAACATCAGGCTAACAAATGCACAACAGTTAAAAACACACATAACTTTAAAGGAACAAACAAGACACATTCATATTAAAACAGTCCACATTTAAAATTCATTGTTTAAAATTTTAAAAGTCATCTGGATAGACCTGCTGGAAGAGATTGGTCTTTAGTGCTGTTTTAAATTCCAACAGAGTATGTAAATCATTAGAGATAGAATAATGGATATTAAATATATTGTTATTCAAATCTTGCACTCAGTCTTGAAACTTGTGGGTAGGTACATCCTTAGGGCAATTGCAAGAATAAAACTGGATAATTCTATGTGTGCTCCTTTGAGATAAGTTAGGAATCCAGATGTGAAGTTATATTAATACAATTGAAAACTGTTGCTGTAGTAGGGGACACAAACTTTTTCAGCAGTCAAAGTTCAAAGGACTGTACAGGTAGTTCTGTGAACCTACAGGAGTTTTGGGATATTTCTGATTTAGACAATTGAGTTTCCTCTCCACATATGCATCATACACCAATCCATTCCAAAAATGAAAGGACTTCAGTTTATTATGTGACACTTAGAGAAGGGATACCAGTGTGGTTTGCTGCTTGAAATATCTGAGTTATGTATATGAGTGCTGTGGCTATCTTGAATGTTTGTCTTTGGGTCTTGCACAAAATTTTAAAGAATGAAATGTACATGTTCAGTCTCCCTTATCTGGAATTCTGAAATCAGAAATATTCTGAAACCCAAATTTTTTTTTTCATGAGTGGCTGAGATAGTGACACTTTACTTTTTCATGGTTCAATGTACACAAGTTTTGTTTCATACACAAACTTATTAAAGATGTATAAAATTATCTTCAGGCTATGTTTACAAGGTGTACATGAAAAGGAAGTTAGTGTTTAGACTTGGGTCCTATGCCCAAGATATCTCATTATGCATCCATATAGAAATACAGTATCCAATACATTTCTGGTCCTGAGCATTTTGGTTAAGGGAGACTCAACCAGTATTGAATACAGCTAAATGAATAGAGTGTCCTACATCAGACTCTGTTTAGTGCCATATGAGGTCACTGTATCCTTAACTGGGCACAGGACTAAAGGTTCAAGTAGAAAGAGAGAAAAGCAACAGCATGTATTGAATTAACTTCATGTCCTAATGAATAACTGAGATGTACTTAAGAATAAAAGAAATACAGTGGATCCTTGTTATCCGCTGGGGTTTAGTTCCAGGACCCCCCATGGATAACAAAATCCATGGATGTTCAGGTCCCATTAAATACAAAGGCACAGTAAAATGGTGTCCCTTATATAAAATGGAAAAATAAGGTTTGCTGTTTGAAATTTATACTTTTTTTGAATATATTCAAGCCTTGGATGCTTGAATCCATGGATAAAAAAAATCTGTGGATAAGGAGGGCCAACTGTAGTGTCCTTAGGTATTGGAGGAAGACATGATTCCTGCTGTCAGTTCTTGGGGAAACCTATGCAGTTTAGAGTCAGTCTTATGGTAGAATTCCCCATCCCCTGGTTTCTATACTGCCTTGCATAATAAAGCAGGTTTGAAATGGAGCCATACATCTTTCTCACATGGTCTTTGAGGATTTGCTTCACATCACTCTGTTTTCTCCTTTCTCTGATTAAAACTCAGGTAGGAGGATAGTTGAAAATGTCTCTTCACTATCAGTCCTCACCACTATAGTAGGAGGTGGGTGAGAATGGGATTTCCAAACTATAAGGTTAGCTCAGGGAGAGACAGACACTTGTAGTCCACTCCTTAATAGGAGAAGGCCAGTGGGATGGTGGTATTACCAGAAGGTAATAGTTAAGAATAAGAAGTACTTCTCATCTTTTTTATTCTTTAACAGGAGCAAATGTGAACAGGACCACAGCAAACAATGATCATACAGTTTTATCGCTTGCTTGTGCTGGAGGGCACTTGGCAGTTGTGGAATTGTTGTTGGCTCATGGAGCTGATCCTACTCACAGACTGAAAGTATGTAGTGGTGATTTCTTTTCTCTAGTCTCATTTTTTACTGGCTGCATATTATTGGGCATCGTTATATGTCTCTAGGGAATAGAGCACAAACCTATTTTTACAGTATTTTTTTTCAGACAGAAATACATTTTACATCTAGTTTTACATCTAGTTTTCTTGCTACTGTTGTGTAAAGGAGTTCTTCCATATAAATCTATTCTAGTCCAATATTCCTGTCAATTGTCCTGAACCTCTTAGTGAGCTTACTACCATTCTGCCCTTTGCCTGCAGCCAGGGGAAACTTGGACTAGGCAGCAAATCAGAAATTGATAAATACCATATTATGTGGGGTGGAGAGGAAAGAACATCAGTTGATTAAATGATGCATGAAATTTCATTTTAATATTGAAGAATAGCTTAAATACCTTTTAAATGCTTTACAAAATGCTGGATATCGTGGAACATAATAAGTTTCTAGTTGGGGGGCATGTTTCAGAATATAAAACAAGAGTATATCTCTTAGTGTTTAAATAGTTTAATAACTATAAAATCATTTTATTTTTTGCACTGCTTTAAATTAATCAGGTTCATTTTATCATATACTATCCTGAAACCTTTAGATAGTGGGCACAATGTAAATCTTTTAATAAATAAACAACAACATACTCTTTATTTTATCTCATTGTTACCTAATAGGATGGTTCAACCATGCTAATAGAAGCTGCTAAAGGTGGTCATACGAGTGTGGTTTGTTATCTGTTGGACTACCCTAACAACCTGCTGTCTGCTCCTCCACCTGAGTCTACCCAGCTGACTCCCCCTTCTCATGATTTAAATCGGGTAAGGTTTAAAAAGCAAGCACATTGAGAGTTTTTGGATTTTGTTTTATATACTATGTCATTGTTATTGTAAAATAACTGTCTCTCGTCCGGAAACTGCTATTGTAGTAAACATTATTATAGACCACTTGTTAGATAAGAAAGTGGTAAACTTGAAAGAAAGAAAGTCATCTTTTGGTGGGTTAAATTCTTGCTTCCTAGTTCTGCAGGAAAACTATCCTAGGGAAGACTTGTCTATTTTACCTAGTTAATTCTCTTGAACCATTTGAGTCCTCGTACAGTTGCCTTAACCAAGTAAACTTAAAACTCTAGGAATAAATTCATGGTCATCTAAAACTGTACTGCTGCTTTTATATTATGAACCATATATCTATTTACACAGTTTCTAACGATTTGTTTGCTTCATGCCAGAAAACAAAGAATTTTCATTGTAATGTCCCATGTTCTAGGCTCCTCGTGTACCTGTACAGGCACTTCCCATGGTTGTCCCACCCCAGGAGCCTGACAAACCCCCTGCTAATGTCGCCACAACCCTTCCCATCAGAAGTAAAGGTCAGTTGTAGCTCTGTAGATTATCACTAGTGACCTTTTGTAGATAACATAAACGATTCCTTCTCCAACATCAGTAGAGGATATTTCTGTACAGCAAATTATTAAGGGCTGGGTGTTTCCTCAAGGTTTGACTATTGTATGGGTTTATCTTGATTGGTGGTTTATAGCTCTTCATTAACTAGCAGATATCTCATAGTGGAAGAAACTGGGAGAGTTCCCTTTCCCTTTAAATGTTCATGAAAAAGTATTTTGCATAAATGAAAAGTCAAACTTTTAAAACAAGTTTAGTTGATAGAATATTTTCAGGAGAGCTGAAGGAGCAATCCACAACCATTGGGATCTTCCTTCACACCAGCTGATCACGATGGGGAAAATTCCAGACCGTTTAATCCATTGCCCTCTTTTCTCTTCTTTTTATTTTGTTCTCCTGCTACCTTGCCAGCTGGTTAAGAATTTCTCTCTCTCAGTTTCTAGCACACTAAAATATAACTTAAATTACAACTAATTAGGTGTAGAATATTAGTTAATAGACAATGGCATCTGCAAGATTTAATAAACAGGAAAAAAAAATCCCAACTCAGATGGGGATAGGGAAGAGTTCAGTACCCCATCAGAGAAAAATAAAATGTTACTGGAGAAGAATTCCACCACTAGAAATGCTCAGTTAGATGCAAGCGCACAAATTACAGAGCAAGAAAACATACAAAAATAATTCTGTCAGTTAGGTGAGTGTTGAGAGGCAGACCTCTGATCACACTCCAGAGTCTATTTTAAAGAAAAATTTCCTGTCATTGAGGAAGAGCAATACAGAGGGATGATCAGCATTCATATTCAAAACTGTGGAGGTAAGACTAACATGTCGGACTTCCAGGCTGAGATGAGTGTGAATAGTCAAGACTTATAAGTGATCCGAGACAAGGCTGACGCAGGAACAGCAGTCATCCATCAGAGCGGATTTGGGCTGGTGGAAAGTTTCTCCTGGTCAAAGAAAAAGTAGAGGATCAACTACATGTGCCCATAGCCACCATCCCTGGCTTTTCAAGAGCCACAGGATTATGACATCACAGATGAGAGGGAAGACCAAGATCACCATTGTGCCCAGCTGTGTCACTAGCTGTCCTGAGAGGAGGACACAGGTGCCATTAAATCAGTTTGTTTTTTTTTTAAATTAAATGGACCTGGAATGAGTGTTTTAAAGACTTTCTGATCCCATTGGGGAATTTAACTTCTAGCAGCATCATTTCTTTTTGTTAATAAGAGACTCTGAACTAACTGGCTTAAGAAAGCATTTTTAAAGTGCAGCCCACAGAGTTTAGATCAAGCAAAAAGCATAAAATTGGAAGAAGGGAAGAATCAGATTAGGGAAAGGTGCAGGGGTAGGCAACCTTTTTGTGCCGGGGGCCGGGTTGCTGTCCCTCAGACAATTGGGGGGCCGAAGCACCATAAATAAATAAATAAATAAACAAATAAATAAATAAATAAATAGAAAAATGGGAAAAAATATGCATGCACACTCTCTCAGCCCCAGAAAAGCCAAAACCCCTGTGGAGATTTTGCCAAGAAAACCCCAAGAACAAGTAATAACAACAATAATCAATATCATCATGGTGAGGGCGGCGGCGGCAGTGGCAGGACAGGCCTGGGGCCGGTCCAAAGGCCTTGGGGGGCCGCATTCAGCCCACAGGCCTTAGGTTGCCTACCCCTGTGCTAAATCCTTAAGTTTCTAAAAAAGAAAAAAATTAAAAGCTTTAAGGACTATTGAAATATAAAAATAAATATTGTTAAATAGAAAGTGACAGTTAAGACCAAACAGCTGCTGTTGACAAATCCTGAGTAGAGAGTTCAAATTGCTGAGACAAACTGTTACATACTGTAAATAAGTCTGCTAAGGAAGAACTGAGAGGAGAGAGATCACAACAATTGGTGTGAAAATAGATCACAACAATTGAATTGGGCTGGTGGTCTTTTTTTCCTGTCCTGTTAAGAAAATGTATCTGCTATTAAAAAAAAACAACTTGTGACAGTAATGGAAGCGAACTCAGTTGCAAATTCCTGTCACCATCTTGAATCAGAGGATTCCAGACAGAAGGAAGAGGCAGAAGCAAAGAAAACTTTCATCCACTCAAGTCTGCAATTGCGTGCAGAAGTTCATGATTTGAGTGACAGACAGGACAACAGCAGCAAAAGTTCAATGCAGTCAGTAACTAAAATGAGCTCTTTAAACACAAACTGTGCATCTGAGATAGAGGAAACATTTATAACTTAACTGAATATGATGTTCTCACAGACACAGACACAAGTACAGATGCGAGATTCTAATAGGACCATATCGGCAGAGCACAAGGCAACAATCTTATGATATTTCAATAAAAAGCATAGTTAAGGAAGTAATTAATATAGTGATGGAAACAAGCCTGCACAATTAATTAATTTAGAGCATTTATTTGGTGGAAGAGAAAAGCGTTAATCAGAACAGGGATGTCCATAAAAACATCAGTTAACATCACGGGGCAGGAATCCAAACAAGCAGGTGCAGAAAAACCTAAAGAATGCACAGAGAAAACAAAATGTAAATAAAATTAATGAAATGTTGGATTTAGAGCCAGAAGGGAAAGAAGCTGTCAGGGAATAAAGTTAGGCAATGAAGAAAAAGATTCAAATATGGATGACAGGCAGTCTTCAGATGGGGAATCTATAACAGAACAAAATAAAGCCAGATTATTTGAAGTTGACTATTTCAGAAGACAAGTTAAAAAGAAAGACAATTTCAGAGGACTATTTCAGAGTGACTAATTGAATATGGGTTTGAAAGATTTAGACTAGGGTGAAAGTAAGGTAAAGGTAAGTAAGGTAGTAGCAGCGTTGCACAAAATCCCATCAAAGAATTTAGAAATTCCTATGCTAGGTTTATTTAAAGAGTTGAGTCGGAATTTGAAACAGCTCTTAATACTAAGAAATGCTTAGATTACATTATAGATTCTATACATGGGGGGGGGGGATGGATCTGTCCCATTGGTTGATGGTCCTATCTCAGCTTTAATATCAAATGTCAAACCCACAGGAAGGTGAGATATTTCTAAAGGATGTAGATGAAAAAAGAATTGATGCAGCTTTGAGAAGGTCTCATGAAGCTTTAGTACTGTCCGTTAGAGCATTAGTCACATTTTCAGTGTTTGCTAGGACAAACAGTACTGCAGCCACAATGTTGTGAGTTCGAACTTGAGAGCTCCAGGGTTGACTCAGCCTTCCACCCTTTCGTAAGTCATTAAAATTAGTACCCAGCTTGTTGGGCACAATTGCCTTACAAGTTGTAAACCACTTAGAGGCTGCTTAGTTCAGTATGAAGCAGTATAGAAATGTAAATGCTATTGCTAGGGCAGTCATATTATGGGTTCAGGAAATCCTGGGTTCAGAAGATGCAAGCGATCAGACTACACAAAGAGCACTACTTAAGTTAGGAAAAGTGTCTGATCCAGGTTATGATGATGCAGCATTTGCAGCACAATCACAGGTACTGTAGTACGAGATCATTGTGGCTGAAACATTGGAAGGCTGACCAAAAGTCAAGAGCCAACTTGGTAAATACTCCTTTCAAGGGAAAGTTGTTATTTCAAGAAACATGCTCTTCCTACAATTCACAAAAGAAGATCAGACAGGAGATACATCAGAAAAGAAAACTGTTCCTTTTGAGGAGAAACAGGTTTTCAATAAAGGATTTCAAAAGTTCAAACAGCAGTGGCATACATTTGGATTGCAGTTCAGACAGCAAGGTCAACAACAGTCAGGAAGAAGAGGCAGACACTCCAGTAGGGGTGGCAGGCAGCAATAATGACGAGGAAATTATCAGTAGGTGAAAGCTTACTTCACTTGGGTCATTTATGAGAAGTCATAACCACAGACAAATAAGGTAGTTCAGCAATGTTATGAGATCATTTTTCCAGAAAAGCCAAGGAAAATGTATCTTCCATTACCAGTATCAATGAACAAAATCAAGAAGGAGATAGTCCAAACAGAAATTCAACATTTAATTCAAACTGGGGCAACAGAGTCTGAAGTTCATAAATTCAGGGGAATTTATTCCATGTTTTTTACAGACCCAAAACACAATAGGGGATACAGACTTGCCTTGAACTTCAAATTCCTGAATGGTTTCGTTCAGTATCAAAGGTTAAAGAAGAAGAAGTTACAAATTATATAGAGAATTTGGAGTTGAATGATTACAGCTGCAGGAAATACTTAAGATTTCATAGTTTTTGTGGGGGGGGGGGTGTTGGGCTGTGTGGCTGTGTTCTGGAAGAATTTATTCCTGATGTTTCACCTGCATCTGTGGTTGACATCTTCAGGGGTTGGTGGCATGGAAGTGACTCACTTCTATGCGACCAATCTCTGAAGATGCCAGCCACAGATGCAGGTAAAATGCCAGGAATAAATTTTTCCAGAACACGGCCACATAGCCTGAAAAACTCACAAAAAACTATGGATACTCGTGGTGAAAGCCTTAGACTTCACTTAAGATTTCAATTACAGTAACAGTCACTACCAATTCAGGGCTTTACCTTTTTGCCTGGCTCCTATACCCAAGAATTTCACCAAACTATTGGTGCCATTGATAGCATTTTTGAGGCAACAGTGGGTTCAGTTGTTCCCTTATTTAGACGATACCTTGCCGAAAGCTGGTGCAAAGAGAAGGCAAAACTGTGACTTCATTCTGACATTACAATGTTTATAGAGCTATGGCTTTTTAATATTTTTTTTAAACGAGTCAGTTGAAAGCTTACAAAGATTATAAGATGTTTGGGAGCATAAATACACAGAAGTGATGTGAAGCAGATGATAAAGGAGAGAATAAAATTGAGGAAAGTAAAAACAGTAGATCTAATGCATCTGGCCAGGTTACTAGGATTATTAATATCAATTATATGAGCAGGGTTCCATGCAAAAATGTTGCAAGTGAGAGATTTGCTTTGGTGGGTCAAACCAGGCTTATTGGATCAGAGAACTTCATTTGTATCACAAAACAAAATAGCCAATAACAGCAAATGCAAGTGTTTATGGATGAGGTGTACCCATTGTTAGGTCAGGTAGTTCAGGGAGAATGGATAATATCAGAGATAAAAAAAAAGCATAAATTTACAGGAGATGAGAGGAATCAGATTTGCAGTGTCAAAATTGGCAAGCAAAATAAGAAGAATGTACAGGTAAACAGACAGAATTACTGTGAAAATGTATCTTTGCAATCAAGGGAGAACAAGATGCCAGAAACTACTGAAAGAATGAATTAGAATACAGTAGACCCTTCCCATCCACAGGGGTTCTGTCCCATGAATTCATGTTCCCATGAAAGGCAAAAAACGCGAACAGGCACACCTCATGTTATTCAATGGCAGCAATGTGTGTGCAGATACATCAGCTCATCCGCATGCATGCACCACCATTGGATAATAACAGGGTTTGGGGATCCATAGATAGTGAAATTACCAGCCCATCAGTATGTTCACTCTACTGGCTTGGGCCAAAAAACTCACTGATAGCAAGTGGCTTTGAGTCTGACAGTGGATTACCTAAGCAGAAACTAAATGCAACAAGAGTGGAGTTTAAACTAAGAAATATTCAACAGTCTAGAAAATAACTAAGGAAATTTTGTAGTGGATCTTTCCATATCTGGTCAGAATTTCAAAGTAACATATTTTTCAGTAGATGGAAACGCAAGTGTGGGAGGATATGATGTGTTAGCACTAGATTGATTGAAAGGTCTCCTTTATGCATTCCCTCCACTTTCTATAATACAGAGGATATTGACGAAAATCAAAATAGAGAAGGCAGATGTGGTTTTGATTGTCCCACATAGACCATGTTAATAAAAATGTCAACAGAATCCATATTAATTCAGTAGATGTGACTCATGATCCAGTTTGTTATCCCAACACATGATTGTTAAGTCTGTGTGGAGATTGTGCAGCAAACTCTTAGAAAACAGGGGTGCTCAGAGCCAATAATGAATGTGATTTTACCATCTAATGAAGTCCACACAATGTATATATGAGACCACTTGGAAGGTCTTCCAGAAGTGGTATGAGCAAAATTCAGTGATAATATAAGAGATACAGACAGGTGATGCCCTATCCTTTTTACAGAGTGGAATAGATGAGTGAGGCCTACTACTTTAATGAGGGAGGTTGCAGCTTTACCATCAGTGCTTTTAGTTAATGGATAGTTTTTGTCAGTGGTTCATGTCAACCAGCTATTCACAGGTTCCCTAAATGGGAATTGAATTTTGTGCTTAGCAGTTTGACAAGATCTCTTTTTGTGAGCCACTTTGTGAAGAGTCACTGCACTTAATGACTTTCAAAGTGGCATTTCTAGTAGTGATTATCAGCAAAGTGGCCATCAGAAATTAATCACTTTCTGTATATCCTAAGCTATGCAGATTTGAAATAGATGTCAATCCTTCCCACTTTCCAAAAACAAGGTTATATTTTCACATGAGTGAAACATTAGAATTGCCAACATTTTGTCTGAATCCAACACACCCCGTTTAAAAAAGGTAGCATACCATGGTTGTTAGGAGAGCTATAAATATTTATGTTGCAAAAACAAGAGCAATTAGATGTATGGAAGCTTTGTTTTTAATCATTTCATCTGAAAACTTTAGGTTTCAAGGCCACTAAAACAATGATTTTGAGATTATTTGTGCTATGACTATTCATAGGCACCAAGACCACAACTAGTGTGGGCTCATTCAACAAGATCAATTGCGGCTACAGTGGCTTTCAGGTTGACATCTTCATTGGAAGAAATGTGTAAGGCAGTAGAATGAATAGAGCCATTGACATTTATCAGACACTATAGTGGACAAATTTAAGTCAGGGCAGGCAGCATTTGGGCAAACTGTTTTGAAAGCAATAGTTCAGTTACTGAGTGGCCATTCCTGCCCATAGAGTTTCAGCTTGGGTATATCCAAGTGGTTTTGGATTGCTCCTTCAGTGGGGTGAATGATCATTCTAGGAAAACTGAAGGAGCAACCCACCTCTAGTTGTGGTTGTGTTATTTAAAAAAAAAAACAGAACAAAAACTATCCATCCATTTTTTTTATCCGGTTTAATTCTTCATCTGAGTGATGTTGAAAACTGGCAGCAGATAAGACTATGTAGTAAAACTGAAAGAGAGAGAAAGGGGAAATGGATTAAAGGGTTTGGAATTAGTCTCCTGCCGTGATCAGCTGATTTGAAGGAATATCCCAATGTTGGTGGATTGCTCCTTCAGCCCTCCTGAGAATAATCATTCATGGTAGGTATCAACCTCTCATTTCAATGTAAAGATGGAGTATTACTTTCCATTTTGATTAAATTTATTTTTCTTTGTCAATAGAAATGTATGTATGGTGCTTGAAATATTTGCAGTGAAATCACTATAAAATTGCTCATGATAAGCTGGGGTTGGGTTTCACTTGTAAGCAAAAGTCTGGATGTACGTAAAGACTGAAATCTTTGCTTATCTTCCAAGAACCGGAAATGGACAAGTGCAAAAAGATATCTTAAGTACAAAATAATGCTCTCTGAGAGCCCTTTTTTCAGAGTTTCCCCCCAATTATTGAGTATTGAATGTCACTTTTGCAATTCCAGTGCAAAAGGATTTATTATTAATTCATTGTTTTCATAAATATACCAAAATAAGCTTTTATACTGTTTTTTAGCATGAAGGAACATAATGACTTATCTTGAAATACTTTTGCACAAGAATTTTCTGCATTTTAATTTGTTTCAGTATATATACTTCATTAGCATTTCTTAAAAACATGGTCAGGTTAGGGGAGTGAGCCTGATCTTCCACCCATCCACCCTCCACTTGCAACCTGTACTTTCCTCTTTGTTTACGTAGTGGTAATCATGTCTCTCAGATCTTTGTAACTACATTTTCATCTCAAGATGTTTAGGCTGTATTTCTGTGCTCACTTACCTGTGAGTAAGCTCCATCACACACAGTACAACTTACTTTTGGGTAAGCATGCCTGGACTTGCACTGTTAGTTATTTTCCAAGTGAAGTCATTTATAAAAAAAACCCACCTTGAAATATATGTAGTCTTTATCAATAACAAACAGCATCAGTAGTCTAGATCAATACTCTGTAGTGCCTAAGCTATTTAGATTCTTGATGTAATTCCTCAATAAAGTGCACACAGGAAAACAGCTATGTCTCTTTGCCTTAGACCTTTCTGCCATGGGTGCCCAAGTTTCTTTGTGCTTTATTGACCAGTAGGTCTTTAATGAGAATACTGTTCATGTGCACTTCCATTTGGTTCTGAGGGGGTTTCTCTTTCACACAGCCACTTCCAAACAAAAGTCCAGCAGCCATTTGCAACCAGCCAGCCCAGATGTACAAGGTTACATCGCCAATCAGTCTCCAGAAAGCATTGTTGAGGAGGCTCAGGGCAAGTTGACAGAGTTGGAGCAAAGAATAAAGGAAGCCATAGAAAAGAATGCCCAGCTGCAGTCCTTGGAATTGGCACATGCTGACCAGCTCACCAAGGAGAAGATCGAGGAACTGAACAAAACCAGAGAGGAACAAATTCAGAAGAAGCAAAAAATTCTTGAGGAGCTCCAGAAAGTAGAACGGGAGTTGCAGCTGAAAACCCAGCAGCAACTGAAAAAGCAATACCTGGAAGTCAAAGCGCAGCGAATTCAACTGCAGCAACAGCAGCAGCAACAACAGTCTTGTCAGCATTTGGGACTGCTAACTCCTGTTGGTGTAGGAGAACAGCTTACCGAGGGAGACTATCCACGATTGCAACAGGTGGACCCATACTCACTCAAAGACGATCCCCAGCAAACTGCTGCCCAGATGGGCTTTGCTCCGATTCAACCTCTTGCAATGCCCCAGGCATTGCCTCTGTCTACAAGCTCCTTACCTCCAGGGTCTATTGCAAATCTTACTGAACTGCAAGGTGTTATAGTTGGACAACCAGTATTGGGCCAAGCACAACTTACAGGGCTGGGGCAAGGAATTTTGGCAGACGCACAGCAAGGGTTAATGGTAGCCAGCCCTGCCCAAACCCTCAATGACACATTGGATGACATCATGGCAGGTGTGTATAATTCATTACATGTAGGTACCATGTCAATTGCTGAAAGGCAGCTTGAGTATGCCGATGTCTTTACTTCTGTCTGGCTGCACAGAGGCTGGGTTATTTTGGCCTGTTTCCCAATTTTAGATTAGCAAACATCTGAAATAGAACAAAAGCTGACATTCCTATGTGCATTGCAGTATTGGCTATCAGGTTATTAAAACAGGCTGGTGTTCTGGGAAATGGCATTCTGTTTTACATTAATAATATGAAAACAAACAGCACTTTAGTAGAATAGTTCTTTACAGAATATTGGCGTTCTGGGCCCAGTTGTCTATCTCCAGCAGAGGCAAAGGAAGAGATTGGCAGTCATGAAACGAGTAGGAAAATATCTGTGATGTCAGCTACATTGTTCTTTTTGTCTCAAGTTCTGGAAGCCAGAGGTTTTTGCCTTGATAGTTATGTTGCATCCTTTATTTGGCTTGAGCTCCCAAAATTTTATTTGTTTTATTCGTGTTTTTTGTTAAGAATACTTTTCTAGTTACTGAAATACATGAAAAATAATATATTGCTCAAATACATCTGAATTATGCTGGAAAAAAAAGCTTTGGAAAGATGGATTTGAACAAGAAATGTAAATTTCTTTCTTTTAAAAAACAAGCAAGCTCAAAAGAACTAGTCTGAAATGATTATAGATCTGATCCAGTAATTCCAGTGCGCATTTCTAGTACTCTGTGTCAAGGGAAACGGGATTGCTCCCATCCATTCCCAACCCATAGATCAAGGTCAGAAATTGTTTTGCCCTCGAGATGTTGGACTACAGTTCCTAGTAGCCCTAGCTAGAGGTGAGAAATGCTATGAGTTACAGCTCAACAACATCTGGAGGGCTGTGCCCTTCCCACCTATAGCATAGACAGGCTTGAATGCAGAAGGTATTTGTTATTTGATCTCTATCTGATCAGACTAGTTTTGCTTTTTAAACTGGCATTCCTTGGTAAATCTCAAATTCAGATTTTTTTTCCTCTTTTCTTTTGCTAGGCAGAATAGATTGCAAACTTGCCACAGCATACATATGACGGTTCAGTCTCCAGCAAGTGCCAATTTATCTGACTATTTACAGCTTTAGCACTTGCTTTTCATCATACAATCTAGATTGACACTTTCTACTTGTAGTAACAAGCAGAGATATATGGCAGTTTTTTTCAATGCTACCATCATCATATTCTGGCTTTTTAAAAATGTGAACTATGCTGAAGTTTGTTTTCTTCATTCATTGAACAGTATGTTATACCCCATTCTTTAGTTCAAAAACTTGAGAAGTAGATTTGTTGGTTTCAGTACAAATCAGGCAAGTTCCTCCTACTTGGTTCTGCCACTGGTACTCTTATCTCATTTTTGTTCTTCTAGTCAGTCTGCTTATTTACATGTGTCTCTGAGGTGTTTTTCTAAGTCAGTTGGCAAATCCTTTCTAGAAAGTTCTAAAACACCTAGCTAAGAGTATTTAAGGGTAGACAACCTAACCTAAGCTGATTCACAAATTGATCAGAAATCTGTACTTTTAAAAGTATAAGAGTGAGATAGGATTTCATTGAAACAAGAGTTTTAATATAGTTTGTGATGCTACTCAACACAAAATACTCATTCTCATTTTCTGATGTGTGAACAACTTCATTTTTGATACCACCATCCTGAGACAGGATTTGATCAGTTTCTGCTCTTATTACTGCCATTTGCTTCCTCCATATAACCAAGTAGTGATGTAAATTCTTTTAAACATCATTAAAGGATACAAGGCATAATAGACCACAGTATGCAAAGTCAACTTTTTTTTTGTTTAGCCTATGAAAGCCAATTAAGTTTAGAGTTCTTAACTGTAAACAGTTAAGATATATTTCCAAATGTATCAGTATATCCAGTCACAAAGATAATGTAAGAGCTCTAACTTTTAATTGGCTTCTTGTCTCCCCCCCCCCCCTTTCTTTAGGTTCTATATCAAGTCTCCATCCTCCCCTGCCCAATAACTTTTTTGGGTAGAGAAGCATATTGGAGTTCCTTTACAATATTTAACCCAGTGATATTAATGTATAGTTTTCTGTATTAGCTCAGATATTTTGAATATACTTTCCTGATTTAAGAAATTCTTTAACTCTTGTATCCTGATGTACATATTTAGGTGCACATATTTAGGACTGATTTTTGTCCTGCTATTTGGAGATGTTACTAGTAAAAGTGAAAACCTGGATGATTTTGGGTTCTGACAATGTTGCTCACTTTGTTTTGCTACTTATGGACCCTCATTTCTCAAGATCCAGGTGGTCTTGTGTTGATTCATGTCTCTTACATTATTTCAGAGTTTCCATTTATCAACATGTCTTATCAGAGGTAGTAGTAAATCTCAAACAGCAATCAAATTTGTATAAACTAAATATTGGACTGTTCTCATCAGGATGTAATATAGTCATCTCCTTTCTCGTATATTGACTATGTTTGGGTGTATTTTTACCCCCCAAAGGAAAGGAAAAGACTGGTTCATCTTAGATACAGTTTGCAACCAAACTGGTTTAGCTGTTGTGACTTTGCAGTACAAGGTTTTATAAAAATGTGAGGAACTTCCTAAACTACAGCTAACCCTACTTTTAATAAGCACAGTTATTTTCTTCAATAGCAGTGAGTGGAAGAGCATCTGCAGTGTCAAACCCCCCTACCCACAACATTGCAACATCTGTTTCTCAACCTCAGACGCCAGCACCAAGTCCTATCATTTCTCCTTCAGCCATGCTTCCAGTCTACCCTGCCATAGATATAGATGCACAGGTAAGCCCAACTTCTGTGGAACATGTTTGCAAATAAAAAAAAAAGCTCGAGAACAAAAACTTCTGTTTGTCCTCAAGGTGGACTTGTAATTCCTTTGATTATCTGTAATGTGCTGTAAAATAGTGACATGCCTGTTGCTTATTGCTAGATATATGTTAGTTAAGCCTAGTCTTTGATGAATGAGAGAGAAAACACATGATTGATTTAGTATATTTGCTGTTTCCAGAACAATAGAATTTGACTGTTTAAGAAATTAGAACGTAAAGACTTTGCCTATGATAAAGAACTGCAATTTTTGAGCAAACATAGACCCTTCCACCTTTGGTTTCTGGATGCCAAAGTGCTAAAATTAAACCAAGAGGGATTTGGAAGTGTTTTTTCACTACAGTGGGCCCTTGGTATCCAATGCAGTTTGGATACTTTTCTGGAATACTTTTTTGGAATATTTTCAAGCTGTGGATTGTTGAATCCATGGATAAAGAGTCTGTACACACAGAGGGTCAACTGTATTAGTAATCTTGGAGATAATGGGCAAGTTAAGTTTCCAAATAGTCATGATTTTGTGTTGCGAGGATGAATAATTGTGATCAGTGAGAAAATTGTTGTTCCTAAAGGCTTCCTGGGGCTTTTTGGGGGGAGGGGGCACAGAATGAATTTACTGTGGAGACTGGCATATTGGGGAAGCACAAAAACAGCTTTGAGACCACTCTTTACTCATACCATTGTAAGTAATTTAAATTAATAAAATTAATAAACATTTGTAGCTTTTATATCTCTGTATAAGCAACAAGCAATCTTGATTTATTATTGAAAACATTAATTGCATATTTTCTAGACTGAAAGTAACCACGACACTGCACTGACTCTTGCTTGTGCTGGTGGACATGAAGAGCTAGTACAAACACTTCTAGAAAGAGGTGCAAATATTGAGCACAGGGACAAAAAGGGTATGTGCCTGCTGGTTATGTATCAGTATTCGTTCCACAATTTTTTGAGTTGTCTATTTATGTACTGTTGGAAGTAGGTTTAAGGATGGCTTCCATGCCTATTTTTTTTTTAAAAAAATGCCTTAATCAATATGAAAATCTATTCTGTGTAAGTTTTCCATCTTTCCTGACCTTTTTAGTTAACTATGCATAGTTATTGTATAATTTAATTTTCTTAATTTTATTCTATTAATAAATAAAGACGACTTGCCCGCTCGACCCTTGCCCATCATGGCTGGCCGTCCGGGGGGGGGGATACATTGCTGAGATTCCTCACGGATATCATCAATGCATCCTTCAGGGAGGGACATGTCCCATCTTGTCTAAAGGAGGCGGCTGTTAGGCCGCTTCTGAAAAAACCTTCCCTGGACCCCCTGGATATGAAAAATTATAGGCCTGTGTCATTGCTGCCATTTTTGAGCAAGGTAATTGAGAGGGCGGTTGCTCTTCAGCTCCAGGCAGTCTTGGATAAAACCGATTATCTAGGCCCATTTCAAACCGGCTTTAGGACTGGCTTTGGGGTTGAGACTGCCATGGTTGCCTTGACCAACGATCTGCTCCTGAACATCGACAGGGGTAGTGTGACCCTGTTGGTGCTCCTAGACCTC
>CM034710.1:40663276-40673625 GCA_020142125.1 Phrynosoma platyrhinos
TTCAGACAGCATGTTTAGCTGTCAAATCTCTCCTGGCAGGTCATTCCAGAGTCTAGGGGCAGCCGATGAAAATGTTCTCTGGGTGTGATAGTTGCTAATCTAGTTCTGGCTGGTTGAAGTAAATGTTCCCCATAGGACATCTGTGTATGGGGTGGATTATTTGGGAGGAGGCAGTCCTGTAGATAACCTGGACCCTAATTATGTAGTGCTTTAAAGGTAATAATCAACACTGTACTTTGCCCAGAAACTAACTTGCAGCCAGTGGAGTGATTTTAATATTGGTATGATACGCTCACTTTTAGATATACCAGAGATCAATCTGGCTGCCATGTTTTGAACTAATTGAATTATGTAGTGCTTTAAAGGTAATAACCAACACTGTACTTTGCCCAGAAACTAACTTGCAGCCAGTGGAGTGATTTTAATATTGGTATGATACGCTCACTTTTAGATATACCAGAGATCAATCTGGCTGCCATGTTTTGAACTAATTGAATTTTCTGAACTTGGTACAAAGGTAGCCTAATGTAGAGCATGTTTTTTGCTACGAAAACCCTGATAGGGTCCCCATAAATTGGAAACAACTTAAAGGCACACAACAACAAAGTGTAGATTTAAAATGAATAAAGAGGCACTACTTTACAAAATTAATATGTAATACATGTTCATTTGTTTTCAGAACTGGTAGCAAGCTGGGTATCTCCCCTTTAATGTTGGCAGCCATGAATGGTCATACAGCCGCTGTCAAGCTGCTCTTGGATATGGGTTCAGATATTAATGCACAAATAGAGACTAATAGGAATACTGCCTTGACACTGGCCTGCTTTCAAGGAAGAACTGAAGTGGTTAGCCTTCTTCTTGACAGAAAAGCTAATGTTGAGCACAGAGCTAAGGTAAGGAGTAACCCTTGATCTATGTGTTTTCCCTTGATAAAGATGTGATGGTCAGAAGAAATTAAAAGGGCTCACTGGTTGTGATACTGTAGAGAGCAGATGAATGACATGGCTCTGAGTGGAAGCCTAACAAGGGTACAAATTCAATAATTATTCCATCTTCACCCTCCTCTTCTCAGGAGGAATGGAATATGTACAGAGCCTATTGTTTACAGCAGCCTTCTCCCACTTGCTCCCTTCCAGGTGTTTTAGACTAGGATGCCCACCAGCCTAAACCAGCTGGGCCAATAATCAGCTAAACAAAAATTCCAATCCCATGAACTACTCTAAATATGATAGACGAATTGATTAGGTGTCAGAAATTCTTATTTTTTCCTTCCTTTTACTGTATTAACAGAGGGCCTGTTTTCTGAACTAACAGTGGACATGGATACAGTGAAAAACTGAAGGGACTCTAGTGTGTGTGTGTGTGTGTGTTCACATACTTCAGTTTAAAAAGCATATTTGATTGTATTCTTTGTCTAGACTGGCCTGACACCATTAATGGAAGCTGCCTCTGGTGGATATGCTGAAGTAGGCAGAGTTCTTCTAGACAAAGGTGCTGATGTGAATGCCCCTCCAGTCCCTTCATCAAGAGACACAGCTTTAACCATTGCAGCAGACAAAGGCCACTACAAATTCTGTGAGCTGCTTATTAGCAGGTACCATATTTGTTTCTTTACATACTCATGCTTCTGCAAAGGGGTGGTGCAGGGGATCTGGTTTCCAAAAACGTTGCTGTTTGCTTTCTAATACATGTGGTTGATGAATTCACAATCTCAGCACATTTTCACATTTGAAAAAAAAATAACTTTATAAGAACACAAGGGGCCTGTTCTGATGTGAAACCTTCCTTTAGAAAGTCCCCAGAGAAGTGAATTTTTAAAAGGAACAACTAGGGTTGCTTCAGTTCATGGGTCTTTCTTGAAGAAGTTGTATAAATTTTCCATTCTGATATATGTCAATTGTAAGCCACTTTGAGTTCCAATTTTGGGAGAAAGATGTAATCTGTTTAATACCATACACTTAATCCCTGTGGTCAGGTGGCACAGAGAAATGAACTGTCAAGCCACTGATTACCTGTCCTGATATTAATTATTAATTATTTGGCACTAATGACACTGTTTTCAAATTGTATGTGTGTGCTCAAATGCAAACATCACTGCAGTTAAAAGAGAATGATGTCACTGGAATCTGAAAAATGTCTAAATTATTGAAGAATGCCAATTTAATATTAACAGTGTCCATTGGGTGATTGTCAACCTGCTTTTCAGTCATTCATTTTCCATTTTTCAGACTTTTACAGTAGCATATGTTTTCTGGATTTAAAGTTGAACAGTGTCCCGGTTTGCCAAATACCAGTTTAGAATTGTCATGTAGCATTACCAGGAGTTCATATTTCAAAACTCATTTGTTGTATTTTTATCATTATTCTTATTATTATACTTTTACCTTCTAAAGCTGTCATAAATTAAAGTTTGAATAGGACTTTTTCTTTCATCTTTTTAAACTTTGGTTGGTTAAAAATATTGTTTTAACTGTATTTTATTTTAACTCTAATTGTGAGCTGTCTTGGGTTCTATATTGGGAGAAAGGTGGGGTCTAAATTAAATAAATAAATAAATACTTATTTCAGAGTTGTTCAGGAAACAATTGCTGAGCAGAGCAGGCAATGTTTTCTAGAGGTAAGGAGAGTTAACTTATTCCTTTAATTCAGAATTACTCCTTCATTCTAGAATATATATTTATTTAACTTATATGTCACCTTTCTTCAGACATGGGATCCAAGGCAGCTGTTTTTTTTTTCCAGATTTTTAATTTTTAAAAATCAGTAGCAGCTTAATTTATGCATTGATTACTTTTTTTAGAGGAGCTCACATTGATGTTCGTAATAAGAAAGGAAATACTCCGTTATGGCTTGCTGCAAATGGTGGTCATTTAGATGTTGTCCAGTTGCTGGTACAAGCAGGAGCTGATGTTGATGCTGCTGATAACAGAAAAATAACTCCACTGATGGCAGCCTTTCGAAAGGTAGAATGGAAACTTTTGATTTGCTTCTTTTCTCACCTCTGGAAATACAACTGTACTGTGATAATCAGATATCATGTATATATGTCTGCTGAAGAGGTTGCTTGAGACACAGAGAACTACCTTATGAACTCAACTATAAGTCGACCTCATATTTAAGTTGTGGGCAAGTTTTGGGGCAAAAATTGCAAATTTTGATATGACCTGTGGATAAGTCAAGGTTAAAACTTAAGGGCATATAAAGGATCTAAAGGAAGAATCAAAGGAAAACAATGCCAAAGAATTTAAAAATCCCAGTAGATATAACTGCGTTCACCCTAAAGGCTGGATGGATGATAAAGTAGAGTGGGGTCAGTACTTCTAGGTCCGATTACACTTTTGCCTTTCGCCAATTTATTTTTAAATAAGAGTTAAGGTCCAGTACTTGCATTGACCTGTGGATAAGTCGACTCAGGGGTTTTTTGGGGGGGGGGGTGTCAATTTTTATACTAAAATTTCTGGACCTATATACAGTGATTTGTTCATAAATTCAGAAAAATAGATGGCATCCCTATACAATTCTGTTACATGCTTTTTTGGTAGTGTCACATGCCAGAAAGTATTTGATCCAAAATTAAACAAGCATAAAGGGTAGGAAACATGGATGTGGGTTACTAAATGAAATAGTAGTTCTGTAATCAGACTCCATTCAATTTTAGAACAGTTGACTATTTTAATGTATTACTATCTTCATTCATATCAGAAGCTTTGTTTATAATATCAGAAGATTCATAATAAATTAAGGCAGTTTAAATCCCAAACAGATTTACAGTGTAATCCCACACCTGGCAACTCAGAAGTAAATCACATGAGGTTTAATGGGGTTTAATGCTGTATAACTAGTTATAGAATTGCAACTCTAAGGAAGCAGATGATGTTGATGCATCACAATGAAAATTATGCCCCAAATAGTCTGATCAAAGTTTTTTGCCTTTTCCTAGGCTGCCCTAGAGACCAGTGATCTGATTCACTATAAGGCAGCTTCTTATGTTCCTGAGAACTGAATTGCTGAAACACAAATAGCCATCTTTATGTTTCTTGGTGTAGCCACAAAAGTAATTGTTTATACCTCTGAAAGTAGTGGTGGACCACTGTCTGGGAGCCAGTGATCAATCTCTCCCACCCCCCCACCCCCGTTCTCAGGCCACACCCTCCGACATACAAACAAAGCAAACCAAAATACTACCATTTTCTTCTGTAGTTTCACCCTTTCCTCTGCACACATTGCACCATTTTGGGAGGAACCGTAAAGGGAAACAAGCATTTAGGTGTGGTATGATGTTCTGGGGTGTTTATAGTATAGATGTAGGTTGGAGGTATGTCAATGTATTTTCATGCTTTGGGGCAGCTTTCTACATGTTTGGGGGCAAAAAGTCACCCAGGGGAGAGGGCTGGGTAGACTTCATTCAAATTGCATCTAGTCTGCAATTTGCCCAGTCCTTAATGAAAATAAACGTACTCTCTGAGCCTTAGGTTACAGGTTCTTCCACAGTAACTGTTACGTGTACTGAAGTATAAAACAAATGAGTGCAAGACTGCCAGCTTCCTAATCTCTTCCTGCTTCACATGCGTAGAAACTGACTCACGTATCATCAGTGTACTAACAGCTAGTTTTGCATTGAATCACAAGATTGAGTGAAGGTGCTCTCTTGAGTTCCCACAGAATGAGTTACCCAGAGAATAAGAACTGATCTTTCTCAGTTGTGCAGATCAGCATTAATAACATGATTCTGTGCCCATTGGGGATCTTTGGGGAGAACAAGGTTGCAGTAGTGACTGGAAGGAGTTTTTGCAATAGGTACTTATAGGTCTGGTACTTGCTTTAAATGGATATAAATATGCAGTGTCTTCATATGAATGAGGCTAATGTTGGAAACTTATCTTTTAGGGTCATGTGAAGGTTGTACGCTATCTTGTAAAAGAAGTAAATCAATTTCCATCAGATTCAGAATGTATGAGATACATAGCAACAGTTACTGACAAGGTAAGAATAATTTGGTGCTCATATTCATCAGTAAAGTTTTAGAGAACAAATGTTTTATTGCACACTGAAACGTCTATAGATGTTTATTAAAATCCTTCTCAATTTGTTCTCAGTTTTGAACAGTGTTAGGTGTTATTGGTTTTTCTCTTCCCTTTCACTGCTAGTTCATTTACAGAATCTTCAAATGAATAAAACAGAAATTACTGTTCAGTTGCATATTCAATACCTCACCATTATTTTAAGACCAAAACATTAGAACACTTCTTAAATCCTGTAGTGCTGTGTTTTAGCTTTCTGGCCTCATACTCCAGGAAACCTTGTTCATAGCATTTTTCCATCTATCTCACCTCCTCCCCAAATCAAATAAAAAACAAAGCCTTAACACCCTGACATAGAAACTACACTCTATGTGCTTTCTTGTTTGTCATGTCTCTCTGCCACATACACATATGCATGCAAGTGCACATATTTCCTGTCTTACAGCGAACCCACAATTATTAGTAGTTCAACATCTGAAATCCAGCCTATGAATTTTTGTACTCTTACCTTTCATACTAAACATTTTCTATATTTGGGGTCATAAAAAGCTCCCATTATTCCATGTAATGTAGTGCCCCAGTGCTTAAGGCTGTGACATTATATTAATTCAACTGATTGTATTAATGTACTGTTCAAAGATATAACTGTGTTAATTTGTCTGAGCATGAAAAGATACAAAGGAAACCTATAGTATCTTTCAAACTAACCGAGAAAACAAAATTTCCAGCATAAGCTCCTGAATCATCAGATGCATGAAATGAAGCCTCTGTGGATAGATCCATGTACCAAGAGATGGGGAAGACAGGCATGTACATTTAATAGAAATGTGAAATATGTATGTATGGTGATGGAGTGTCAAGTTCCATCTCAATAATGGTTGAACATGTGAGTAAGGGAGGAAATTCTGTATGTAATGCATCAGCATAGGTCTAGGTCCAGTAAAGTGTTGCAATAAAGGACATATGAGAACCCTACAAATAGCTGTAATGACAACTAGTGTTTAATAGTGTAGTGTACCAAGAAATGGCTTCTTGGCACACCACACATATTAAAATACTAGTTATCATCACAGATGCTAAGTAGGATTTTCATCTTAGAGATTGAATTTATCCCCCCATCACCATATGCACATGTTTTACATTTCTGGTACAATTCAGAAATGCAGTTAAATACTCCTTCTCTGCCTGTTGGTATATAACCCTGTTCACAGAGGCATCACTCCTTGTATTTAATGCAGTGGACTGGAGCCCACAAAAGATTATGGTAAAATTGTGTTTCAATGCCAAAGATACCACAGGATTCCTTGATAGCTTTTGGTTGTATTCATGTGCATTCAAAAAAAATGTGATTTATTTATTTTTATTGTCATTTAGGAAATGTTGAAGAAGTGCCATCTTTGTATAGAATCAATTGTTCAAGCCAAAGACAGACAGGCTGCTGAAGCAAATAAAAATGCAAGCATTCTTTTAGAGGAGTTGGATTTAGAGAAGGTAAGAAATCACTTTTTTAAAATAAAGATTCCTGTCTGGGTTAGGAAATAAAATTATAGTAACCTCAGAATGAGAAACCATGTAATCTCAAATGGGTTGGGATTGCCAGGAAAGCACCTCCTCTTAATAGCAAAGCATGATCCTTTTGCAGAAGACATCATGGTGAATGGGCCAAAGTACATAGCCATAGCTGGAGTGCTGTTATGGGTGCAAAATTTTGCTTCATACAACAAGATAAGAACATCCTTCATCCAATTCTTGAATTGGCACTAATGATCAGTTCTAAGTTCCACAGGGCACAGAAACTTGCCTTTTCCCTTCTTTCTGCTTTCACTATTCAGTGCTGGAATAGTACATTAGAATTTTGTATGGCCCTCAAGTTTAAAATGACTTTACCAAATGCTACAAATCAGTGTTTCCATCTTCATCCGTGGCAAAAAAAAAGTGCTCACATGAACATTGTATATATGGCTGAGGAAGGGCATAACCTTGCTTTACAAAGCTCAGTGAGTCTGTCTCATCCAAAGGATATTTTGACTTACTTGGTTAGGGAAGTGGCTACATTTGTTACCCTCTGGGAATCTTTTCCTTCTGAGAAAATCTGCAAGATATCTCTGGATTTGCACCACATGCCTTTTATTAAAGCATTTCAAAATGTTGGCCATCTTAGAAAAACCTGCCTTTGACCAAAGAGTTCTCCCCAGAATCCTTAAGAATTAGAACCCCCTTGCTACCAGGGCATTTCAGTAGGGGAAATTTATGTTGTTAGGGTGTACTGTTTTTTGAACATTCTGTTCCCTGGATGTTTTCTTGTCTGAAAGAGAAACAAATTTTTTTCCTAATGAATTTCTATTTTTCTAGTACACCAAAAGCCACTTCTCCCTATCCTGCATAGTCACCCAAATCCTGGGCTTTCAGTAAAGTGGTGACTAACTAGTTGCTGTTGCCTCTCTAGTTTATGGCCAAGTTCTGTCCTTAGGACCAGTATTGTGGCCAGAGAAGTAGCATGGAAAAAATACTTGGTTGTGCTACTCAGGAGGTACATTCATGTTGCTAATTCTCTCTAGCCCGTGTTTGTTTCAGTAGCTCCAAACAGTTTGGATAAGCACTAGATATCATACAAATGGAAACAAAAAACACAGAAAAAAGGCATTTACAATTATGAAGGTGGAGGAATAAATTTCCAGTAAGCCCTGTTTATTTTATGATTTTGTGTGACAAAGGGGCTTGGTATACTTTAAGCTGAAGTGGCTACCAAAATTGTCTGATATAGCCAGTCATCCAAATACCGAACATTTCAAAACATAATTTCAAATATCATTTCCTCTCTGGTTGATGTTGTTTTTTGACAGACTTGTTTTCTGTAGTTGCCTTCATTTGAGATTAACTGTCCCACTCCAAATAACTGGAGAATGTGAACATTTCTCTTATCAGTGATTGCAGGGCGGAGCAGCATTTATATCCTGATGAAACACAGAGTAGGGTAAACCCAGTCATAATATTGCATTATAGGATTGCCTGCATATTTCAGTTTTCGGCTTAAATATTTTTAAACCAATTGGATGATTATTTCCATGTCACTTGGCTGCTTTCTTTTTGCTTCGTAGCTGCATATTTTCCATTGACAGTGTTGTCATGGCTGTGTTTATGTTGGGCAAGGAACTTTCCTAGGCTGTAGACTTCAACTGTAAGCTATTCAAAGCCACTCTGTTTGGTGATGTTTGAAAGGGGACTGTACCAAGAGGGAAATGCCCTGTAACTAACAAGAAAGAGAACACATAACAGACTCTCATTTCTGTTTTAAATCACTTGTGTTCTGCTTTTTGCCAGTTGCTGAAGGTAACTCATATACAGAGAACTTACAGAGAAACCAAGGTCTGAACCACCACTACCCTAATAGACCTACTGAATAAGAAATATGTGTTTAGCAAATTGCATGTGATTTCTGAGCCAGGAGATCCCCAGTTCAAATTTCACTCCTCTTTTGTGGGCCGTGTTGGCTAAAATGTATTTACTTTGATGGCCTTAGGCAAGATTCGTGATATGGGGCTTTCTTTTCAGATTACAAGAAATATGACTAAACTAGGCCAAATACACAAGATTTGCTGCACACACATTAAGTGTTCACATAAGTAATCAGGTTGATTTATATGTTTTTCTCAGTTTGAGGAAAGGGCTAGTCAGTACATTCATACAGATGTAGTTTCTGTTTAGTAGCTTCCTTTGATTTCCATTGAATGATCTTGACTTGCAGCTACGGGAAGAAAGTAGAAGGCTGGCTTTAGCTGCAAAAAGAGAGAAAAGAAAGGAAAAGAGAAGAAAGAAAAAGGAAGAGCAGAGGAGGAAGCTGGAAGAAATAGAGGCAAAAAACAAAGAAAATTTTGAACTACAAGCTGCTCAAGAAAAGGAAAAGCTGAAAGCTGAAGGTAGGGATTAGATTTGTATGCTGTAGACTCAGAGCAGGTTACAAAACAGTATGATTGATACCATTGATTTAACATAGCCATGTCCAAAAAGATATATTATCTCTAGGCATTTTCTAGCTTCTCCAGCACGATTCTGTGGTATGTTTCTGGTGGAAGTTGAACATCAAGTTATGCTGGAGGATCTAAAAATGCCTGGAGGTATGTTCTCTAGGAATCTGTAGGTCCTCCAGCATGACTCTGTGCTCAACTTCTGCCAGAAGTCATTCATTTCAGTAGGGTTTGCTGTTTTCTGTGGTTTCACTTTTCCACAGTTAGTCCAGGAATGTATTTGCCATGGATATGACGGTCATACTGTAATTCTTTCAGACACAAACATTTTTGTTCTTCTATTTTCAGCATCTCTGTTTTGCTCTGAAAAAATATATCTTTAAACTGGTCATTAATAATATCAATCTAACCGTATTCAGTCTATATGACTATACAGTTAGTCAGAGCAATTCTTCAAAAATGAAAGAGGCATCTTTTCAGAACTAGATTTGAGATTACCTTTCATTTGATCCAGAACAAACCAGCTGTTTGAATGAGCTCCAAAGAGTTCACATAAGAGGCTTGTTCACTTCCTTTCAGCACTTGATCCACATGCTAAATAACAAATTGCTTGACAAACTCTCCTCAGTTTAAAAGCTATTTGATACAAGGCACAGGAGTTTGTTGTTTGGAGGAAAGTTTTGGCTTGGTCATGTGGAATGAGTTTCATGATTCTGTGGAGCTTAGTCCTTGTATTTGTGAAGCTGCATGCTAAGAGTCTGTGGGCAGAGTATAATAAGTATTTATTCACCATTCAGTATTTATTTATGGTAGATGTGTTATTTCTTTATTTCTTTAACCTAAACTTTGGTACCAGAGGCAGAAATAACATGGAAAGAATAGGGATAGGTTTCTACACCACAAAAAAGAACAGATTGAACATGTTTCAGCTGTCATTTTATTCAAAAGCAAAGATATGCACGTGTGAAATAAAACATCCAGGTCAGGTAAGCATTGCTTGAGTAGACAGAAATATTTGGCATCTTCTGTAGACCACTTTAAGGTTTCTTCCGAAATGCATCCAGGGATGATTTTTTTTTCTTTACTAGCCTCCATCTTTCCAGAAATTTCCAATTTGATAGCCAAACTTGCAGATCTCTGCTTTTTTAACATGCTGGGGAGAGCCGGTGAGGCATATCTGCTCTTCCTTTGTCTCTCTGTTTGGTGTTCAAGCATGTTAAGTAAGAAATTCTAAAGGCAGCTGCTATTTACCATATTTTCTGGCGTATAAGACGACCCCCAAATTTTCCCATTAAAATATAGAGTTTGGGATATACTCGTATAAGACGACCCTCCTTTCCAACACACACCAAATAAATTTTTT
>CM034710.1:40673725-40696530 GCA_020142125.1 Phrynosoma platyrhinos
ACTTCTGAGACCCTTTTCCAGGGTTAAAAAATCATCTTATATGCTGGAAAATACAGTACTTTACCTGTTGTAAGGAGGCACACATGGCTAAAGTTGGATTGACCAGTATAGAATCCTGCTCTTTCTCTGCTCAAGCTTCATTGCATTTCTTCTGCAACCCAATGCAGAAAGTTTGTGTTTCTCTATCTCTCCTTCACCATCCTCCCAATCCTGAAACTGCGAAAAAATACAACTTCTTGCTGGGCAGAGAACAAGGAGGAAAGGTCAGATATAAAAGGACTTTGTAAAAAGAAGCTTCTTAAAGGCTTTGGTAGCTGAAGCATGCCTGTATAGCAAATGCTATGAAAGTTCAAACTAGCAATTTACCTTTCTCAGTTCAAAATAATTACCAAAATTTCATTATGTAAGTACATGGTAGTTCACCCATCCAAATAAGTCTGTCATTATCCCTTTCAAATAATCTGTTCAGTTTATGTGTGTATTTAACCCGATATTTTTTAACCTGGGCTTTTTAGATACAAAACAAAAAGACTTACAGAACCTTGAAGCATAACAAGTCTATGTAAACAATGTGTGTTGTTGTTGTTTTGTTCTCAATTAGATGAGCCAGGGATCCTTACAGAACCACCCAGTGCTACCACAACCACCACCATAGGTATATCTGCGACGTGGACAACTTTGGCAGGTTCCCATGGGAAAAGAAACAATACTGTCACCACGAGCAGTTCCAAAAGGAAAAGCCGGAAAAACAAAATCAACCAAGATACTGTTCAGATTATTTTTGATGATCAGCTCCCAATCTCCTATTCTCAACCAGAGAAAATGAATGGCGAATCAAAAAGCAGCAGTACCAGTGAGAGTGGTGATAGTGACAACATGAGGATTTCCAGCTGTAGTGATGAAAGCAGCAATAGTAACAGCAGCCACAAAAGTGACAGCCAGTCTTCTACAGCAGCCACTAATGCTCAGAGCAACAAGAAGCAGCCCTCAGTGCTGGTCACCTTCCCAAAAGAAGAACGAAAAGCAGTTTCTGGCAAATCTTCAATCAAGTAAGCATCTATGGCTTTTACTGTAAATAACATCCTGATTTAATTCAGCCTACCCCAGCTTGATGCCTTCACAGTGGCTTGGTCTTCTCAGTCCCATTGGCTGTGCTGATTGGGGATGGTGGGAGTTATAAACTAATCTGAAAAGCACTATTTTAGAGAAGGCTGTCTGATCTCTTAGGATGCTGTCAAGATTTCCATCCTTTGCCCGTATTTCTTTATTGATTAGACCTGTTAAACATTTACAAGAAAAATAAAAGGGAAATGTGGCTTTTTCTCTACATGTCAATGCACAGTCAGCCCTCCATATCCACTGATTTTTTATCCATGGATTTAAGCATCCACAGTTTGAAAATATTTTTAAAATCCATAAATTCCTAACAGCAAACCTTGGATTTTACCATTTTATACAAGGTACACCGTTGTACAGTGGCATTGTGTTTAATGGGACTTGAGCATCCACGGATTTTGGTATCCACCAGGGATCCTGGAACCAAACCCCAGTGGATACCAAGGGCCCACTATATTTTACCTTAACCCAGTTTTTAATAATAATCCAGTACATTTTTTTCTGTGAATCTTTGATAGTTAGATCAGTCATCAGAACTTAATATTAAAACATCATTCATTGTAAACATAACACAGTTTACTTTTTATCCTAAATAAATAATATTAATTTGTATCTTTCCTATAATTAGTAATTTAACTTTGTAATATGGGGTAAATTTAATTGTTTGGATTCATACTTCGTGATAGAGTCAGTGAAATCAATTTTGCTTATGTTACTCCTGTTCATTTCAGTAGCTCTATGCTAAATACTCTAAGGCTAAAGCCAACATTAATCTTACCTAGATAGATGGAATAAAATCATTGGGATTGAACCTAATTGTTATTATAAAGTCTTTTTTATTTTATTGGGTCAGCTCCAGGCATTGATGTCCAGAGTCTTATCACATTACTGCACTATACTCTCATAGTGCTACTAATCCACTTTTACTGCTCTGACTGCTTCCTGTTGCATTCTGGGGTTTGTAGTTAAGTGAGGCCTAAGAGTTCTCTGGCTGAGAATTCTAAATGCCCCTCCTTAAACTACAAATCCCAGAATGCAAAAGGAAGCAGCCAGACCAGTTAAAGTAGAATAGCAGTGTAGTATAAGAGTCTAGTGGTGTATACTAGTTGGTCTGTTCCATTGTTCTGATATTAAAGCTGTCACTCAGTTGACCAGAGTGAAGTGTCTGATTCTGTCTTTTATGTTGATCTTATAAGCATCTTTTTTTTCTCCTCTGTCCCCTGCTTTTTTTCTTTTTCCTGTGAAAGATTGTCAGAAGTGATTACAGAAGTAACTAATAATTCCTTATCTACCTGCACAAAATCTTGTCCATCGCCCCTTTCTTCTCCTAATGGAAAAATCACTTTAGCCAGCCCTAAACGTGGTCAGAAGAGGGAAGAAGGATGGAAGGAGGTTGTAAGAAGGCAAGTTAAATTCTGTAACTGCTGTACACTTTATTTTCCCCCGTGGCTGTCCCTGTTTCAGAATATTTTATGTTAAACTTGTTTTGTTCTGCTGGCAAAAATCATTATTGTATGATAGTTCTCTTCATGGTTTCATGTACCCACACCTAAGCTTGTTACTTCAAGCCATGGAGTATTATCAAAGCCATGTTCTAGGTCAGCATCTGAGAAGCAGAATATGAATGTACTTCTCATGCTGGTGTTTTTGTTGTCTTTACTTTTTGCATACAAGTTGGACCCATTTAAAGTGAAAATTAATAGAGTGCTCCAGTACCTGGTCTCATCCAAAGCTTTCTAAGCCTCGGTCCTTAGTGCAGGGGTAGGCAACCTTTCCCCTTTAAGGGCCGAGGGACTTCAGCTCCCAGAAGCCTCAGCCATGTTGGCCAATAGTCCCATGTTGGCCAATAGCTCCTGAGATTCTGGGAGCTGAAGTCCCTCAGCCCTTAAAGGGGAAAGGTTGCCTATCCCTGCCGTAGTGCCATGCATTGTTGTAGTCTTTCTTTCCATTATAAAGTGGCTGGAAAGGAGACTCTTTCAGAGTATGCAAAAAACTCATTCTGACCCACTAAATAACTGCAGTCAACCTTTGCAATTCCTGTGATTTAGAATGTGACTTACATGTAAGAAGCTTTCAGATAAGCTAATCTACTGTTCACTATGATTTATGCATCTGGTCCTATTACCTGCTAACCTCTGCCTAATTTTGAGGTTTCTGAAACAGTTTTACTTTATTTTTATACATTTTTCTTATTTAGATCAAAAAAAGTCTCTGTTCCATCAACTGTTATTTCCAGAGTAATTGGAAGAGGTGGTTGTAACATTAATGCTATCCGAGAATTCACTGGAGCGCACATAGACATTGATAAACAAAAAGACAAAACGGGGGACAGAATCATAACAATAAGGTAATACATATCCAGGTACTGCTTATTTAAATTATATGAACTCACTTGGAAAGGTTCTCTAGTTACTAAACAAACTTCTGTGACACTCATATGAAGACTGTTATATGAGATAGATTTCAGAATGAATTGTTGATTGATATACATGAGAGTTGCAACTAGCGGGTCAGTCAATCAGATATGTACTCTTCCAAGATGCTATATGAGGCTCAAGCAGACCAATTTTGTCTCCCCATTCCATGATCTCTGTTTGTGTTTCTAGTTGACACTTAACATTTGACAGTTTCTAAAAGCCACTGAGCATACTCAATCTTCATTGGGTTTTTAAAAAAATGTTTTGTACTGCATGTTACAAGATTCACCGGAGCATATACTGATACTTCTCTTATTTCTCACTGGCTCTGGTTTGGTTCCAATCCTGTTGACTTAGGCTGTTAGAGGGAGCTATTATGGCACAAATACTATACTGTAAAGCTTAATCAAACTTTATTTCTTCAAAGATTACCCATTTTATGTATTTTTCCTAATATGTGGAAAAATGTAAGTATTTATGTAAATGAAGAAAACAATCACTAGGTTACGCATGTGTATATTTAACTCTCTTAATAGGGGAGGCACTGAATCAACAAGACAAGCAACACAGCTCATAAATGCTTTGATTAAGGATCCAGACAAGGAAATTGATGAGCTCATTCCAAAGAATCGTTTGAAAAATTCTGCAGCCTATCCCAAAACAGGGATGCCGGTACATACCACCACTACAGCTGCTCACAGTTCTGTAGCTGGAAGCAAGGCAACCACTGTAGCAATCTCTTCATCACCTCAGATTTCCACAGCACTTTCTGTGCCTGCAGTTTCATCAGCAACTGCTCATAAAACAGTCAAGAATCCAGTGAATAATGTGCGGCCTGGATTTCCAGTTTCTCTGCCATTAGCATATCCTCCGCCCCAGTTTGCACATGCTTTGCTTGCTGCTCAGACTTTCCAGCAGATCCGTCCACCGAGATTGCCCATGACTCATTTTGGGGGGACTTTCCCACCAGCCCAGTCCACCTGGGGTCCTTTCCCTGTTAGACCTCTGAGTCCTGCAAGAGCAACTAACTCACCTAAGTCTCACACGGTGCCTCGCCATAACAATCAGAACAGCAGTGGTTCTCAGGTGAATTCAGTGGGTTCTTCGACTTCCAGTCCAACAGCTACCACAAGTTCAGCTGTGTCTACTGTGCCTGTTTCTTCTGCAATTGGCAGTCCCAGCTCACCTTCAGTTCGAAGGCAACTCTTTGTCACCGTGGTTAAAACATCCAGCACTACAACAACTGCAATAGTAACTACAGCAAGCAACAACAGCACAACACCTACCAATGTCACATATCCTTTTCCTACTGCCAAAGAGCACTATCCTGTGTCATCCACTTCTTCCCCTTCCCCACCAGTCCAGCCAGTGAGAGCTTCTAGAAGCAGTCCATCAGAATGTGTGACAAATTCTCCAAGTAAAGGAGTGCCTTCCTCCGATCAGGAAGTGGGGAGCCTCCCAGCAGTTGAAGCAGTTAATCTGGCCAGCAACAGGCAATCAAGTAGTAGCTCTGTTGGTGTTCCTTCGGAGCATCCTGCTCAGCCACAGCCTCCCGGGCCTGTTTCTCAAGAAGCAAGGCCTCCTCTACAGCAGCCTCAGGTTCCATCACAAGATCCTCGAATGGTTGTGCCTCCAAACTTAGCAACAGTGAGTTCTTCTGCCCCAGTAGTTGTTCCTGTTAATGCACCAGTGAATTCCCCAGCAAACTATCTTTTGCCTCAGGCATCAGTGGGATCTTCTCAGCAACCTCCTCCAATTAAAATGGAAAGCCCCACTATCAGGCTGCCTTCTCATGGAGCAAATCCTGCACACAAGAATTCAGCTTCTGTTCAGAATTCTTCAGTTGCCGTCCTTAATATCAACCACATAAAAAGACCCCATAGTGTTCCTTCTTCAGTGCAACTTCCTTCCACCTTAAGTACACAAAGTGCTTCTCAAAATTCAGTCCATCCAGCAAGCAAGTCTGTGGCTGCCAACTTCAGTACTGCTTTACCATTTGGGCCATTCAGCACATTGTTTGAAAACAGCCCTGCCTCTGCTCATGCCTTCTGGGGTGGATCTGTCTTGTCATCTCAGACAGCTCCAGAGTCTATTATGTCTGGAAAGTCTTCATTTCTGCCAAACTCAGATACGTTACATCAATTGGATACTTCCAAAGCTCCAGGTTTTAGGCCGCCACTGCAGAGACCAGCTCCAAGTCCCTCAGGTGAATATTTTCAGTTTCTTTCTTTGTTTCATAATATACATGATTACCACACACTTAACATGTTAGTTTTTGTGTCTTCATTACTGGATGCCAAGTGATTCAATCTGGCTAGTATTACATCACCTCTACTTTTTGTATATTACTTTCTAATAGTCCAAAACCTTGAGGATGGGATGAAGGTATTCTCTGAATGTATTAGGAGTGTTTTTTCCTAGAAGAAAGACTTAGCTAGAGGATAGAATCGCAGATATTTCATATTTCTTCCCTGAAAATAGTCTGTAGTTTCTTCAGCAAACAGATGCAGGCCTCCAACTGCCTCAAGTTTATCTGTGCAAATGCAAACTATAGTTAAAAATAAGTACAGAAATTATAATCCTGTGCCATTGAGCATCATGGGAGGATGACAAAACTTCTCATTATTTTATGTGTTCAGATGAATAAATTGATAGGTTCCCTTGCTTACATTAGTTCCATCGTGTAGATTTTTAGTACAAATTATGCAGTCAAAAAAACACAAAGAAGAGTTTTCTTTTTTACAGCAGAAACTGTTTATTAAATAATCAATGTATGCGCAACTGCCTCCAGTTTATCTTTAGATTGTGAAAACATAAACTCATGTAATATAGTTTTGAGTAGGTATCCTGTTTTAATGCACTTGCAACAAGGCCTAAATTGACCTGCTAGTCCCAACTAGAGTAAGCCCATTTAATGAATTGACACTTAATAAGCTGCGAGTCTGTAAATTAACACATAGGTAGATGCCACTGGTTTGATGCATTTACTTTGATTAGAACTAATAGTTGGATTTATATCATTATTGTTTCAGGGAGGATTAATATTTTGCAAATCACTTTACAGGTATTGTCAGTATGGAGTCACCATATGGTTCTGTAACACCTCCTTCTACACATTTGGGTAACTTTGGCTCAAACCTTTCAAGTGGTCAAGTGTATGCACCAGGAACACCTCTTGGAGGAGCACCGGCAGCTGCTAATTTTAACAGACAGCATTTCTCCCCACTCAACCTATTGCCTCCATGTTCCTCTGCATCAAATGGTAAGTTGTTAGTAAAGCTTTTAAAAAATGCTGATTTTGTGGCAATAATGTAATTCTGAATATTGCAACATTCATTAAGTTACATCTTTTGGACTGGCTGCCATACAGAAGGGTGGGTGAGTTCCTTCCTGTTGGCTCTAATTCGCTTTGATTGGAGTTCTTACTGAAGTGTAGTTACTGTGATGCCGCAAATATGTCCACATATACACTAGCGTCTAATAGCATAGCCTGGTTGATTCTGCACTAAAAAGACTTAACAGACCTTTCTTCATAGAAAATACAGTTTGGTTAGCTGGCAAATTAAAGTTCCACATTGCAAATTTTCTTTTTTTTTTTCTAACAATTTAGAAAATACTGAGTTCCTGACAACTATGCTTGTGGTTTTATAGTGATACACTCTGCCAAAAAGAGCCTTCCAATAGTACTTCCATGTACATTTAGAAAGTCATTTGTGAAAGACTTAAGTAGCTCAGCATCCAAACTAGTAAGTAAAACTTAGGGGGGTTGCAGACTGCCAGAAATAGTGCAAATTGAGTCCACTTTTAGGGTTAGGGTTAGGCTTAGGGAATCATGGGAACTGTATTTTATTGTGGCACCAGAGTTCTCTGACAGAGAAAGCTCAATGTCTCAGGAAAAAAACAGTTCCCATGATTCCCTAGCACTAACCCTAACCCTAAAAGTGGACTCAATTTGCACTATTTCTGGCAGTCTGCAACCCCCCATAGCCATCTTGTAACTAAAGCCATTTTAATCATGAAGCTGAGTCTGGTGTTGAAAGTGTACATTGGAGTAGAAACCTGTTTTCTTGAAACATTAGAACTGTTGTACTTGTCTAACTTATTTAAATATCCATTTGTCTTTAGAGCCCCCTGCTCAGCCAGTTTCTGCTGGAGTTAGAGCACCATCTCCAACCCCTTCAACTGTTTCCCTGGGGTCAGAAAAGCCCAATAGTGTGTCTCAGGACAGAAAGGTCCCTGTCCCAATTGGAACTGAGCGTTCAGCACGTATCAGGCAAACTGGAACAACAACACCCTCTGTTATAGGGAGCAACTTAGCCACTCCAGTTGGTCACAGTGGTATATGGTCTTTCGAAGGAATTGGAGGAAATCAAGGTGGTACGTATTGCCTTGTACACATTTACTATATATACGTTGACCTCATGTAGAAGTCAGGAGTGGGTTTTCTGACCAAAATTATGGATTTTGATATGACCCGTGAATAAGTCAAGAGTAAAACTTAGTGGCATGTAACAAAAGATGTAAAGAATGAAGCAAAGGAAAACAATGTCAGAGATAAAAATTCCAGCATGCATAACTGTTTGTGCTCACCCTAAAGTCTGGATAGATGAAAAGGGAATACCACCACTATTTTTCACCCATTCAGTGGCCAGTAGTGACGCCATGGTGGAGAGAGTAGAGGAGGTCAGTGCTTCTTTTACGGTCTCCTGGGATGGATTACATTCTCGCCTTTTGCCACTCAACTCAGAGAAGGGAATGGTTCCTTTTTTGATAAGAGTTATAAAAGTTAAAGTTAGTACTTTAATTGATCCATTAATAAATCGACCCAGGTTTTTGGGGTTAATTTTTTCACTAAAATTTCTTGACTTATGTATGAGTATATACAGTATATGTCATCATCTGATACTATGTTGGAGGCAAGCTAATGCATAGGAGTGGAACAGATGGCAAGAATTGTATTCTTCCATAGCAGCATCACCATTGGTTGTTTTTTAATTCATTTAAAGTTTAGTCCTGGGGTAGGCAACCTTTCCCCTTTAAGGGCTGAGGGACTTCAGCTCCCAGGAACTATTGGCCAACATGGGACTATTGGCCAACATGGCTGAGGCTTCTGGGAGCTGAAGTCCCTCGGCCCTTAAAGGAGAAAGGTTGCCTACCCCTGGTTTAGTCATTAAAAAATTGCCTTTAACAACTAGTATCACAGTGTTGTGAGTTACAAAAAAAAATGGAGCAAAACTAATCTGGCTTTGTATCTCTTGTTTAGATACCATTATGCCAAACATTAGGAGTATAAATTATCTTTAATTATTCACTGCCACATCTGAATAATTTAAGTAAAAGTGTGCTACTAATGCATGTACTCACTTCTTTCTTGCTAGATAAAGTTGATTGGTGTCACAGTGGAATGGGAAACCATATGATTCATAGGCCAATGTCTGATCCTGGTGTATTTTCACAACATCAAGCAATGGAGAGAGACAGCACAGGAATTGTAACTCCTTCTGGTACATTCCATCAACACGTTCCTGCAGGATACATGGATTTCCCTAAAGTTGGGGTAATGATCTAGATGCTTTGCTGGAAACTTAGAACAGTTTTAAATACATTCATCCTATTTAAAGACTTTTTTATAAACTGTAGTTTTGAACAGGGCACGTGTCATTTTGTCGTCTTCTGCCTCGGTGTAGAATGTGTAGAGTAAATACAGCAGATCGTTGGGTGTGTTTTGTGTTTATCCTCATTGAAATCTTAGTTGCTTTGCTGAGGTTTTGGAACAGAAGGCACATCTGACCCACTACAACCCCTTGACTAGATCTCAGATACTACTTAAAAAGAGTTACTTTACTCTGAATTTGACAAACATTTGGATTGGGAGGTTCCCCCCCACTTTTTTTTTTTTAAAACTGTGTTTTTGTTTTCCTTCCTCAGTATAGTGATTTATATTTCTTAATTCTTCTGATTAACTTTTAGTTATATATTTTGTTCATTTTTTAATAACAAAAAAGTTGAGGGTTGCTTTTATTAATTGAAAAGCAAGAGAAAAATACCAGACCACAAAAAAGAACATATGTTCCTGTTAATCCCCTCAGACTCCACTCCACACTTTTTCCCTTCTGAGAATTCCCAGTAGTTTTCAGGACTCACTTCCTCTGTCCCAGTTACATCTCGAAAGGGCGAAACAGACGGGAATCCAAGAGTGGCCAGAAGCTGCTTCCAGCCTGATCACCCTGGGGCTGGAGCAAACAAACACCATGGGCTTGAGGAGCAGAAAAAAATCTGCTCCTTTCAAAGCCAGTTTTGGGCCACCTTAGGCGGCCCCAGAGCAGCTTCCGAGTGCTTCGGGAGCATGCAACGTCTAAATGACACACCCACAGAGCAGCTGGAAGCCATGCTCATCTGTTTTGGTCCTAGGTCTTTGCTTCTCTACCTGGCACAGCTCCTAGATAGACAAATGTGCATGTTCCAGCTGAATCTGCTATAATCCTCCATCCTCTTTTCAGTTGGTCCCAGTGCACCTGGAAAGATTCTAAAGTGCTAGGGAATGACCAAGCAACACTTGCATTTGCAGTACTAAAGTCTGCTTTGCTCATCACCATAAATTACCCACCAGCAGTATTTGAAGGTCTTGAGAACCACATTTTGGCAAACGTTAGCTTGGCAAAATTGAAGTGTGATGTAAACAGTTTGATACTGTTCATTTAGAACAGGGGTGGATAAACTGTGCCCTTGGGGCTGCAGGCCCCCCCCCAGGTGTTATTGCGGCCCCTAATTGCAACCCTGGTGGCGCAGTGGTTAAATGCCTGCACTGCAGCTACTCACTCATAAACCACAAGGTTGCAAGTTCAATACTAGCCAGGGCTCAGGCTTGACTCAGGCCCGCATCCTTCCAAGGTCACTAAAATGAATACCCAGCTGTTGGGGGGCAATGAGCTTACAGTTGTAAACCACTTAGACACTCCATAGCACGGTATGAAGCGGTATATAAATGAAGCTGCTTTGCTTTGCTTTGCTAACATCTCCAGAATCCTGGAGTGAATTCTTGCTTCTGGAAGCCTCCAGCTGCAACTTTCACCTTTTAAACAGGTTGCATAACCTCCCTGTACTTTTTAACATTAAAAATACCAATTATTAAGAACTAGACTCCTTTTGTTTTATCTTTCAATAGTCCATGTGGGCTCTACAGGGTCCCAAGGCATAAGGGTGTCCCAGTTTCTGCGGCACTTGCCCACCCTTAAACATCTACCAGGTATGCCTTAATAACAATATTTTTCAGAAAAATGGTAACAAAAATAACCTAGCATTCAGAATAATTGAGCTGATTTTAGAATTCTTTAGTGAAAAATTGTATTTTCAAAATATAGAAACAAAATGGGCTTTTACTACTATTGTAGAAATATGTTTGTAAAATATATTGAATAGCCTGTTCTTTTTCTTGACAGGGCATGCCTTTCTCAGTGTATGGGAATGCGATGATTCCTCCTGTTGCACCCATTGCAGATGGTGCTGGAGGGCCTATATTTAATGGACCTCATGCTGCTGACCCATCATCTTGGAACTCGCTGATAAAGATGGTTTCAAATTCTACAGAGAATAATGGCCCTCAAACAGTAAGTCTCAGAATCTTTTATACATACTGGATGTACTGATGGTGCCTTGATCCTTACTATATTATCCTTTTCAATATTGGAGATACCGTAGTACAATGGTAGGCAACCTGTTACCCTCCAGATATTTTGGATTACAACTTCTATAACTGAAGTACTATTCCTAGGTTGTTAAAATATTTTTTCCTGTGATGGTGGTTTACATACCCAGTGCATGCTATCTTAGCATGAGATGCAAAAAGGTAAGGGTCATCACACATTCAGGATGCTTTGCCTAAAAAATAATATTCAAAGGTATAGCTGTGTTAGTCTGGAAAATCAGTATACAAAGGGATCTTGTAGCACCTTTGAGGCTAACTGAAAGAAAGACATTGGTATCATGAACTTTCATAGACTTCAACCTACTTCCTCAGATGCATATTTGGAGTGGAAAATAAGCCATTTGTGTGAGAGAATGTCAGTTCATATTCATATTTGTATGTATAGAGATGAGGTGGCAAGTACAGTTTTATCAAAGGGAGGAGAAAGCTGTTATTTACAGCCAAGGAGAGTAAGTAACCTTTCCGTTAAGTCTCCAAGGTGCTACAAGATACCTTTGCATAAAAAATAATAGTCAGTTGAGGCATACTGCTTATTTTTTAAATGTGGAACCAAGCTACATAGAAGTTCATTGCAGTGACATTTTTATATGCATTTGAAATAGAAGAGCTTCAAACCTTTTTCCTTTTCCTTCAGGTATGGACTGGAACATGGACACCTCACATGAACAGTGTGCATATGAACCAGCTTGGCTGAAAGAAGATCACTTCACATAGCCTGGAGATTTTCTTTTGGCTTAGAGGAAAATACAAATGAAAGAACCACTTCTCCTCAGCTCTCAGATCATTCTTCGGTTGTTTTGGACTGAAGTGTGTAGGCTTTCGCAGAAGAACGTACTAACTGACCCTTTTCTGTGAACATTGTGACTGCCCATTCCCTACCATCATATGGTTCAACTTAGCCTCTCTTAGTTTCATTTTCTTTCCCTTTTGATTATTCTTAATTTTGGACAACACTTTCTGTTGAAGCTGTTCTTTGGCTGGTTGGTTTTTAGTACTGTAAGCTGCTTCTGGGCATACACAGAAATTTAGCAAAATTATGTAAACTTGATCCTGAAGTTTTAGAATGGCAGATAAATGTACAATTGTTTACATAACAGAAATGGCTAAGCAGAAAGTAAATCTTTTCAGTATGTCAGTATAGAGGCTCTACTTTATGTAGACTTTAATGTGACAGATGTACCTTCATATACAGCAGTCTGGATGTTTCCTTCATACATTAAACTATTAATAAGCATAACTTTTTTTCTACTTGTGTAATTTTACATACAACATAAGATGGGCATTATTTGTGGATTTTCCCCACAGCTTTATACTATAGAATTTTACATCTATTCATTATGATTTTATTTTATTTTGTAACATGAAAATGAAGCTAGTAGATATGCTACTCCTTTACAGATTTTATAAAGAACTCCAAAAACAAACACAAACCTCTTAATTTCTGAAGCTTTCATGCACTGTCAAAAGCTAATCCCCCACCCCACCCCTGCCTTGTTATCAGTATATTTCATTGTACTTTAATGGATTTTGCAGTTCTGAAGGGTTCTTGCTAAATGAGCGTCTACAAAGGTGGGTTAATAAAGCTCTGTGGATTACACCCCATAATGAGTTTAAGCATAGCTTTCTATGGCTTTCAATCCCATGTTATGTAATGGTTGCCATATGTTGTTTTATATCAGTGACAATGACCTGAGAATGTCCAGCAGCAGCATCTGCTAAGAATTTCACTAACAGAAGTGTTCCAAAACCAAGTATGATTCAGAAGATACTGGAGTATCAAGACAGGACGTTATTTGTTCCAAAAAGAAACTGCTTAGTTCTTTTGATTTACAAAATTCCAGTTCATTGTGTATAATCAGATCGTTGATCATTTTCATCACCTATAAATTTGGCTAGAATGAAAACATAAACAATTCTAACTAGGAAAGTTATCTAGCTCTAGGGTGAATTTTAGAAGTACCCATGCTAGCTGATGACACTTCATTATCTTTATGCAAGGCCCTACATATATGTCTGTGAATGTGTGATATATATTTTTAAATTTTATAAACTGATCTATTACTCATTATTTAGTATTGTATGTTAGGACACAAACAGTCCATTGTCTCTTTCCTTTGCTACTTGGAAGAAAGTGAACTGAAAATCTGTCTAATGTGACAGTATCAGTTGAATCAACCCATTTCCATAGGGAGGTACATTGCAGTCTCACATACATCAAACACAGAAGTGCTGTAAGTTCACTTGAATTTCGGACTTACAGGTAATTGGTTATAGGATTGCAGACTTAGTGAAATGAAAAATCTCAGACCACCTATTGTTTCATATGTAAAGCCAGCAAGAAAAATGGTATTCCCAAAGAACTCTGCAGCCTTTTAAATGCAACTTTAGACATGTTGAAAGGCTTGTGAATAATACCAGTTGGTCTGTGCATATACCACCTTCCATTGGTGCTCTTTAAATAAAAATAGCATTTCAATTGTCACTATTCCTATTGAAATGTTTGAACTTGATTGAAGCGAAAGGAATGACTAACCAAAAGAATAGTTGGTAGATAGGAGAAAAATAAACCCAGTTTTCAGCACTTTAACGAGTGGAAAATAATGCTGTTCAAATATTTTGTATAACATTTGCCCCTCCACAGTTAACGAGGATTATTTTTGCTTCTTTAAAATAATCCTTTAGTGGAGTAGATGCTGCTTAGTATTTATTACAACATATAGGTTCAGCCAAGCTAAGTTTCTTAGGATGTGGTTTCTTATTAAAGCTTATGTGTATTTTGGTGACTTGAAAGCAAAACTGTTAATAGGAGAACAGGTTGGAATGCCCCATGTCTTGTTTATGGAATAAGGCTTGTTAAACTAAATATCAGGGTGAAGGGTGCTAAGAGGGTCTGTACTAGGAAAATTTTTGAAACACTTTTTTATATTTCAAATGTAATGCATACATGACCAATAAAGACAAGGAACATGTTCTTTTTGAGACCTTCTAGGTCTTCTCTATTTTTTAAATTTTATTTTCCACCTATTTAGTGTGCATATAAAAAAATAATTTTCCCTATCTATTTAGAAAAATGAGATGACTTGTGGAAGATGAAACTTAGTTGAATTCACTTCTTAAACTGAGGTGTTGGTACTCATCATACTAAGAGTTTTACATATCGAACTTGCCAACAAATCTACTCCACTTTTGATACTCCACACAAACATCTAGAATGGTAGTATTTTGGTTTATTTGATATCTTACCCGGGTACATTAAATCACTATTGACAGAAATACATTTCAAACCATTGACTTAATTTAAACAGCTAACAATACTTGGGGACTTTACTATATGATAAATTTGTTTTTCAACATCATATCACAAATTGTTTGCAAAATTCCCCATTAACTCATATTTGGTTACTAAAGGAGATTCAAAAAATACAGCCAGCCCTCTGTATTTATGGATTTCTTTTCCATGGATTCAAACTTTAAAAATACATATACATTTCAAAAAAAAAAAAAAAAAAGCAAACGTTTATTTTGCCATTTTATATAAGGGGTACCACTCTACTAAGCCATTGTATTTAAGAGGATTTGAGCATCCCTGGGTTTTGGCATCCACAGGGGCTTCTGGAACCAAACCCGAGTGGATACCAAGGGCCCACTGTAAATTTTTCTTGAAACTCAATCTTTAAAGTTTTATTCTCAGGCATAATATATGAAGGCTTGAGTCCAATCAATATTCCATATGTGTTATTTGAAGCTAACCTTTAAGCCACTGTGGTGTAGTGGTTTGAGCTCTGCACTATATATAATTCTGGAGACGAGGGTTTGAATTCCCACTTAGCCATGAAAATGCACTGAGTAAACTTGGGCAAGACATACTTTCCAGCCTCAAAAGTAGGCAAAAGCAAACCCTCCTCTAAACAAATATTGCAAAAAGCAAACATGTAATAGATTTGCCTTAGAGTTTCCATTAAGTCAGAAGTGACTTGAAGACACACAACAAGAACTTTTTTTTAATGTTATTGTTTGGTGGCTATCTTGGGCCTTCCCACAAGGAGGTTCAACATGAAAAGGAATCTTGGCTGCTTGCTTTGCAAGACTGAAGATATAGGTAAGGTCTGGTCTGGATTATAAGAAGGTAGTTGCTAACCAGCTACAAAAGATGGACAGGACATGTGTTACTTTGAGTTGTTCTGCATGATGCTGCTTTTAGGTCTGTTTTCTAGACTTAATATGGAGACAAATAGATAAAGCCAGTGTGAATTGAACTGATGGCATCATAATAGCTTGTTCTTGCCAGTATCTAATAGGAACCGTGCTGAAAGCAGGGATTTGGATTGGAAAAAGCACAGGAAAACAGAAAGCACACTAGGTATCCTACAACATTCATTCTAGAACTTACTTTTAGGCTTCCTCAAGGGTTCTTCTCAGTGCCAACAATAACACACAATACAGTGGGCTCTTGTTAAACTCTTGGGGTTTGGTTCCAGGACACCCCATGCCACCCCATGGATACCAAAATCTGTGGATGCTCAAATCCAATTAAATACAATGGCATAGTAAAATGGTGTCCCTTATATAAAATTTTTATATAAAAAAATCAAGGTTTACTATTTGGAATTTATACTTTTTAAAATATTTTAAAGACATGGATGCTTGAATCTGTGGATACAGAGGGCTGACTGTACTGCTATAAGATGAAATTTATTGGTGGGAAATGGTGCTGATGGTGTACAGCAGAGAACTGTTCCAGCTTTTTAGTGATGGGCTCAGGTATCCCCTGACAGCAAATGGTACAATTGGGCCCCCAAACTAATTCTACCCAGATTATCTCGAGTCAGTAATCCAGTTCAATCCCCGTCACTGGCTATATGGAGCACCCAGGTTGAGGTGCACACCACCACCCCTGTGAGGATGATGGAAGATGGACTCCCAAGGTTTATATGGTGCAGAAGCAAAAGCAAACCCTATAAGTGTCACTCCTCTTCCCCGAAATAGCTATGAGAACTGTGCAAGCATGTTAACAACAGAGGAAATTTCACTCCTCCAATCCATTCCCACCCTCATCGTTTACAAACTTCAAATTGTCAAGCTAAGGTAAAAGGATCTTACAAGTTAATGCTTTCACATGCCACTGGACAGCTGTTAATGTTTGGCTATGATGCTAACAATGACTTCAAATTCCATCTGCCTAGTGGCAGAGGCTCAGCTCACTACATTGACACCTTCCACACCTGTTTTGATAAGAGTGGCCAGTTTTTTCACTGTATTTTAAATGTTCCCTATTTTTCACAAACTTTTGGGTCTCCTGATTCACTAGAAAATAGGGTTATATTCATGTTTTAAAAGAAAGCAGTGGCATCACTAGGGTAGGTGTCACTTGGTTCCTGAATACTGCAACATCCAGCACCAGCTCATTGTCTTTACTTGCAAATATCCACCATAGACTTGTCCCCCATACTTCTCAACCTTTCTTTCCTAATACATCCCCTGTCTATGATGTTTGCTTGCCATTTGCTGAGACCTGGAACATGAGAATCACCTGGAACATGAGAATCTGGAAAACAAATGGTTAAAAGTAACTCTTTAAAGCCCTGGGTGTTCTTATATTCTGAGGCCTTGGTGGTTATGACTGCAACAATACATGTGGTTTATGGAGTCCATAGCGGTTGTCAGTAACATATCGCAGGCCTTTCCCACAGATGGAAAAGTTAGGGAATGATGGGAACTGCAAACCAGCAATATGTGGAGGGCAAAAATTACCAAAAAGGCTTGGAGATTAAGATAATCATGTTATTCTCTTTCTTTACACTGGGGGTTATACCTGCCCACTGTAGGTCCATTCACAAACCCATCCCTCTTTGTCACTCATTCCTTTCTGAGTAATCTCCCAGGAATTGGACATCTGGAACAGATCTCTCATCTCAAATGTTTATTTCATTGTTTCAACGAAGAGGTTAGTGTGCTCTCTCCACTTGTCTCTTCCTATATATTCAATCTGAAGTGCTGATATCCTTTTATGGATGAACTAACAAGACCATCTTTAGGTTAAAAAACCATCTTTCAGCACCCCACTCCAGCAGGGCGCTTGTCTCCTTTTCATAGTTCAGCTATTCATATTGGCCCACAGAACTGGAATGAACACCATTCACTGATTTAAGTTGAGGAAGCACACTACTGACACATACTAGCTGCAGAGAGGTGCAGTTCATGCATACTATAGTGCAGAGGAAGGAGACTGGCAAAACCATCTTTGAGTACTCCTTGCCTAAGGAAGCCCTGTAAAATTCATCGGTGTAAGTGGACAAGCAACTTGAAGGCAGGCATAGATGCACACACGTTTCCTCAATCCATCAGAGCTGCAAACATTTTACTTGTAAGCATGGTGACCACTGCATCTGTGTTGCAGAAATAATCCAGTTTGACACCACTTTCGCTGCCATGGCTCAAGACTATGGAATTCTGGGAAAGGCTATGGAATTCTGACAGTGAAAGTGGTGTCAAACTGGATTATTTCTGCAATGCAGATGCAGCCCCTCATGGTGGATGTCAGCCTCACCTTCTGGTTCTATAAGAGAACATACTTGCTTTGAGTGACCTTTTTAGTCGGCAAAAGTAACACGATGCTGACCATCCAATTGTTCCAACTTCCCATGTCAGAGGAGGGCTGTTTGGCTGAAAAAGCAACAAGGGGGTGTATTTAACCTTTTCAATAATAATAATAATAATAATAATAATAATAATAATAATAATAATATTTATATCCCTCCCCTCTCCAAATGCAATTGGGGTGGCTTACAACAATAAAACCCCACAATATACAATCCCCAAAACCCACCCACCCCTTAAAATAGTATTAAATATCAAAGATTAAAACAGTAGAATACAACAAACAATTAATTAACTAAAATGAAAACATAGTGGCAGGCAAGCGACCAGTAATTAGTATGACGGTGGGGTAGGAGAAGGCATGGACTCGCTCCTTAGACTGGGAAACAAATCAGGAAAGGCCTGACGGATATGTACTGTACTGTAATATGTACAGTAAAATTATTCCCAGCTCCTTCCATCCCAAGGGAAGACAATGCAACCCTAAAGGTGGGAGTAGAAATTCCCCAGAATGGCCTTGAGAGAAAGAGTTAAGCTCCCTCTTATATAACACAGATGGCTATTAGGTTTTACAGCAACTTTTCTCCTACTGCATTTTACTCAGATAAACGAAAGAATTCTTTGCCTGGCCAAGGTAACAATTGTGGATTACACTGGTTTGTGGCAAATAATATCTCCCAGATCCTTCCCACTAGCTGCAATTTATAAATAACAACACCGGGTTTATACTACTCTGCAATTTTGCTAAGCTTCACTCTCTCAACTATGCAGCTCCTTCTCCAATGGTCCACATGAAGAAGAGGGGAGAAAAAGAATGATGGATAAATACCAAAGAAATAAAATCTTTTGCTCACAAAGTGAGCTTACAAAAGCTTTTCCACCCCTGTAAATCATATATGTGACTTACCAGATGTTGGGCAATTCCCAATGTGGCACAGGGGAAGGTACTCCAATTTTAAAAACAGCCCACTGTTAAACACATGTGCAACCCTTACGTTTTTCTTTTTTAAAGAAAAACCAAAAGTGCCAACCATTTTTAAAAATGTTACAATAGGAACTACTTTGTGTCTCTTCCACCACCATCCATCACCAGCGTCAATGTGGTCAATTTTTGTCACAGGCTGCTTCAGATTTCCAGTCCAAAATCCCCCAAACTAAAACACACAAGACCAACACAATAATTTTTGTATCATTTTTGAACATTAGTGTTTAGACCCTACCCTTTAAAAGGCTCCCAGAGTGCCTCAGAAATTGTTAATTTGATATTTTTCTACTTACAATCTAGTGGGTGGCAACACACAAAGAAAAGAGGATGGGAGTGGGGGAAGAGGACTGAGTCCATCAGATGCTGGATGTTTTTCTCTCCATAGCAATGGCAGCTGGAAATGAAAAGAGAGTCTCTCACCTGCCATTGGGACCAAGGAAGGATAGAGCTGTGCCTGGCTGCTGTTCTCTCTCAAAGGTTAGGAATACAAAGTGCTCCTCTCCTGCCATTGGCATACACAGTATCCAAGACCGGTGAAATTATTATGTGTACAATTGCATCCAGTTCTGGGCACTACCACTGAAGGATGTCACATTTCACATGTATTTATTAATGCTTAGTCCACAGGCCATTTGCATACAAAGTGATCAAATACAATACAACATGTAAGAGCAACACAGAATCACAGAGTTGGAAGAGACCACAAGAGTCCAACCCCTTGCTATGCAGGAACTCAAAATCAAAGCATCCCCGACATATGGCCATCCGGCCTGTTTTAAAATTGTTCGGTGTTGGAGGAGCAGGTTTTTGTGTATAAATCCATCCAGCAGAGTTTAACTTGCAGCAGAGAAACACCACGCAGAGCAATCTCCAAGCTTCTAGCAGTAGACTTTATTATAGAAAAACATATGCAGAGTAAAAAACTATAAAGTCCAATAGAACATCACATCAGGCAGACGTGGCTATCAGGAACAAAACTACAAATCCTTAATGCTACTCTTGTGAAAAAAATTAGTCATGCTATAGCTCCAGCAAAAATAAAGAAAACGTAATCCATTCTAATGAAAGTTCAGAAACAGACTGACTTCTATGCCTGATACACAATTTTCTTGGCCCATCCTTTCTCCACCTCTTGGGCGTTAACCTCGGGTTAATTGGTTGTTGTGTACATGACGTATGTTAACCCAACCTCTTGTTGTTCATCCTTTACCATGTGATCTACTTTCTCATAACAACTTTTATTATTGTTTCCACTGTATAAACAAGAACACTTTCCCATCTAGTGGTTTCCTTTTGTTTTGTCTTTTTGGACACCTGGATTGAGTTGTTGTGTTCGGCCTAGAAGCATGTTCTCATGGGAAAAATACAGATACACACATCTTTACATTTCACCATTGACTATCATTTCACCATTGACTACATTTCACCATCAATACTCTAACAAAAATGTCCAAAGAAAGAGACTCCACCACACTCCAAGAGTGTGTTCCAATGTTGAACAGCCCTTACTGTCAGGAAGTTCCTCCTAATGTTGAGGTGGAATCTCTTTTCCTGTAGCTTGCATCCATTGTTCTGGGTCCTATTCTCTGGAGCAGCAGAAAACAAGCTTGCTCCATCCTCAATATGACACCCCTTCAAATATTTAAACAGGGCTATCATATCACCTTTTAATCTTCACTTCTCCAGGCTAAACATACCCAGATCCCTAAGTTGCTCCTCATAAGGCATGGTTTCCAGACCCTTCGCCATTTTGGTTATCCTCCTCTGGACACGCTCCAGCTTTTCAACATCCTTTTTGAATTGTCATGCCCCTAACTGGACAGAACATTCAAGGTGAGGCCTGACCAAAGCAGAATAGAGTGGCACTATTACTTCTCTTGATCTAGACTCTATAGCTAGTAACATATATAACAATATAAAAGTATATATATATGAGAGAATATAAAAGTACTAAAAGTAAAGGTATCCCCTTGACATGAATGTCTTGTAGTAACTGACTGTAGGGAGTGGTGCTCATCTCCATTTCCAAGCCGAAGAGCCAGCGTTGTCTGAAGTCAACTCTGGAGGTCATGTGGCCAGCATGACTGCACTGAATGCTGTTACCTTCCCACTGAAAAGTGCTATCTTATTTATCTACTTGCATTTGCATGGTTTCAAACTGCTAGGTTGGCAGAAGCTGGGACTAGTGACAGGAGCTCACCCCATCATGCGGCACTCGGGCCTCGAACTGCCAATCTTCTGATCATCAGAACTGGCCTTCGTCTACAAAAAATAAAAAGTACTACATAAAATAATAGCATATAACTCTTGCATATAACAAAGTTAAAATTCAATACAGTTAAAACACACAAAGTATAAACAATGATACTATAATTAAATGAAAGTATCCCCAGAGCAAGCAACAGTAATATCAGCAATATATACTCTCGTTTTTCTTCAGATCATATAAGAAGGATGTTGACAAGTTGGCACATGTTCAGAAAAGAGTGACTGTGAAGACTTCTTGTCTGAGGACAGAGTAATAAACTATAGCTGTTTGGATATTCCTTACCCTTTCCTTACATGAGTCTGTAACTTGGTATCATCAGCATTACTTTGTCACATCCCCTCTCATATGTCAGGTTCAACATCTTACACCACTTAATCTTTTTCTTTAAAGCCCAAACGTCCACCATATTTTCTCAGACACTTCTATTTGAAACAACATACTCTCCCACTTGTTTCAAGCAAACTTTGTGTTTTGTTGACACTTCAATTTTTAAGCAGCAAACAAAGAGGAGACAAGCTCCACATGTGAAAAGATGGTCAACTGTTTAAGCAATTGTCTGGAGAGAATGCATCATATATCCCTATGTGCTATCAAGACATATCATTGGTTATGCCTTCCCAAGTTCATCTGAAATATATATATACAGCTGTCCCTCCCAATTCGTGGGGGATCCGTTCCGGACACGGGCACCCCCTCCCCACGAATCGGAAAAACCACAAATATTGGAGCCCCGTTGTTTTTAATGGTCGCATGGCTCCATGCACGCATGCCATTTTGTCCCTCCTGTCTTCCTGTCTGTGGAAATTCAAAACTGCAAACTGGAAATCAGCAAATCCAGAGGGACAACTGTATACAGAAATGCTGCAGTGACTGTTCCCTTTATCCCTATGGTCCTGTATTTTGGAGAGTGTTCACAACTCTGGTGAAATTTTTTTTTTTTTGGAGAGAAATAAATTTGAATTAAATATAAGGATAATCAAAAAGCGCATAAAAAGAGTTAAGAACCCATAGGTAGGGTTGAAAAACATGTAAACCTATATACTCACATATTACTTACTTATACTATATATTCAATATATCTAATATAGGGCCTTTGCAGACTGCTAGAAATAGTGCAACTTGAGTCCACTTTAACTGCCCAGGCTCAGTGCTAAGGAATCATGGGAACTGTAGTTTATTGTGGCACCAGAGTTCTCTGACAGAGAAGGCTCTATGTCCCAGAAAAAAATACATTTCCCATGATTCCCTAGCACTGAGCCAGGAGAGTTAAAGTGGCCTCAATTTGCCCTATTTCTGGCAGTCTGTAAAGGCCCATAGTTTTCAGATAAAGTTTTTTTATATATCTCATGCACACTTTACAAAAAGTGTTTGGGGCTTTAGGTTTCTAAGCACTTGAATACTGTCATTCATAAACACATTGCTTTGAGATTGGCCAAATGCGTCAAGAATAATTGGGTTGGTTTATAATAAGAATATACCCAGTTTGAAATAGGGAGGTAGGCTGAATCTTGAACATAAGATAAGAGTGGATGGATTTACAGTTCCATCCTCATTAATTGCAAGGACAGTATTTCTTTCTAAAGGTAATTGAGAGGTCACCAAAATGGGCACAAACTGAGTCTGTGTAATAGACTCATGCATCATTCTGAAACCTCCCATGCATACATCATCCCTATTTTAAATGGTCATGAGATGTATGAAGAGATATGTTGTGGG
>CM034710.1:40700616-40720015 GCA_020142125.1 Phrynosoma platyrhinos
AGGTTACGGAACGAATTAAACTCGTATGTCGAGGTACCACTGTATTGTATACTAGATACCGATGCAAGTGCAAGATTCCTGTCTTGTAGTGGTGCACCTCTGCAATATATGATCCTTCTGTGGTCTCTACTTAAACTTTGTTGTTGCTATTTGCTGCCCACAGACTGATTTCCAGATCCCTCCTTTTTGTAATTTTTGTCAAACATTTGTATGCACTATTATCAACCCTTTCTAACCTTTGTGGAATCTTTGTGTACTTTTCCTTCTTTTTTTATAACAAGGTCTATGTTAAATAGACTGCCTTTCACCATGACTATAATCATATAAGCTTTTTCTTTCATCTTTTGTTTTAGCATAATTTCCCCCCCCCACACATTTATAGATCAGTTAATGGCTTATATATCAGTTAATAAACCAAGACAATTCCTGTGTTTAGGCTTGCAGTCTAAAAGACACAATGCAGATGGAAAAAAGAAAGCTTATTGTTCAGGAACAAACAGAGTTGCTGCTTGATAAAGACAGGTGGGATGGAAATCATCCATGTAGCCTGAGAGAATGGCCAAGAAATGATTGAGAAAGAGAGAAAGTTAGCTTAGCAGAGCTAGTGCAATGCTTCTCTTTTTGCTATTCCATCCAATGTCATCTGGGGAGAGACAACAGGCCCAGTACCATCGGGCCTAGACTAAGAAGAAGAACCCTCCCTCCATTCCATCCGATGTCATCTGGGGCAGAGACAACAGGCCCAGCAGCATCGGGCCTAAACTAAAAAGAAGAGCCCTTTTAAGGGGCGGGTGGCTTTCGGGATTTTTAGCTTCTGTTTACATTGTATTAATATATCTTTATGTAAATTTTAATGTTGTAAGCCGCCCTGATTGCTCTGCAGAGGGGCAGGATATTAATAATAATAATAATAATAATAATAATAATAATAATAATAATAATAATAATAATTGGTCTTCAGCCCAATGGAATGGCTGCACCTAGGTGAAATTTGAGGGAGAACCAAAGGCAGCTCATCTTTCAGGAGAGCCAATAGAATTACAGTATTTATGTTCGATAACTTTATTACCTTCAGTCTTAACATTTAAAAAGACCTCTGTTTGCCCTTTTACACCTTTTATTAATTCCATTTTGCCTAATTGTATCTACTGTCTACCCTTTTAGTCTCTCTTAATGTAGTCTCTCCTTCAATGCTTCCCCGTTACTCATGCATCTGTCTTCTTTATTCTGTTGTCACAATGTGCCTATTTTGGATTTTACACCCATTGAACCAGGGATCTCCCATACTTCCCCTTCCCTAAACTGTCTTGTACAGGGTACTGCATTGTAGTGGGAAAGGTGAGTTTTGAATGCCACTGGTGGCATCAAAGTCTTTTGTATGCCCTCTCTCCAGTAGTTTTATTTTTATAAATACGTACATTATTTTAAAAATTAGCAATGCAGTTTGCTACTGAAATTTAGTGGCAAATCTCTAAATGCATTATAGTTGTTGGGGGAAAGAACTAAAGCATCTGTAACCAATGATAAAGTCAGTATTGTAGACTGCATTTCTTACAAGGTATATTAGGAAAATTTACATTGAAAATTTATGGGAAATATTTCTAAGTCAATACTTTGAAGTTATAATCCTAAATACCTTTGCTCAGAAATCAGTCTTGCTGAACTCACTCAAATCTTACGTCTGAGCACCATAGATCCTATGTATTATTGTTATTTTTATTTTATTCATTATATCCCACCTTTCTCTCAATAATGAGACTCATGGAGGCCACAGCATATTAAAAACAATACAGATTAAAACTGTACAAAATGCTTCAATGAAGTCACAGAAATAAAAAAAATATTTCAAAGCAGTTAAACAATTGATAAAGCTGAAAACATTAAAATTTATTACAAGACAACGTACAAACCTTCAAAATAGTATTGCACAGCATTGAAAACCCATCTCAGTCAGTTTCTAAAAATATGACCATAAAAATGCTTTAACTTGCTGAAGGAAGAAGAAGAAAGACACCTATTCTGGCCTCCCTAGGGAATTGAATTCCAAAGTCTGGGAGCTGGCACCAAGAAGGCCCTGTTCCTACCAAACTAGACTGAAAAGGTGCTGAGATAGAGAGAAGGGCCTCCTCAAATGATGTTAGAGCTCTAATAGGCTCATAACAGACGCAAGTCATGTAGGGTGTTACAAGTCATCACTAGCATTTTGAATTGTGCCCGGAAATGGACTGACAGCCAGGGTAGCTGTTGCAACAAAGGAATTGTATTGGGTTGTCAGCTGTCTAGATTACTTTTGTCTTTCAGCCTTCACATCAGCTCAGTGACAATATTATGAAAGAGAAAAAAAAGAACTAAATCTGTATCAAGGCTCCAGTTACTCTTGTCTGTCTCTTGATACTGCTTCCTTTTATCTCCTGCCGGTCTTTCTCTTACTCCATAATGCATGTTAATGGCTGTGCGAATCAAAACTACCTCATTAAAATCAGTGGATTTGCATGATTTTGTTCACAGAAATGGGCAGAATTGTATTCCAATGTGGATTTGATTCCTAAATACCTCAGTTAACAAAGCTTCTGGCAGCAAAGCTCCTTTTTATACCTGGCCTGCCTGCTTTTCTTTGTTTACTGTTGTCTAGCTAGAAGGTACTGTTGGTGTTTTTTGTTCATTTGGGGGTTTTTTTTGGTCGATTGTTTGGGTTCTTTGTTTTTGTTTTGTTTTTTGCTTGTTTGTTTTTTAGCAACATCAGCATTGGGAGGATAGTGAAGGGAAGTTTGGAAAATCACAGACTTTCATTGTCAGGTTGCACCAGCATGTTTGCAGTAAACAACACAATAAAGTGCAGTAAAGAACAAAATAAAAGCTTGAGCTAGAAAAGAGGGGGATTCTGCTCTGGCCAATCCTACTGTAGCTGTTTGTGCCTACAACAGGCAAGGTAATAATAATAATAATAATAATAATAATAATAATAATAATAATAATAATAATAATAATTTATATCCCGCCCCTCTGCAGAGCAGCTGTTTCCACAGTCACATACTGAGCATGTGTGAACAGCAAGACTGAAAGAAAAGGGGAAAGTAGTTTAGCCTGCCTCCCTAGCTACACCCAACAGATTTAAATAATAATAATAATAACAACAACCCCATAGATCTTTATGTTTAGTCACCAAAATAGAAATCATAAGAATGAAGGCTGGTGAAAGAAAAAGTCATCCCTGGATACATTTTGCAATAAGTCTGTTGATCTCTAGAAGGTTCAAAATATTTTCGTCTACTTATACAAAACTTACCTAATGTACCATAATTGTTTCATTTCATATATGCATATTAGTTTTGGACAAAAAGTTGTCTAAAATATCTTTCACATGTGAAATTTACACTTCAGTCTTAAACATGATATTTAAGGCTGCTGTAACCATGTAAACTTTTGGGAAACTTTCTTCTGAGCAGATGTATGTAGTATTTCATTATTAATCTTTTGAATTGCCTTTTGCTTATATTTTCAACCAGGGTACAATTCAAGAAGAACATGAAAAGGATTATTTCAGGCTTGTATGTTCGAGATAACTGCCACCCTGTCAAGGCCAGCCTTCTTATATGGATACAAATTCCGCTGTGGGTCTTTGTTTCCATAGCTTTGCGGAACCTTAGTGTTGGTAGGGCAGCTTCTGAAGGTAATAATTTTAAACTTGTTTTGCTCTAATCACAGTCATGTTATGAAAGACCAATGTTAAAGTCAAGATTCGTTGTGATTATCATAAATACTTATATGGGAAAATTATTCAAGGCTAAAAAGTTATTATTGCTCTCTGTAGTAGAATGAGAGCAGGCTGATTATGAAAGGTATCTCCACAGTTCTCTACTGTTGTAATTATTTTGTACTGGAGATGTTATCTGAAGCTTATTGGCTGGAATTCCAGTAGTGAGATAGATATGCATAATTTGGGATTACATGTGTGCAAACTTCCTACATGTGCATACCCTAGGCAGTCTCCGAGCCCTGGAGTATGCTGCCACTGATATTAGTGCTGGGAAAGGATTACAGGAGGTGCCCAGGCAATGCCAGTGTATTCTAGTGATTGGCACCTGCCTTCTAAAGACAAGAAAGACACAGAATTGCATGAATGGAGTGTTAATGGTCTGCCTGCATGACATATGATTTTAGTCAACAATTTCAGAAGAGTAACTGTTGCTAACAGGTAGTACTATACACCTGCGAGATTGAATAAAATACATAGACTGGGCAAAGATAGATGTTGGAAGTGCCACAAGGAGGCCAGCTTTTTGTTCAATATATGGTGGGCCTGTCCTTTGATAAAAATGTTATTTGCCAAGGTACATAGGATCATACAATTTTTTCCCAAAATACAATACCCATTTAGACCACAAGTATATTTTCTCAATATGGCTTTGATACTCCACAATAAGAGAATGAAAACAAATACTGAAAAATTGTTTTGTATTTAATTACAGCTGTAAGATTAACTAGAGCAGAGAAGTAGAAATCAGAAGTACCACCAACTATAGAGAAATGGATGCTTAAAATCTATCATATGAGAGAGATGGATTATTTGACCTATCCAGTAAACAATAAATCAATACAGTTGAAAAATAGTGGCTTCTAGTTATGCACTTCTGGGACGAATATTCAAAACAGAACAAGAAAAAGGCCTGAGTCATACAAAAGCTTAGTCAAAGGGAAAAGAAAAAGATAATACCATAACTATATACAAGAATAGTATACTGAGCAAGATAAGAATGAAGTGCATTAATACAACTAACACCAAATTATAACACAAAATTTTAGTTGATAGCAAACACATACAAGTAGAATAGATGAGAAACATATAAAATGAAAATAGCAAGGTTTCCATGTAATAGAAAGCATAACATTATCTTTGTAGAAAATATAATTTAAGTTGTAAATAACACAAAATTGAAGGATATCAGAATAATTCGAGGTTGCATTGTTTAAGAGAAAATCAGTTTTATTTAAATGATGTACTTTATGGAAGTTTATATCAAAAGAGGATCTGTCTTCATTTGCTTGCAATAAGAATTGCATTTTATTTTGACAAATAATAAAAAATGAGGGGAAAAGATAGTAACTATTGGGATGATATAAGTTTTTGTGGTTGTTGTGTGCCTTCAAGTCATTTCTGACATAGATGACCCTAAGGCAAAATTATCAAAGGGTTTTCTTGGTAAGATTTGTTTAGAGGAGTTTTACCATTGCCTTCCTCTGATGCTGAGAGAGTGTGACTACCCACTCAGTGGGCTTCCATGGCCAAGGGTGGATATGAATCCAAAGTCATAGTCCAGCGCTCAAACCATTACATCATGCTGACTCCCACAATATAAATTTTACCAAGCTGGAAAAAAGTTTCCACTAGGGACAGCACCCTGCCCTTCCCTTGCCCATGTTTGCTGTGCATACATAGAGAGAAATTCACTGTTTGCTTTCTCCTCTTGGGCATGAAAGGAAGGTTGCAAAACTTGCAATTGCTATTAACCCTTCCAGTTTCCTTCCAGTTTAATTCCCTTTCACAAAATCTTAATATATTAAAGTCAGATGCTTTGCTGCCCTATGTTCCTTGGTTGGCACTAACAAGACTGCCTGTCATTATAAATCAATATTATTGCATGAACAAATGTGCCATTGACCTGAAAACAACTTCCTACTTGTCACTAAATGATAGCCTTGACAGAAGGGCATTCCTTCTACACCTAGCTGTATTCGGATGCCATCTTAAATCCTTGTTTATCATTAACAAGAATGAAGCATAGCATTCTTGCACATTGCTAGTCTCCTTCTGTCCCCACCCCATAACTGGGAGAGAGTTATGGGGCTTGTTACAGATTGATACCAGCAGCTTTGTTTTCTTCCTCAGTGCATAAAGTCAAATGCACTCTAAACAATCAATCAATTTATTACGGCCATAATGCACTCTAAACTTTTTAGTACATTGTTAACAAGCACCTGCAACCACTGTGTCTCCTGCAGATGCTGCTGTTGTACTTTGAACATTTGGTGTCATAACACTTGCCTGTCAGTCTCAGTGGCTGAAATGCAGCATCGATAAGGAGATAGCTTCTAAGCAAGTTAGTTGAATCTCTAATGTACCATGCCAAGTACACCCAGCAACCAAAATGGGTCGAGGGACTAGTTGCTGTATTCTCTGTTTTTGATGTTGTGACAAATATTTAGAAATGCACTAATTTAGAGTACATTTGTAGAACCTTCACTGGTGTTATAAAATTTGGAAATCTTCCAGGTCTCCCCCCCCCCTTTTTTTTTTTTTTTTTTAAATCAACATGTATTAGTGCTGGAGCCTGCACTTTGCGGGTATGATGGTGGATTTAGCTCTGGTGCCTGCACATTTGAATTAATCATGGGTGAAGCCAACGTGCAGATGCTGTGAGCCATTTCTCTAGGATGCAGCAGTGATTTTTTTTTCTGGCCTGTATTCAGTGTATGTGATCAACCCCACTTATGCTAAACACTGGTCACATTCATTATAAGTAACAACTGTGCCAATTTATGTGTATGTTTGTGTTCTCTACAGGGATTTTCATTCAGGAGCAACTTTCCACAGGTGGTACACTCTGGTTTACAGATCTTACTGTACCTGACCCAACTTGGATCATGCCAGTCACTCTTGGAGTCCTCAATCTGCTGATAGTGGAGGTATTTATAGATCATACTATATCTGCTACAGATCCTGTAACTGGCTTAAAATTTATTACATTGCAAATAGCACAGCAGTTTCTCAGTAGACATGGATGAAAGTGAACAATTGTAGTCTCTATTCCTACTTTAGAGGCATTCTGGTGAAAACATTACAAATGCCCAAGAGGTCTTAAGTTTGGAAACTGTGTGACTTTGCTTGCTTGCAATAATTCTTGACAGAATGCTTCCAGGAACAGAATAGATTTTAAAGACTTGCTGACACATTTACAGGTGATGTACTGAATTGCGTCATAGGCACAATGCAAGCTGATAGCTCTTTTTTGATACAATTATCTATCAGAGAAACAAGGAAGCATTAGTTTTTGGTCTGTTGCTTTTTCTGATCTAAGTGCCTTAATCCCAGCTCTAGTACATATTAACTCTCAGCTAAAGATCCCAAGTAATTTGCAAACTTGTTAACATGTGCACTGGTGCAGATACATGCATGCAAAGAAGTGACAATATAACTAATCAATGTATTTGACCTAAACATTCTATCTACTGAATCTCAGATTTGCATTGACATCTCACCAGTCTGTTTCCTGTAGTTTTAAAAAAAGAAATTTATCTCTTCAGATTTTTACTTTGCGAAAAACTGAACCATCCAGATTTCAGAAGTATGCCACTAACTTCTTTCGTGGGGTATCCATATTTATGATTCCAGTTGCTGCAACTGTACCTTCAGTAAGTATTTCAGAGCAGTAATGCTGACGTCTTTGATTCTGGTGTGCACTACAAAATGTATTGGAAATGAACCTCTAGCTTTCTGTTTGAGTCTGTAAATGCCTTTGTGAAGTAGCTTAATTTTAAGCCAAAATGCTGTATGCACAACAGTATTCTTCAGAAGTGTGTACGTTGACAATTTCTGCACTATTTCCTTTTGGGGAGGTGCCACAGATCATTGATACCACACATGCTTTGCATGCAGAAGGCTCACAGTTCATAGTGTAAAAGGAGCAAATAGTACTGGTATCGGAGACCTCCAACTGAGACCCAGGGAGCTATTGCCATAAGCAAAACTAAACAGACAAGTAATCTGACCCAATATAGAGCAGCTTCCTGTGCTGGGTTCAGCGTGTGTGTATCTAGAGAGGGAGAAAGAACATCACCAACTCCAAATAACACTCAGACCTCCATATCTATGGGGATCTGTTCTGCCCCCACCCCCGATACCAAAATCCATGCATGCTCAAGTCCCATTTTTCTTAATGGTGGAATGGTGCACGTACCCCCTGCTAGTGCAGCCACATGCACATGCCACCATTAAAAACGGGCTTGCTGTCCACGGATGATTAGTGGATGGCAAGTCTGCCAATACAGAGAGCGGATTGTACTCCCTTTTCCCACAATTGAACAATTTGGTCTAGAAACCTCTTGTCAAAACACCATGAAAATGATCTTGAACTTCTTCTGTTGATCGCATTATTAAATAAGTAATGTATAATAGTACTGTTAATCTGTATTCTGCACTTCCTTCTAAAAGGTAAATGACACAATACCTGAGTGCTGTGTGATCAAAGGTGCATGGTTGAGAACAGATTTGAGCCTCAATGTGCTCTTTCATCCAGCTCAAATTCCCTATCCTCTACACTACACTGCTCATAAAGAAAACTGTGTATTTTCCCATGAGATGTTAGGTCATTAACTCCAGAAGAAGCTATGTGGTATGTTACTTCTTACAAGCTCCAGTTTGTAAGATAGTTTCACAGTTGTAAGAACAAAGCATTTTGTTATAATATCTAAGATCCAGACTCACATCTTCCTTACCCCACCCTAAGATGGGTGATAGTGGATTATTGATCATCCCTTAAACCTATCTTAAAATTATCAGAGTTGTTTTAAGAATAAAATGAAAAGAGGGAGAATAATTGTATATCACCTTGGCATCCTTTGGAAGATGAGATAAAAGGTACTAAGATATAATTAAATAAACTCAATGTTTCCCTTTGAATATTCTTAATAAAGAATGGCAACACACATTCACTTAGAAGCTGTTATACCTTGACTGCTTCTTGGCTTTGTTAAAAGTAATCTTCCCTTTTTTTTATTGCAGTGCTTAGCTTTGTACTGGTTATCATCAAGCTTCATGGGTCTCTCACACAACCTGCTGCTATGCTCTCCTGCTTTCCGCAGACTGTGCCACATTCCTCGGACCAAATCTGATTCAGACACTCCTTACAGAGACATTGTTTTTACTTTCTTTGTAAAATATTTCTTCAAGTAAATTATTTAAATGTTGAGAAGATACCTGATATAGACTCAATTGACTGAAATTTTGTGATGAAAGATTCATAGTCAATATGACACCTCCACTGAATTGTGACAACTGTAGCATATTCTGATAGCAAAGGAGCACATACAGCTAAGAGGTGTTGGGAGACATTGTGTTGAGACTTTGATTTCTGTGTGTTACTTTCAAGGAAATTTTGTCACTGACTAGCACACATCCCCATGAAATATATGCAGCTTCCCAAATTTATTTGTGCATATTTTGTGTGAAATTTCTGAAATCTTAGGAATTTTAATTTTTTTAAAAAACATACCATGTCCCTATGATTGCAATGAGCTTTAAATTGCTGATTTGTGTCATAAAAGATCAAGACTGAATAGAAAGAACTCTGAGCATAAGTGTGTTGGAATCACTAGGCACACTTGATTTCCTGACTGTTCGGTTTGGCTGTGGAGGTAGGGCTTTTGGCGAAGGAGTGGATATAAAAGGGAGGAGTGAGTGATTGTTAGGAGTTCAGTTGAGGGAATTCAGAGTTCAGTTGAGAGAGTTGAGACAGATGAGTTAATTTAAAGTTCTATTCAGGGAAGTTCAGCAAAGAGCAGTTGAGTGGGGAATTGCCTGCAACTGTTATTGTAACAGTACCACCTTTGAAACTATTTCCCACTTGCTTTTAATCTGCTTTGCGAGTCACATTGACACTGGGTTGCGGAACCGATTCATACTGATGCGTAGTTCCCACTATGGAAGTGAATTATTATAAGAATTTCATGCATTCGTGTCTTTTTTGACACACTTGTTCACACTAGCTGGTTTTTTTTAAACATGTCAATCATATGACATGCATCTACACATCATCAGTGCCAACCTGGGTAGCATTCCTGGGGCTCCGGAGCTCTCAAGCCTCCTGGAGAGCAGGCAGTCCAGGGGCTCCGGGATCAGGCAGGGGGGATGCCCAACAGCCCCGGTGGAGAGGAAGTCGAGGGAGGGACCGGTGGATCCCGCCAGGCAGCCTTTAGGGAGGGACGGAGGGGGAAGGAGGCAGAGACCAGCAGTTGCTTTAGGATCGCCATAGGTCTGAAACAACTTGAAGGCACACAACCCACACACACAAGGCAAACCCTATCATTGGGGACTGTTACTCAAGTGCAGAGGAAGGCTTCAGCATAAAAACCCACTGGGTTGCCTTCAGCAGGTCACACTCTCTCAGCCCTAGAGGATGGCAAAGGTAACCCCTCCTCTGTACAAATCTGCCAAGAGGCCCCCATGTTTTCTTAGAGTGGCCATAAGTCAGAAAGGACTTGAAGACACACAACAACAAAGAGGGAGAACTAGCCTGCCTGAAAACAAGCCAGGTAGCTCTGCTGCAGGGGACAGAACTCTGGTCTTGGATCTTCCAAGAAGCTGAGAGACCAACCCTTCCTCCTCCACCACCATCATCTCCTCCTCATCCGCCCTGACTGTACCTGAAGGCACCAGAGTGACTGGAAGGGAAGGAGCCCCTCTGCCTGAGGCCGTGGCTGCAAAAGAAAAGGAGGAGGAGGAAAAGCCAAGAAGGCAAGGGAAGAATGGCCAGGCCAAGGCAGGCTCAGCCCTCTGGAAACCCAGGGCCTTGGGCCAAGGAGGCCTCCTGGGCGGGTTAGGTGGCAAATGCCCAAACCCAGGGCCAAAGGAGGAGGAAAGGCACCCTTCTGTCTCCTTCCCCTGGGGAGATAGGATGAGCAGCAGGTGTTGTCTTTTTCCAGGACCTCTCCTCAGAGAGACCAGGTTTGTCCTCGCCCTGAAGGAGGACAAGGGTCGAGTGGCCCTGATTATTTTGAGGCAACCGCCAGGCTTGGAGAGCTTAGCTGCTTGGCCTTGCCTGCTCCTCCAAGGGTCTCTCTGGTCCCTGGAGCTGGGAAGGCAGTGGGGATGGTGGAAAGTCCTTTCATGGGTCATGCCCTCCCATTTTCTTGAAAGCCCTCCTTTTTGAGCACGACTAAGAAGCCTGCATTTACATTTCTATATGAGTGCTTTTAGCTTTTCTTTGGTGTCATGCCCTCCCTTTCTTTTGTTTTCTTCTGGAATGCCCTCTCTTTTGAGGAATGCTCTTGTCCTTCTTCGTTGGAGGGAGCCCCAACCTTCTGCATTTAGTCCCTCTCCTCCAGTGCGATGCGAATCAGATCCTTCGTTCCCACTTGTTAAACATGCTTCCGAATAACTTTTTTTCAAAAAAACCCCCATCAAACTAGTATCTGAAAAACGTTTGTTTGCATTTGCTACTGAGAAGAATGGGACTTGAGGTCCCATGGAATTTGCTGTCCATGGTGGGATCTGGAAGGAACCCCATGGATATGAAGGTCTGACTGTACTAAAGTGGTAAGCATAAATTTAACAGATGATCATACGTATTCTCTAAGAAAGAGCATCAGCATTATTCAGAAAAATCTTGGGTTGCTTGGTTCATACATATTTTGATATCTATCTTCTGTGGAATAATACAAAGCCTTGGAACTACTCAGGCTAGAGTCTGTTCCTATGTGAAGTATCTTGAATAGCCAGAACTTCGGGGATAAGTAATAAGATATTTATAATTCATTATCTTGTATGGACAGGGTGGCTGAATGTATAATGTGCTGAGTACCTGAGCTGAGGAAAAATGGAGAGAGGCTTTGTGTCTTGAAAATACACTGAAAATGAGAATGGAACTAAAGTAATAGGACTAACTAAAAACAATGTACAAAAAACGAACAGAAACAGCTGTAGCTATCCCCAAAGGTAAAACTGTAGGCAGAAGTTTAGGTAAACTTCTTTACCCCAAAGGTGAAACTGTAGGCAGAACTGTAGGCAGAAGGATCTCACAGTATATATACAACCAGGCTTTTCCATTTCAGTTTTCTCTGAAGATGCTAGCCACAGATGCTGGCGAAACGTCAGAAAGAAACTCTTTCAGAACATGGCCACACAGCCCGAAAAAAAACCCACAAAAAAAACTGTAGGCAGAAGTGTTGGGCAATTCAAGTTTCCTAAGGCTTCAGCCTTTGTTTAGAAAGCAGACTGTCAAAAATGTCAAAGCTAAGTCTGTTAAGCTTTAAATCAGCAGAGTAGCAGAAATGTGCTTCTCTAAGAACTGAGACCGACTCAAAAACAACAAACACAAGTAGCTTGCAGTTTAAACAAAAGTTTACTAATGGCTAGAATCTACATATGCCGAGAGGCTACGTCCTAACCTAGCTAATGAATAGTTCAGGTAAAATAAGAAATCTTGTCTCACTATCTTTCCAAAGAAATTTGAGAGAGGAAGAAGATGGACAGGAGAATCTCTGTGTAAGAACTTCCCAAAAGGGAGTGACCTGAATCACATGCTTTGTTTACCAATTTGCAAAGTTATTGTGCTGTGATTGAGTAGGAGCAAATGGGATGTTTGAATGAGGCGAGACAGCAGGATTTGCATGCAGGAAAATCTATCTAAGGAGGGGAAGAGGGAATGCTAAAATCTTCCAAGAAGAACTGCCTTATATCTTCTTTGAATTGCAAATGGAGATTAAATTTCCTCGACTTTGAAAATATTCAAGTGACCAAAGGGGGAGGTGCCAGCCTGCAGATAGCCCTCTCCTACCATCTGAACTAAGACCATATGTAGATTCAAGCCATTTGTGAGCTGTTTCCACCTTCTTGCAGTCAGGAGCTCAGTGTAAAGTCAGCTTGGCACACCTCCACTTCTACTGAGGTCAGAACTGGGCACCTGTACTCCTTGATCACATGTGCAGGTGGCTATTTCTGACAGCAGGAGTAGCAACATGCTAGGCAGGCTTTACATGTTGATGTAAGCCGCCCCGATTGTTTTCAGAGGGGCGGGGTATTAAATAAAAATTATTATTATTATTATTATTATTATTATTATTATTATTATTATTATTATTATTATTATTATTATTACATGGAGCTGCTGCCTGCAAGAAAGTGACAGCAGCTGCTCCGGGGATGTGCCAGTAGGGCTGACGTTGTGTTGGCCTAGCTGGCCCATGGGCTTGGTTTCTGTGGTTGGTCCAGGGCATTATCCTCCAGACTGGGCCTTACCTATCTTTTCCATCTCCAATGCTTAAAACAAGTTAAAATACAAAAAATGGCAAAATACAATTCTCTCCCATGCAGTTTACATATTGCAAGTTATCGTGTTTTTTTTTCTTTTCTTTCAGCATGTAACGGCATGGTTACAGATTTTTAAAAAGATACTTCTGTAACCTTGGGATTCAGATTGTATATGCTGAAAGATACTCTGCTCTTATCACCTAAATTCCTGAAATATAGATCTGCTTTTCCTGCGCAAGAGGAGGTAGGTGGGAGGGTTAAAATGTTACAGCTGTGGGTTTTATGGAAAGAGGCCTCTCAATGCATGGTTATGCCCAAGTGGTAGGGAAACAGATACTCCCATATGGATAGAAACAGAAATGGTGGAAAGGTGGAGAGGAAATGTTAAAAAGAGCCCAGAAGACAGTAGTAAGAATGTCACTGTGCAGAACAGAAGTCCCTGCCTTTTTTGAGTTAGCATGCACATCTAGATGAGAAAGTATGCCATGGAGGCAGACAGGTACGTATTGACAAAACAAGCTCTGTGATTTGTACAGTCATCCCCCAAATACCCATTTCTTTGGGCAAATACTAAAAGACAATATGCCCAGAGCCTGTACAAGGCAGCGGAGGGTCTAACCTCAAGTATTTAAGCTCCTTCCTTTGAACCTACACTTCCAACATGAAAGGTTGAAAGACAACTTGCCTGAAGGCTGAATAGACAAAGATGGATTCTGAGCTCCAACATATAAAACCACTCTTTTTGTACCTTCAGTTCTGTCGGGATCCCCCCTTGCCACACATACACACCTAGTATAAAAGAGGCACCCACTTTTACTTCATAATCAGCCTATGTGGGACTCAGTGGTTAAATAGCTTAACAAATTTATTACAAACTTTTGAGAGCTCACATCGTGCAATTGTTGAGGTCACTGCTAGTCTACAAAAGCTCGTGCCAAAATAATAATTATATTAATCTTTATATTGCCTTGAGATTTTTCCCCTCGCTGAAGCAAATTAATGTTTCAGTTAAGTAAAGTGAGACTATGAGACTATTTCAACATTTTAAAAATTGATACAGAATTTTGCATAGCACCTTAAGAAAGCTTCTAGTTCAGAAAACAAATGAAGATAGCAAGGGATACCTTACTTTGTTGGCTGAATGATCTACTTCTGCATGGCCTTCAACAAGCAGAAGCTGGGTCACCCCACAAAATTATAATAAATGAGGAGCCATGTATGGAAGTTTGAAAAAGATAGTCTTTACATGGGATGGACTGGCTGCATCCTTGCTTTACAGCACCAGTGGGAATCGTGTAACTCCTCTGTGGCCATTTCTGCAGGCCCTCAACCTCTTCCAGACCTGTCCAGGTTGCCTATCACTAAAAGAGGTGAGTGGGAAATAGAGAATTTCCCACTCATCTTGTCTACTCTGTTACTTCCTATAGATTAATACTCTTGGACTTAAATTCATTTTCTCCTATGTCTCTGCCTTCATCTATTGTGTGGTAACAGACCTCAATTCTCTAACCCTCTTCAAATGTCCACACGGTTAAAAAAAAAAATTCAACAGAGGTATGGGTGGCATGTAAGCCTCATGCACAACATGTTCCCCAGCAACCACCATCCCATGTTGAGTTTGAATATCTGAAGGGGACAAGTCTAAGTCTGGACACAGTTATGAAGTTACTGTGGGGAGAAACCCATCCTTATCAGTGTTTCAGCACATGGAAGCTTTGTAATTGCATTCAACTGAATATAGTTACAGTAAGTTCAACAGCCTTCTGTGCACCATGATGTAAGTTTTACAGCTGTATGGCTCAGTGCTCAATGGTCTAGCTTACATCTAGGTACCTGGGGATGTTGAGGGACAGGCTTTACTTACAACCCATGTCCCTGCTCCCTGTTTTAGCCTAATGAAAGTGAGGTTACTGAGAGAAAGATGAGAGAAGATGAAGTATTCAGGCAAATGCCAGAATACAGCTTCTTTCTAAGAGGTAGAATTCAAAGATACAGCTGTGTTAGTCTGTAGAGATCTTGCAGCACCTTTGAGACTAACTGAAAGAAAGAAATTGGCAGCATGAGCTTTCGTAGACTGAAGTCTCTAAGAGGTAGTTCAACATTTTCCTCTTCATTTTCTTTATGATTCCAGATACCAGCTTCCATACTGACTAAACTAGTTAATATTCCAATTGTACATACAGGGTTAAAAGTATAAATGTAGTACACTTATGTATTGACTCTACTAAATGTGCTGCAAACACATGGGGACTTTTTGAGGAATTCATTGTTCTCTCCCACAAAGAGGCCTGTGACCTCACTGGATTGGAGACATATTGGATTGCAAAAGAGGGGTCCCTGTTGAGATGCAAATGGATTTTAAATTTCCTGGACTTTGCAAATCTCCCTATAGCCACAGGGCCAGAAGGAGAGGGATCCTGCCTACAAATGATTCCTCTCCACCATATACCATCTTAACTAAAGACTGAAACAACAGGTAACATCTCCAATTGTTTTTTCTCCTGTTTGGTTTGTAACATCTTGCCTGATGAAGAAGCGCATGGAGCTTCAAAAGCTTGCAACAAATATATTGTGCATTTTAGTTGGCCAATAAAGGTATCATATCACTGATGGATTTTTGTTCTACTAAAAGTTGTTAGGCTTTTTTTAAAAAAATGATCTCAGAAAGCAATGCCCTCTGAGAGGTAGGAAAATGAACAATTTCTGTTAAAGTTTGGCATTTGTTCTGTAAAAAGTAGTACAAGTTCTAGTGCTGTTGCTAGAACATGTCAGCGGTGGGAACGTCCATAAACACTGACACAAAGGTAAGGTGAAGTGAGGATCTGCAATCTGGCTACAGTTCCAGACTTGCATGATATACAGAGATTGAATGGCTTGCTGCCAGTTTTGCACAGCCTTAGAAGGGCTACCTGCCACATCCTCTCAATATCCAGTGTGCTCAGTACCTCCTGCTTTCTGCACGGGAATGGCTCCCGTTCCCATCCCCAAACAAGTTGCAAATAATTTGGCTAGGGAGTATAGAGAAGTAGTTCTACCTATTGATGTGTTTCTATATGTATTTCTAGCTATGAACACACTGTGGCACTGCTGTATAAATTTTAACAAAAGACTAGCCGCTTAAAGTCTTGTTATGAAGCCATAGTCCAGTAAGACTGCCTTGTATAAAGTGATGGATAATTTGCTTTTACTAGTTTCCAGTTGTTCTGATCATTTGCTCACAATTTGAACTTTCAGGTAACATTTAGTAGGGCATGAGTATACATTTATAGGTTTGTTTTAAGGTAGACAATTCTTTGTCTTTACATGTGGGATAAACCTAAAGCATGTAACCTCTAGGCATCCAATACATCTCATTGCATACAACCCATGCAGATGTAGGTGAAAGTTTTCTTTAAAACACAAATTTATATCTTTTGCTAATTTGCTCATCAACAACAGATGCTGGGGTAGGTTTTCCTCAATTGCTATCTGTTTATAAGGGAGCATGACTGAATTCTTATATCCATCTTGTAAACAGTGTACATATGTTTCTACATATGAAATCTACCAACCATGATAGTCATAACTGATTGTTTTCAGGGAACTCCATCCAACTCTTTCCCTATCCCATCTTAGACACAATTCCAGCTACTATTCCAAGTGCAATGGGAAGACATGTTAAAAGAGTGGCAGAGGATTGGATGACAGACCAAAATTGTATGATTACTTCTGCATATAGGCTCAGATACTCTGCTATTACTTCACAATTAATTGTAAGTTTTTAAAAAATATACCAAGTCTTGACCCTAGGGTGCCTTAGCCAAAACACATTGTCTCTGGTATGATGCTGTCTAAGACTGATTCCCAGGTCTTGATTCTGTATTTGATTCTGTCCCTTCTTCTTTTTCTTTGCTGTCTGAACATTGGGTTCTGCCTGTTTTGGACCACTTGGGTATAAGATGACCTGGGCCCTAGAACCTGACTGCCTGAAACTTGACCCCCATTTGGGCAAGTCCACAATTTTATTAACTTGCATTTCCTGCAGTGGGACAAATTTGACTTTTGTATTAACCTATACTATAGGCTATCTGAGAGCCATTGTGGTGTAATGGTTTGAGTGTTGGACTGCGGCTCAGGAGACCTCGATTCAATTCCCAGCTCAGCCACAAAAACCACTGGGTGGCTTTGAGCAAGTAAGTCACACACTCTCAGCCTCAGGGGAAGGCAACGGCAAAGCTCCTCTGAACAAATCTTGCCAAGAAAATCCATGACAGTTTTGCCTTAGGGCACCATAGGTTAGAAATGACTTGAAGGCACATTGCAACAACAACAACAGGCTATATTCCTTTACAGGATGGGGGCACAAACCCTCCTCACATACAGCAGGGAAAGGAGTAACAGTTTTATTAGCAACTCCTTGGTTGTTGTCCTTGCAAATTTTAGTGCCAGGTAGAACAGGCATGCCTTCCTTATTAGTGGAGCAGAGTTTGATGGTGCAGAGAATAGCCCTGTGAGCATGACCATGGCACTCTTCCCACAGTGATACACCTCTGCACAAAAAGCTATTTAGAAGGTCTCTTCAAGTTGGCCAGATGGCACACCTGTATTGGGACTAATAACCTCTATTTAATATTATAAAAAAGAATTAGATTTATGTCACTGTATCTGGGTTCTGGTTGTTTTTTTATTTTAATTGTCAGTATGACACTAGGCCAGGGTAAGCTAATATGGAAACCACAGCCTGGCTGGGAACCAACAACTTTGTGCCTGAGATAATGAGATTGAAGACGATGATGATGATGACGATGATGATGATGATCATCATCATCACCATCACCATCATCACAACAGTATAATGCCATCACTGACTTAATAAAATGTTAATGATAAAATGTTTGAGGTATGGAGGAAAATAACTTCTGCTAGGTTGTTTTGCTAACTCCCTCAACAAATGTCCCTGCCAACATTGTTGGCACACCTAATCATAATGAAAATCTCACTCTTCCACATCAGTAAGGCATGAAAATAGCTAGTCTGCACACAGCAGTGGGAAGACATTTCCTTCATGTTATCCTACCCTTCATGCACACCATGAAATGGTGGATGACCTCCAAGACCAAGGCTAAAATGTTGCTTCCTGGGTGGAAAGACAGAATGCCTCCTGCCCCTTTCTACCAAAAAAAGTCAACTGAACTAGCATCTGCATCTTCTTTCATCCACGGGGAATGAAGCAGCATCCTCCACCTCACATGAGGCATCGTAGTAGCTTAGAAAAGGCACAGAAAAGGTTCTCTAGAACAGTATTTCTCAGGCTATCTGATGTAAGGAAGCAGCAATTCCCCCCATCCCCTGTACCAGGGACCAGTACCATATATTTTTTTTGCCATTGGTTGAATCCGTTTCTTTCTTGGAGACTCTCTATGGCATGGAGGCCAGTCGCTCACAGCCTGGTACTGGTCGAGGGGCCACCACTTTGAGTAGCACTGCCCTATTTTATTATTACTATCATTTATATATTTCATTTTATGCCACCATCCCCCAGAAAGAGACCAAGGCAGCTCACAAGATAAACACATTTTTAAAAACTTTATAGTAAAACTTTAAAAAGAGTTAAAAAGTATCTAATTAAAACAATATAAAACGAACGTTAAAAACATACAATAATTTTAAATATAACTAAAACGCACCCAACATATAAAAACACCCTGTCACGATTATTATGTTAAAAAGCAATTTTACGTTAAAATACACTTTTCTGCCCACTAACAGAGGGAAACAGCTGGGGCATTCTGGATGCTCTACAAAAAGCCATCATTTGCTACCTGAAGCAACTGCCTTGCCCTGTCTATCAGTATAGCTTTCTTGGAGACCCAGGAAGGAAATAACAGGTCAGGCAGCTGAACAAACTATTTGGAAGTCTACCAGGAATAAGTGCCAGGTAAAGACAAAAACTCACATTTTCAACATTTGAGCAGCTGCACTCATTGTAAAGCTGAAAGCAAGTTAATGTCCATCACTAGTGCACTTACAGAGCCAGAGGGAGCTATAGAGATGCTTGACCAGACTAATTTACACTCCTGTTTCTTGTCCCAGATGAATCTATAACATTTTGTTCAACTCGGTAGCAGTTTTGAACGTATGCATGCCTAGTATATACATTTTACATTTGTAGTTGTTGAGCCAATGTGGATTTGTACTGATAGACAGAGCAAGTGGCTTGAGCATTGGAATATGACTCTGGAAGCCAAGTTTCAAATTCCAACTCAGCCATGGAAACCCACTGGGTGACTTTGGGTAAGTCACACTCTCTCAGTCTCAGAAGATGGCAATTGCAACCCCCTTTGAAGGAACTTGCCAAGAAAACCTCATGATAGGTTTGCCTTAGGATCACCATAA
>CM034710.1:40763655-40777343 GCA_020142125.1 Phrynosoma platyrhinos
CCTGATCGCTTTAGTGGCAGCTACAGTGGCACCGACTTCACATTCACTGTCAATGGTGTCCATCCTGAGGATGAAGGGGATTACTACTGTGGCCAAGACTACACCACACCTCTGCACAGTGATACATCTCAATACAAAAACCATCTGAATAGCCTAATACAGTAAGAATGACCTTGTATCTCTCCCTAGTCACTAAATGTGATGGCCAAAACAGTATGAAAGAACCAGAAATTCATGAAGATTTTAAAATGGTATTGCTGAACCAGAACAGGTTGCAGACACACTACATTTTAATTAAACAAGCCCCCTCCCAAAGTATGGCAGTGACTTCAAATAATCAGCAGGCAGCTTGTATGTCTCCTGCTATTCACTGCACTGGAACAGGATGAGGGCTGGCTTAGTCCCCCACCTCACTGACTCACCCTTCTCATCCTATCATTTGGTGTTCTTATTGGCAATGTTCTCATAATGAAGTGGGCCTTGTTTCACTGAGATTACTTTGACCTTTGCTTTAAGGGGACTCAGACATATTATAATGGTGCCTGGCTGCCACCTTAGAGTGAGCTGGTGAGGTTGTAACCCAGGATCCAGCCATCAGTCACCCCTCTGTAAGCCTTGATATCAAATTAATATCAAACAGGGAGGTTGCTGGCAAGGAGCCAAAAGGGGGCTCTCCAACACAGGAAACCATCCATACCATATTGGGACATCCGGATGGCTAATCATGGGAGAAGCCCAAGGCACTCGGTTATGATGCAGTCTCTCATGATTGGAATCAGAATAATCCCTTCACTAAAGGAGTGATGGCAGTAAGCTGGACTTGGAGATTGTTTGTATACAGCAGACAAAAGGAGTTTCATTCAGAGGTTGGAACTACCTTTGTCTGAGGACATTCACACAGACTGTCCAGATGTCACTGCATATAGTTTCCCATTTTTCTCCCCTGGGAAAGTTACTTAGGCCTATAGACTCCTGAAACACTGCCCTCAGGACCCATTTCTTGCTATATATACATGTACCGAGACAATAGCAAATCAGTCTATTCTGAAAACATAGAAGAGCAGAGGTTGGCAACTTTGATTTTGACTCAGCACCTCAGTAGCTGGCCACCCCATGCTCCACAGGCAGCTACTGAGCCACTTTCAATCTGGCAGTCCCACAATCAGAGTTACACTTCAGGATTGGTGGAATATTACGTACCTTTTAGCAACCCTGCAACTCATTGTTAGTTACCTACCACTATTATATACTACCTTTGCTTCATTCATGAAAGAGTGTGTGTGATCTCCTGTTTTTAAATAAACTAAATTAATTTGGACACTGCCCCTGGAGTTCTCTGGGTTAGGAACCATTATACACAGGTCAAGAGACTTCTGGAGACTTCTTGCTGCTTCCTATTGATCTACCGTATATATTCGCCTATAAATTGACTTCATGTATAAGTCAAGGACAGGTTTTGGGGGCAGAATTATGGATTTTGCCATGACCCGTGGATAAATCAAGGGTAAAACTTGGAGGGTCCTTCAGTGTGTGCATGTGTGCATGCAGCAAGAGGGACTCTAATTGAGGCTTTTTGCTTCAGCGTTTCAGCTTTCATTTCATTCCTCACCCCCCAGCCAGTGGCAGTGCAGGCAGGAGAGGGACTCTGTTTATTTAAAAGCAATCACTCACCCAGGACTTTTTCTACTTGGCTCAAGAGAGAAAGAAACTGCTCTTCCCACCACATGGGGAAATTTGAAAGAGCTGCTATCTCATTACCGTACTGACCCATAAATAAGTTGACGTGGGATACATTTCTCAACTTAAATGGATGAATATATACAGTAAATTAATTTCCCCACTGAGTGCAATTTGTGGGTGTCCTACCAGGTAAGGTAAAGGTAAAGGTATTCCCTATTGATAAGATTGTCAAGTCATATCCAACCATAGGGGGTGGTGCTCATCTCCATTTCTAAGCCAAAGAGCCAGCATTGTCAGAGACTACTTTGTGGTCATGTGACCAGCATGATTACACAGAATGCTGTTTACCTTCCCACTGAGAAGTAGTACCTATTTATTTACTTCATTTGCATGTTTTCGAACTGCTAGGTTGGCAGAAGCTGGGACTAGTGACAGGAGCTCACCCCATCATGCAGCACCTGGGCCTCGAACTGCCAACCGGCTGATCTTGCAATCAACAGAGTCAACGTCTTAACCACTTGAGCCACTGCATCCCATTGCCCTACTGGGACCCCCCTGCAATTTAGGTAACACAGTGCTTTCCTTCCCAGCTAATACAGGCAGGGCACAATGCAGCAGGAAAGAGGGGCAGTTGGAGGTTCCCATGTCAGCAGACAAGTGAATTTTGGCTTCACTTCGGACTTAAAAGGAAGAATCCAAGTGTTGAAACTATTTTGCAGATTGAGTTCAACAACTCACTCCTGTGTTTATAATAAATGTGCCAGTGGGGACTTTTCAATGTCTCACTATTCTTACAATTCAAATATAGTACCTAGGAGTCCAGAATCCATTAAAGGGTGTGGGGTGTGGAGGTGATAGTTATGATTGTCTCTGAGTCTTCTGCCAACATTGCTCTGGTTTCTGTCTTGCTTATTTGATTGCCACCAGCTCCCTGGAAAACCAAGGGAGCTGGTTTCATTCCATCTGGTAAGAGGAGACACTCAGGAGTGATTGTGTCCAGACAGCCAGAGCTCCAACACAATTGCCTGCCAAGGTGACAGAACACTCCCTAGGAGCCACCAGGAATCCATCTGAATTCATCACCCTCCTGAGTGTGAACATTCTAGCTTTCCATACACACCCCATAGAGTTTCTGAGTGTCATTAAATCTAAACTTCATCAGGTAATGATCTATCAATGACAACGGAACTGCAGAAAATTCCTCCTCACCAAGATAATAAAATATTTAGCATCTAAAAGTATCACATGAACTTTAATTGAATAGCTCAGATCTGTGACAATAAATTATTCTCCTTGACTGAGAATATTATATCAGGTTCGTTTTCATGCTTCAACAATTTCAAACACCCACCCAGTAGCGTCACTGGGTTGTGTCACCCCAGAAGGGGGAGTGACACCTGGTCAGCCCCCCATCCCCTACAGGCATTCCTTGGGCCCACATGGGTGCCCCTTGGAGCCGCATGAGTGCTGCTCTAGGACACAAGGGTTCTCTGGCCTGGGCAGGCAGCAGGTGGCTGTTTCCCCAGCTGCATGGCCATTTTTCCTGACCATGCAGCCACTTTCCTGCCCTCCACAGCCATTTCCATGGCTCATACATCTGTTTCTCCCAGCCGCACAGCCTTTTCCATGGGCCTCAGGGTGGTCTGGCCTAGGTGGCTATTACCCCAATGGCATGGCCATTTCCCCCCAGCTATGTGGCTGTTTCCATGGGCCTCGGCTGGATCTCTAGGCCTGGGGGGGAGGTTTCTGGCCAGGGGGGCAGTGGACTGCTGTTTCCCCAGCCACCTTTCCATTTTCCCTGGCCATATAGCCATTTCCACAGACGTCAGTGTGGTGACTGGACCTTGGGGGAGAGGTCTCTGGCCCAGCCACGCAGCAGTTTCTGTGGCCTGTGCAGCCATTTTCAAGTGACCCTGCCCCCAGAAGCCCTGCCTCCCTGCATTGGGGGACACCCCGGGCAGGGATGCCATGCATCCACCCAGGTGTTTCTGGAGCCTTGAGGACAGAACACAGTTTCTACAGACCGAGTATAAAATCTCATCTGCTCCCCTTGAACGTTTGCATAAGTTTGCATACTTAGCAATTAATAAGTCCCTGATTTTATCCTCATCAGGCTGTGGCTACCTAGTAAGATTTTCTGAAAAAAGAGAAACTTTTGGATGAGCTGCATCTTCATTATGTTACAAATATGTTTGATCTGGCTCACCTTGAATCTCTTGAAAGGTAACTTTTACTTGAGGCACTATCCTGAAATCTCAGGTAAATGTTATGGCGAAACTAACATGCTTACATTCTCTCCTTCTTTACAGAACCCAGTAGGACAAATTGTCATCACACAAACATCAGCCTCTGTACAAGTACAACCTAGGGACAGAGTCAACATTCAGTGCAAAGCCTCTTCTTCCATGAGTGATGACATGGCCTTATATCAATTTATACCAGGACAAAACCTGAAGCTACTTGTTCATGATGGCTCCAGCCATTTCACAGGGACCCCTGAGCTTTCGTGGCAGTTATAGTAGCACCGACTTCACATTCACTATCAGTGGAGTATGTACTAAGGATGAAGAGGTGTACTATGTGGCCACCCCTCTACACAGTGATACATCTCAGTCAAAACCCATCTGAATGGTCTAATAGAGCCTAAAATTATGCATCCCCAACTTCCATTTCCACTCACTCTATTGCTCTATAAAAATTGTGAGAATGCTTAATCTTGCAAAGAATTCAAGCTCTTTTATAGTTCGCTATACCCTCCTCTAGGGAAAAAATGGTAACTGTAGGGTGGTTAGTCATGCATGTAGGGAGTCAAACAGAAGTTAAGACAAGAAATGTTTTTCCCCCAAAAGCACCATGCCTTTCCAGCCCTAATTTAGAGGAAAGCATATTTCCCCAGAAGTGGAGTGCTACAGCCATAGAGGCAGCAACTGAACAACTAAAGACTATGACAGGACTTTTACACATGGGAGGGAAATGTCCTCCTCCTGTGAATAAAGCAACATTAAATCCTGTCATTATCCCACAAGAGATGGATGATTTCAGAGGACATCCAACAACGTCGCCATTATCCCGCAATTATCCCATGAATAAAGCGGCAAAATTGCACCACTTTTTATATATGGGAAAATCCCAAAAATAAAAAATGGCACGATTTTGCTGCTTTATTCATGGGATAATTGCAGGATAATGGCAACGTCAGTGGATGACATTGGAAAATCATCCTGCTTTTGTAGGATAATGACTGGATTTAATGCCGCTTTATTCAAGGGAGGAGGATGCTTCTCTCCCCAGTAAGGACCAAGCACTATTTCCAAACATGTCGCAGAATGTTTTGTACATGTTTTACTTAACTCAAAATCAGTAGGTGAACAGAACATTTTCCGGTTTAAGTAAACTGTTTTCTTCAACACACCTCTACCTTATTTCAGCCTTATGGTCCCTTTCTGACTTTTCCTCTTCACAGCATAATGTGGCTTGCCATATGCTGCAACAAATACTGATTTGCCAGCCATAACACTCAACTGTCTATGCCTCAGGAAGATGTTCCTCCTAAATTGTGGGTTTTTAATTGGAAGGAGAAGCTGAACGGTATGGCAAAATGTTGTGTGTGTGTTTTAAACTACTTGCAGTGCTGGTTTCAAACCTTGAATCTAGCCATATAGTGAGAAGAGCTGTCACACCCAGGAGTCCAGAACTCATTAGAGAGAGTGTGATGTAGAGTTGCTACTTATACTAGCTCTGAGTCTTCTTCCAGCATCACTCTAGTTTCCATCTCACTTGTTTCACTTTCATTAGTTCACTAGAAAAAACAGGATGGGTGGTCTGATTCCACTTCTCAAGAAGATATGCTCAGGAGTGATTGTGTCCTGGCCATTTCCCCATTCAGGAAGCCAGCCAGAGTTTGGACAGAATTGTTTCCCAAGGTGGCAGGATACTACCTGAGAGCTGTCAAGTTTCCATCTGGATCTATCAGTCTCCTGGGTTTGGCCATCCTAATCAAGTCCCCCCATATTTCAGTTTAGCCAAAGTCAAAAACCCAAGCTATTTATTTTTGATGGTTCCAGCCATTTCAAAGGGACCCCAGATCACTTTAGTGGCAGCTACAGTGACACCAACTTCACATTCACTATCAGCGGAGTATGTCCGATGGATGAAGGGGAGTATGACTGTGGCCAAGACAACACCAGCCCTTTACACAGTGGTACATTTCAATACAAAAAACATCTGAATGGTCTAATACAGTAAGAATGGCCCTTTATCTCTCCCTGCTCACTAAATGTGATAGACAAAACAGTATGGAAGAACCAGAAATCCATGAAGGTCTGGAAAGATAATTGCTGAACCAGTCTACATTGCAGACACACTCCATTTTAATAAAAATCCCCCTCCCAGAGTTAAATAATCAGCAGGCAGTTTGTATGTCTCCTGTCTATTCACTGCATTGGAACAGACATAGGGCAGGCTTAGCTTCCTACTCCACCTGCACATTCTTGCTCCTTTGGTGTTCTCACTGGCCATGTTCTTATAATGAAGTGCACCTTGATTCACTGAGATCACTTTGACTTTTGCTTTGAGGAAACTCAGACAAATTAAACTGGTGCCTGACTGCAGCCTTAGAGTAAGCTGGTGCAATGCTTTCCATCCTAGCACATACAGGCAGGGCACAGCAGTGGCAGGAAAGGGGCATCTGGAGTTTTCTGTGTCACCTGGAAGTTTTTCCTGTCAACAGGCAGAGGAATTTGGGCTTCACTTCAGACTTTAAAGGATCTGTCCGAGTGCTGAAATTATTCTGCAGATTGGGTTCAGCAACTGACTCCTACATGCATGTTTACTCCAACTCAAGGTGCCAACTGAGACTTTTCAATTACTCACTATTCGTATGGTTTGGATATATGGTTACAATTGAATTCTAGACAAATACCAACATAGGATGCATCTGCACTGATTAAAGAGACAAGAAAGTCCCAGATTTTCTTCCTGTTCTTTCCAATTTTGTTTTAGGGATCCATATGTTTGTTGGGGGGTTTGTTTGTTTGTTTGTTTGTTTTTTGTTTTTTGCATCCCAGGATATTTTCTGTTCACTTCCAGTAGGTTGCTTTATTTTTAACCTAGTATAAAATCATAAAGAACAAGAACAAAATCTGGGAGTTTTCAATTAGTGGGGTTGCACCCATATATGATGGTATCAGCTGGTACCAAATCAGTACACCTCTTCTTTAAGGTAAACAATCATAAAACTGGAGTAGGGAAAAGAGTTTACATTGACCATTAGCAAGACATGAAGGCAGTGATGGCAGATACTATCCCTATCAGGAAGAAGAGCAATATCTTCTGTCCGATGTTAGAAAGCAATATGTATGGATCTTCATGCTGCCCACTTGTTTAACAGAAGCTAGGCAGACGAAAAAGGCAGTAGGCATTTGTCATCTCTGTTGCAGCTGAATGAAATGCAACACTGTGAGCAATCATTGCTAAGGTCCCAGAAACTAAGTAAACACAAATACATCACTTGAACTGTTGTGGAGCACTGCCAGGACTTTCAACATATTACAGATGAATAGAGGGACTTGCAGAATTGGACAAGAATTCCTTCTTTGCCCCAACAATTGATTCCTAAAATTACATACATACACCTCCATGCCTGCTTCCACTCATCCTACTGCTTTATTAAAAATGTGAGACTGCTTAATCGCACAAAGAATTCAGTCCCTTTTTATAATGCAGTATACCCTCCTCTGAGGGAAAAGAGACAACTGTGGAGTGGGTAGTTCAGGTGTGGGGAGAGTGAAACAGAAGTTTAGAAATGCAACATTTTCTCTCTCAATGGCACAATGCCTCTCAGCCCTAACTTAAGGAAAAACCATTGTCCCCAGAAGTGAAATACTACAGCTATAGGGGCAGCAACTGAGCAACCAAAGCTATGACAAAGAAAGTCACCACTAAGAACCAAAGACTATTTCCAAATATGGCTCTGAATGTTTTGTATATGTTTAACTTAACTTGAAACCATTAGGAGAATACAACATTTTCTGTGTCTAAGCAAACTGTTTTCTTCAGCCTTATTTTTCTACCTTATTTCTGCCATATGGCCTCTTTTTTAGTTTTCATCCTTACAGCATAATGTGGCTTGCTGTGTGCTGCACCAAATACTGATTTGCCAGACATCATATTCAACTAATTTGACTGAAATCTGTGGCTATAAATTATTCTCCCTGACAGCATCTCCTAGTCCATTCTAGTATCTAAAAGTATCATAAGATTTTCCAGTGAATTACTCAAATCTGTGGTGATAAATTGTTCTCCTTGACTGACAATGTTATATCAGGTTCCTCCTCATGCTTCAGCAATTTCAAAAACCCACCCAGGTGCTTCTGGAGCCTTGAGGACAGAACACAGTTCCTAGAGGCAGAGAAGAAAATCTCATCTGCACCCCTTGAACGTTTGCATAGCTTTACATACCTGGCACTTAATAAGTCCCAGCTTTGATCTTCATCAGGCTGTGGCTGCCTGGTAAAAAAGAGAAATTGTTGGATGAACATCATCATCATCATGTTACAAATATGTTTGATCTGGCTCACCTTGAGTCTGTTGAAAGGTAACTTTTAATGGAGATGTTGTCCTGAATTCTCAGGCAAATGTTATGGACAAACTAGCATGTTTACTTTCTCTCCTTCTTTCCAGAATCCAGTGGACAAATTGTGATCACTCAAATGCCAGCCTTTGTAGAAGTGCAACCTGGAGACAGAGTCAACATTCAGTGCAAAGCCTCTTCTTCCACGAGTGATGACATGGCCTTATATCAATTTATCCCAGGACAAAGTCCGAAGCTACTTGTTCAAGAGAGCTCCATCCATTTCACAAGGACCCCAGATCGCTTTAATGGCAGCTACAGTGGCACCGACTTCACATTTCCTATCAATGGTGTCCGTCCTGAGGATGAAGGGGAGTATTACTGTGGCTAAGACTACACCACACCTCTACACAGTAATTCATCTCAGTACAAATACTCAGTCAGTGATCTAGGATATTGTCAGAATCCATCTCTTAAAAGTCAGAGTCTAGGAAGTTGTCTACACAGGCAAAAAGAAATGTACTCACATCAAATTGTGAATTGGTAGAGTACAGGAACAGGATTCTGTTTAAACACAGTTCTTTTCGATACATGAAGGCTTTGTTGTTATTGTTGTTAACTGCCCTCGAGTTGATCTTGACCCAGGGCAACCCTGTCCTCCACTGTTCTGCTTAGGTCCTGTAAACTCATAGCCATGTTCTCCTTAACAGAGTCCATCCATCTAGTTAGTATGTGGCCTTCATCTCTTTCTACTTTCCTCCACCTTTCCAAGCATTATTGTTTTTTCCAGTGAGTTCTCCCTTCTCATGAGGTGCCCGATGTTCAACAGCCTCATTTTTGTCATCTTAGCTTCCAGGGAGATTTCTGGCTTCAACTGTTCCAGGACCCATTCATTTGTCTTTTTGCTGTCCACAGGATCCTCAGCACTCTTCTCCAGCATTACATCTCAAATGCATTGATTTTCTTCCTATCATCTTTCTTCACTGTCCAGCTCTCACATCCATACATGGTAATAGGGAATACAATGGCTCGTACGATTCTCATTTTTGTGTTTAGTTGTCTATCTTTGCATTTTACAATCTTTTCTAGTTCTTTCATAGCCCCCCTCTCCATTCTTAATCTTCTCCTGATTCTGGACACTAGTCCTCATTTCTATCCATGTTTAATCCCAGATATGAGAACTCTTTTACTACTTCTATTTCTTCATTGTCTAGGTTGAATTTGTCAAGATTTTCCATTGCCATTATTTTTGTTTTCTTTAAGTTCAGCAATAGGCCTGCCTTTGCACTTTCTTCTTTGATCTTTCGTAGTAGTTCTTCCAGGTCTGGGAGGTTTTCTGCTAGTATCATGGTGTCATCTGCATATTTTAGATTGTTGATAATCCTCAGGGCTTAGGTCCAGTTTTTTACAAAATGACCTTTTACCTCACACATTTTTGAACAAAAAAACTTATTGATTGATTGACTGTCTGCATTCTGAGTCAGCTTCAGTTTGCAACTGGAGGATGGAGTGTTTGGTGAGCAGTTCACATTGGTGGGAGGTTACTTGGGCCAGGCAGTCATTCCCACAAGGAAAGGCTACTTCCCCTGTTTGTATTCACATTTTCCCAGTATTCAGTCCCCATTATTTTTTGAATGTGCATTTGTGCAGATACTTGCATATCGGTATTAGTGCACCTCCAGCTATGGGCATTTAAATGTATATTCACATGCATTGGGGGAAGGGGGAAAAGCATTTCAACCACAGCTGAGTGGCCAAAAATAATATGATGTATAGGATATGTGATCATAGTAGAACTATCCCTTTACACCTAAGTGAGTCTGACATGTAAGTGTGTAGAATTAACAGGGTCACTGTGGCCCATGAAAAATGTAGTTTGAAGCAGAATTTGGTCACCAGTATAGATAATCCCTAGGTGGTCAGTGGGGGGATGTAAATGGCAAAAGCAGTTTCACAGGAACACATTTTCATCCTACAGAGGGTCTTTCCTTAATAACAGCTCTCACTCAAACCTGACCTTTCATGTTTGATGGACACATGTATCTGATCAATTCCCATGAACCCACCTGGACTGCTCACAATGACTGGATTCTGTGCCCTAATTACTGCCAGGACTGCACAGGCATTAGGGAGAAGTGTTTGGGTATGGCTCCATTTTTGCCTTCAGGCACAGTTCCAAATTGTATGGTCTACATGAGTCACACTCCAGGTGGCATATAGCTCAAACTCATGGCAGATGATTCCTGCTGTAGGCCTGGACTTGATGCTGCCTTGGGGCCATGGCCATGCCTTAGTCTCCCAACACTTGCACATTTCAGGTGTATCCCCAGCAAACTTGGCCTCATCCCTGCAGTCACATCCCTCCCCTCTGTGCCTCTGTGGCAGTCCCTTGGTCCCTTTCAATCATTGGGGTTCCTTCAATGGGAACAGTATTGCACTGAGTGGCAAAGACAGGCTGCCTTGAACTTCCTACCTAACAACCCCTTGCCAGTTCTGATAGGTGACTACTTCCTATCTCCCCTGCTTTGTCCTGTTCAACAGTGTGAAGCACATTTTTGCAAAGGACCTTTACTTTGCATCTTTCCACCTGATTGTATGTCTGTTATGTTAGAGATGTCTCAGTTGAGTACTTTGTATTTCTAATCTCAGCAGTTGTACATCTAAACCCACCAAAGCTGTCTTGTATACTCAGAATTTTTCTATTTGCATCCAAAACAATTGGGGGTATTGTTTTTATTTTATTATTTATTAGACCAAGTTATATCTCACCATTTACCAAGGCAGCATATGAAGCTTCCCCCCACCATCACCACCGCAGTTTAGCCTCAAGCTGGAGATGTGATGGTGGGGAGAACGTATACAAAATACCTATACAAAACCTATACAAAAAGATGGCTGAACTGCTAGCTATCTTTTATCTACAGATCTCTTTGAAATAAGTTAATGTCATTACAGTGTGGGGTTTTGTTTTTATAAACAAAGGCTCTTGATACCAAATGGCTATCATGCATGGATGTGTTAGGCATCAGTTAGAGAAGCTGAAAATTACTCTAGCTTTAAATTGCTGAATATTGCATCCTCACGATAATTAATGTAGGAAATTATGCTTGAGAGTATTGCTGGCAGCTGTGGTATGCAGTCACTCCTGGCAAAAAAGCCAAGCTAAAAGTCAACCATAGGTGCATTTCCATCATTTGTATATTTCTCTATTCTATAGCCTTCAGATAATGGAGTAGAGTTGCAGGAAATTTCTACTACAAATATGATATAGAAGTAAAAGGACAGGGAAAGGATGATGAAAGATGCTTTTTGGAGTTGATGAAATTTAAAGGTAAGATAAAGGAAGCTGAAATGAGAAAATAAATGCCATTTTTCTTTGTGAGAGTGGGAGAACTATCCACAACATCTTGTCAGTGATTCAAATAGTTATAAGCCTGGGATCCAGTTACTGGAGTTTTACAGATCTCTAAGATATTCAGTGAGGTATTTCTCTTACTAAATCTTTGTCAGTCTCAGCAATGGCACCAGATGGGTGGGACTTTGATTTTTGTACAGGGTGTGGGTCATGAGAAAGCATTGTGGTTCACTTTTGGCCAGGGGACCAAGTTAGAGATCAAACGTAAGTATGGATTTTTCTGCTTTTCTTTGGTATATTTGAGTGTCATTTTAAAAATCAGCAATAGCAACCATTTCAGCATTGGGTGAAAAAAATCTGTACAAGATGGTAAAATAGGTAGGATTTCAGAATACTGACATTGAATTTAGAATGAAGCGTATATATTTTTGCTTACTGAAGCTATGTGATGGTTACTTGGATAGATCTTGAAAAATATTTGGGGAGGGGACGGGATGGGATGCATATCATCAAATGTGACAAAATTGGGGTTCACATGTCTTTGTCAAACTCTTTGTATTTTCTGTGTTAGATTGACCTTCCCCTTTCCCCCATGTCCTGGCCTCTTCAGAAAAATAATGCTACATGGATTTATAGCCAGATTTGAAGGGAGAATGGGAATATCCTGTAAGAGAACTAATATTTGCTTTTATAGATTAAATTGTGTTCAGTTAATAGGCAGTCTCTTTAGATAAACTCTCACAAGAGTTGCATATAAGAAACTGGAGGCAAACATGTACTTCACAACAAGTTGCTGAAAACCATATAGGGAAATTGATAAATAGAGAGAGGGGAAAAGAGAACTTAGATAGTTCTCTTTAGAGCTCTTCTCTGTCCCCAACCATTTTTTTTCATCTAGTTTTACCCACAGTTGGTAGTAAGAATGTTAATGCTTGGAAAGAAATTTAAATAGATAGTAGGTATGGAAAAATCACAAAGGTAGAGGGGTTGCATCCTGGTACTTTTAAATACACTTATTGAAAATCAGTCCCAGTTTATTTATTTATTTTTGGACTGTATTTCAAGGTAAATGTGCACAGTTTGAAATACTTAAATTCCATTGAATCAATTGGTGTCTTTTCAGAGAATTGTAATTCTGTGCTAGACTGGAGCCAGTGTATTGAGGAATGCAGCTTTAAGTGGCTGTCCTTTGCACAATTTACTTTGGAGTAAATCCAATTAAATGAACAATTTGGCTGAGTGGCCTTATGGGACACTGTTAATAGTACAAACTGCCACAAATTAATGGGAAGGAGTTCTATGGAAATGGAGTTTAGAGATGTAAGCTCTTAAAACAATAATGCAACTAGTATCCAATATTTTTTTTAAAAAAAATAATTAGAGAACACTGGTATTTCTAAGTACATAGAAATTGCTGAGCAAATGGCATAGCAATTTGAGCATTTTTATTTGGTTTTGCTCTAAAGCACCAGGTACATTGATCAAAATAGTGATCAATTACAAATGTGAATTATTTAAAATGTATTTGGGTACAAATAAATCAAGCAAATTAAAACAGGCAAATGGAATGATTAAACCAAGAAAATGAAAAGGCCAATCCTTTAAGTAACTTTGGGAACAACCTTCTCAAAATTAAGGCCTTTACAGGTTTAGTACAAGTTTATTTTCCCCCATTAAATTAATATGACTGAATTGCTTATGTTGATTGGTAGAATGGGTCTTAACTGTTCAAAAAAAATATTCTGTATTAGGCAGAGCAAACTCTATTCTGTTGGTTGGTTCGAATGATTATAAATCTGGTGTCCAGTTACTGGAGCAATACAGATCATTAGCAACAATTGCTGTCATTTATGTGGCATATATCTCTATGGAAATCTTTCTTACAGTCTCAGTAAATAAGCCCATTTGGGAGGGACATGGGTTTTTGTAAAGTGGGTGGGTTATGGCAAAGCACTGTGGTACACTTTTGGACAGGGAACCAAGCTAGAGATCAAACGTAAGTATCAATTTTTCTATTCTGTGCTAAGTGTCAGAAGTTTTTGCTTAATTGTAATTTTTGTTCAGTATTGATAACCATTTCAG
>CM034710.1:40786788-40804349 GCA_020142125.1 Phrynosoma platyrhinos
CTCTTGAGATAGAAAACAACATCTACGTGGCCCAAGGTTGCTTGCTGCTCACAAAACCTCCAGGTGGGAGGCAGCTTGAGGGTTTCAGTTCCTCCGAAAGGGGTACCGACTGATACTGTTGCTCTGGTTAGAGCTAAATTAGTCCGTGGAGCTGTCCTCTGGGGAACTGTTTATGGTTCTGAAACAAGTCAGGTTGAAACTTCAACCTATAGAAGAAATGTTGGTGTGTTGCTTTTACAAAAGGTTCCCTCGCTTTCAGTGTCAGACAGCAGCTGTTCAACCTTTTTTTGCTCTCACTGCTGGATGGATGAAAGCGACCTCATCACACATTTCAATTAAGATAAATATCAAATATAATATCTTTTAGCTGCAGTGTTTCCCCTCTTCTGTTCAAAATTTTGGTGGTTGTAGGCTGATTCTGTTTCTGTCTAGATTAGAATGCTAATTTTGTTTATTCCTCATATTTTGCACTGAGGACAAATTTGGGATTCTGTTATTGTATCCACTTTCCCACTGTATCCACCTTTCCACTCATGTACCTTATCTGAGATATTTGAGATTATGGAGGTAGCATTAGTGGTAAACAGTGGTGGCTTGTGGACTAAGGCAGAGGAAAGTGGCCAACCATTGTTCCCAAATGGTGGAAGGAGGTCCCCCAATTCAGTCCTCATGGTGGCAAGAATGAACATATTCATTGTTCTGACAAGCAGAACATTCATGCCAATTCTGTTTTATCTAGGGTATTTCAGGGCCCTACAATGGCAACCATGGGACAATCTTGGTCCTGCCCCATATGTTAGGTCACATACTTGAGTTGGTGTTCATAGCTGGGTAGGAAACCAGTGATCAATAGTTGTGGAAGTGTTTTCTTTTTCTCCATTATCAAGATCAGATAATATTTCGGCAAGGTACTTGGGAGAATGAAGTTTATGTCTTATTTGTCTGTCTCTTGCCCTTTAATAATATCCAATAAGAAAGGATTGACCATCTGGACCCAAGAGGTAGCTAATGTCTGCATGTGATAGGGAGCTGTCTCAACAGAGGTGACATGGAGCTTCTTCCAAAGAAATCCTCCTCGGATCTCAAAGATTAAAATAGCAATTGGGTGGTGACAAATTACATATCCTCTTTCGGCTTGAGCGAATGTGGGCTGTATAACTGCAGCAGATGGTTGTTAAGAATAATTATCTGAAACTATATGAACTTGGTTTCAGGCCTAGTTTTGATACTGAAACTGCCTTGGTTGTGCAGGTGGACAGCCTATGCCATGATAAGGACTTAGGCAGTACGATTCTGCTAATTCTTTGACTGTTAGCAGCTTTTGATGCTATCAAACATGGTATGCTTCTGGATAAGTTCTGTGAGTTGGAAGGCAGAGATCCAGTGTTTCAGTCATTCTGCTCCTACTTTACCAATTCCAAAAGATGGTGCTGGGGGATTACTGCTTGACCCCTTGTCATCTATGCTGGGGTATGGGGGCACAGGGCTTTATCAGTAGCTAGCTACTAGCTGATGAGTTTTAATTTTAAAATCTGTTAAAATATTTTAAGACATCAAGAAAGTTAAGCAAACCATGGCTTGGATCCCAAGATATGTTAATCTGAAGTTTATAGGGGGGTGGTAGTGGAAATGTTTCCACATTTTCCTCCCTCCTAACAGTCATCAGCACCCCACATCCCCAAATCTCTCTGGATGGCCAAGAGGCAGGGATCTGAAAAATAAAGTGGAATGGGACACACAGAGTTGCTGAGGGAGGAGGGTGATCACCCCAAAAATGAGGAAATTGACATCCTGTTTCTGCCAGATTCTTCTCTTCCACAACTCCCCATCCTCATCCCATACTCTCACAACCCCCAGACACACTTTTCAGAGGGTGAAAGTAGCTGCAAGTAGGGTTAAGACATGAGGGCTGAGCCCCAAATTCTTTCAGTAAATTCTGCAAGCAACTGTATGATTTGGGACGACTATGGAGTGCGCATTCACAGTTCAGTACGGGTATATGTCGGTTAATGAAATAGTACCACTTTGACAGAATATTTTGTAACAACGGCAGAAATAACATGAGAAGAGTAAAAATAGGTTCCCCTACCACAAAAAAAGAAGAGCAGAGTTCAACATGTTTCAAAACTAACAATAGATTTGTATGAAATCAAACAACCAGGAGTCCATTCACACTACAAAATTATAGCACTGTTAGAATTCAAAGATATAGCTGTGTTAGTCTGTACAATCAGTATGTAGAGAGATCTTGTAGCGCCTTTGAGACTAACTGAAATAAATAAATTGAACTTTCGTAGACTTCAGTCTACTTCCTCAGATGCATTTGGTGGAGTAGAAGCCAGGCACACTATAACTACCATGGTTCCCTCCTACGGAATCCTGGGAATGATTGTTTGTGGAGAGGCATTTAAAATTCTCAACCATAGCTCTTCAGTGCCTCTCCAAACTACAGATCCTCAGATTCCAAAGGATGGAACCATGGCAATTAAAGTGGAGTAATAGTGCTACGACTGTGTAGTGTAAATGGGCCTCAAGTCAAGTAAGCCTTGCAAAGGTAATCGAAAACATTTTGAACTTTCTAGAGATCACTTGAAATCTTCTTCCAAAGTACAACCAGAGATTATTTTGTTCTTTCACAAGTCAACACTTTTCTTATGAATTCCATATAGCTTTTAAAAAAAGCTATACTTTTTTTAACATAGTGGGCAAGGCTGGTGAGGCAGGCTAATCTGTTTTAGCCTTTTCTCTCTCCATTTTGCTCTTCATACATGTTCATTAAGGGATTTTAGAGACCTTGTTTGTTGTAAGGCAGGCATACACAGCTACAGAAGGATCAGTTGGTATAGAATCCCATTCTTTCCCAGCTCAAACTGTATTGCATTGTTTACTGGAGATAAACTACTGCAACCTGGTACTGAAAGGTTGTGTTTCTTCATCCTCCTTTGCCATCCTCTTAATGCTGTTGATGTTAAAAACTTCCAGCTAGATGGAGGAAAAGAGGGGTTGGGAGGCCGTAAAAAGGCTTTGTAAAAAGGAATTTCTTTGTCAGAAGCTTTGCTAACTGACATATCCCTGTATTCATTTCCACTGGCAATTATTGGCATGTAGACAATAAATTTAACAGTATCTTGCGCCAAAACTAAGCACTAATCTTGATGTGATTATTGGAAATCTCAAAAAACAGTATCCTGGAACTGTAAGTATTTACTTTTTGATGGTGGGTAGTTTAATTTGGCACTGCACACCCACATCTCTTTGCTCATTTCTATATAAATTGGTATCTATTGGCACAAGGAAACTAAAATTCTCATTCTGGCTCCAAAACAAAGTAGTGGGCAAAATGCAATTTTAACACATCAAACAGATATGAAGGTATGTGTATATGCATTATGGAGCTATATATGTATTAACTGGGGTGTGCAGAAGTATAATTTACAGTGCCAGCTCTTAATCACTTTGCTGTTGTTGCATGCCTCCAAGTCATGTTTAACTTATGGTGCCCCTAAGGCAAACCTATCATAGGGTTTTCTTAGTAAGTTTTTCAGAGGGGGTTTGCCATTGCCATCCTCTAAGGATGAGAGAGTGTGACTTGCCCAAGGTCACCCAGTGGTTTTTTTTTATGCTCCAGTGGGGAATCGAATCCTGATCTCCAGAATGCAAGTCCAACATTCAAACCACTACACCAAGCTGGCACTGCTTAATCACTTAGCTGTATCTACATTAACCATTATTGACTTATGGGAAGTACGCTTGCCAGTGCGTTGGGCCAAAACAAAGCCAAACCTACATAACATGAAAAAAAGACTCAAAAGACTCTCTTGATTCTGTCTCTGGGTGTATTTGTTGGTCCCATACTTTATTAAAGTGTGCACATCTGCAATTACTCATTCATTTGTAAAGTGGTGGGGTCCAGTTTTCACACCCACAATGGGCTTTGCTGCCAATTTTGTGCCCACAGATGATTCCAAAAATGTAACCTGGAAGCAACTGGACATTTATCTTCAGTTTGCACTTCCTGTGTTTTTGGCCACTTGAGTTATTGGGATGTACTAAAATGGAAATCGATGCATTTTGTGACATTTAGACATTATTGGGGCTATTTTTTTGCCTGAAGTTTTAAAAAATGTTTTTGTAGTTGTCTATGTGCCTGGAGCCTCAAAAAGAGGTTGGGCTGCACTGTACCCACCCAGATTTGTACATATACTGGCAATTATTGGTCTGGCTGCATTGCACTAAAATAAAGCTTTGGGCTGCATGTGCATCTCATACAGAATATACTCTGGTTGTGTGAGTGTATGATTTTCCAGTCCCAAATCCGACTGGTAGTTGTAAATCCCTTACACATCACCCATTAAAAAGGTTGCAGAAAACCCAGGTTTGACTTAAAATAATTCTTGCATATCTCAAAAGTTACATTCTACAATCATCATAGAGGTATGTGATACAATATTATCATTGTTTATTTGAGGATCAGAATCATATAACCTTCAGTTCTTCACTAAAGCTGCTCACTCAGCTCTGTTTCAAACTGTACTAAGAATGAGGAACTATAAACTGGGAACTAGTACCCAATTTTGTGGATGTTGGTCACTTCTTAACTTCTGATGAGACACTATGTGTGGCTGCAAAACACCCTTTCATTTGCCAGATGGATCCTGACAAAAGACCTGACCATCCTAGAAGATCGTAACTTTGGCTGGATTATACCTATGATGGTGATCATTTAGAAATTTGTTCAACCAAATTCAAAGTACAAAAGGAAGAACACCAACGGTAGTACTAAAATAATAGATGGATATTTTACAGGATTATATCAGCCTATCTGAATCCTCTGAAACAAGAGGTACAAACACAGGTTTCAGTGTGGGAAGCAAAGAAACTATGGGTGTGGGAGTTGAACTCACATCAGTGATCAAAGGTCTAATCTTGTCTATATGCATTTTAAGAACACATTGTGGATACTTTTTTAAATATATCGTAATATTCAGTAATATGTGTTTTTAAAGAAGAATCGCATGGCATCTAAAACTCAAAGGGGAAACTTATTAGAAGCTTATCACATTCTTAAATAATATGGCTTACCTGATCCAGTTTAAAATTTAAATCGGGCGGTATCCTGATATTATCAGAAGGATTTAGCCACCGAAATTGCTGCCCAGGTCCATCCCGAGTCCATCCCGGCTCTTAGGGGCACTCAGTGCACCTCTCTTCGAAGCTGGGAGTTTTCCAGCTTAAGAAAATGGCTGCCAGAGTTTCCCTGGGAGCAGGGCTGGACCTGAGAGGTGATTTTGACAGCTAAATCCTTCTTATAATATCAGGATGCCACCCGATTTAAATTTTAAACTGGATCAGGTAAGCCGTATTATTTAAGAATCCGATAAGCTTTGTACTGTCTACCTTTGTCTTCCCATAATGGCATCCTTGATGAGACCCACAACAAAATGGATATTAAAGGATCTTCGTTTTGTTTAAAAGATGAATAGAAGAATAGTATTGATTATCATAATATCACATCCTGGACAAATTGTAGTTTTAATGTTCAGGATTATATTTGACATTTATCTGAACTGAAATTTGTAATAAGGTCTCTTTGCTCCATCCAGTAAAGAGAGAGCAGAAACGCTGAACAGCAGCTGCCTGATACTGATAGTGAGGCAATCTTTCTTTTTAAAAAAGCAATGCACCAATATTTTCTTCTGCAGGTTGAAGTTTCAACCTGACTTGTTTCAGAAGCATAAACAGTTCCCAAGAGAGTAGCTTCACTGTCTAATATAGCTCTCACCAGGGCAACAGGATCAGTTAGTGCCCCATTTTTGAGGAACTGAAACCCTCAAACTGCATCCCACCTGGTGGCTTTGTGAGCAATAAACAACCTTGTGCCACATAGGTGTTTTCCAACTCAAAAGAGGTGTGGAGGATGACTTATGTTCAAGAAGAAGACGAAATGGCAGCAAATATGATTTTTTTTTTTTACTGTTCAAGTTTTATTGTTATAAATTTTAAATTATTTCAACTGATTTCAAAGTAAGCCTTCCAGAGATTGAATTATATATGGCAGGATATAAACATTTAAATAAGTAAATATGTCCAAAGCACTGTAAATCAATTATAAATAACTTTACTCATAAGAAGATGACACTGAATCACTACAATGCACTGATTCTTTTTTAGCCCACTCCCATTGTTCTTACAATTTGTACGAAGGCATTATAGTAATGAGGATACACTATGGTCCAAATCGAATAATTAATCCTAACTAGAGTAGACCCATTAAAGCAATGGAACTTATACAAATGATGATTTTAAAAGCTCCCATTGATTCACTGCACTGTCTAGTTGGGACTAACAATCATATGCATATCTACGATAAGTGCTTGGCTGGAAATGTTATAAAATTAATAGTTATTTTATTATTTAATGTATGGGAACAAATTGCCTGTATTGAGGTTCTGTTTATTCTGAATTATTCCCCATCCACCCATCCTCTTGGCCCTCTCATCTCAGCAGTTTTGGCTCTGGGACTGAGAATGTGGTTTTTGGCTTCATAATATGCTTATGGAGGCTGACTGCTGCTTCAATTAAACCAAGTACAGAGAAATATAAACACAATTACAGACATACGTCGGTTAGGAAACCCTTTGACAAAGAAGATCTTTTTTTAATAAAGACTTTTTATATCCATCCAGCCACTTTTAACTTCCTTGTCCTTTGTCTAGCTGGAAGGTAGTTTGTTCGTTTGTTTTGCACATCAGTATTGGGAGGATGAAGAAGTTCAGACAAAACACATGTCAGGTTGCACCATCACGTTTGCAGTAAATAACACAATAAACACTTGTGTTGGGAAAGAGTGGGGGTCTATTCTAATTGATCCTACTGGAGCTCGGTGCGCCTGCCTACAACAGGCAGGGTAAACAGCAGCCTCCTCCAGAATCCTTTACTAAGGCTGCATCTGCACTGCAGAAATAATCCAGTTGACACCACTTTCACTGCCATGGCTCAGTACTATGGAATTCTGGGAAGTGCCATTTGTTGCGGCACCAGAGCTCTGCTCTGGTACCACAAAAAAGACACTTCCCAGAATTCCATAGCATTGAGCCATAGCAGTTAAAGTGGTGTCAGACCAGACTATCTTTGCATTGGGGATGCAGGCTATAAGAATGTGTGAATAGCAAAACAAAGAGAAAAGGGAAAAACAGATAAGCCTATCTTGCCAGCTCCCCCATCCCCATGTTAGAGAAGCATAGATCTGTAAGTCTGGACACGAAAATGAAAGTCATAAGAAAAGGCTGGTGAAATTAAAATCCTTGCTGCATTTTGGAAGAAGCTTATGTTTAGTTACATAAGGCTTCCCTGACCTGGTTGTTTCATTACACAAGTGTATCCAAAGTATAGCTTTGGATCAAAAGTTTGCTGAAACGTGTTGAACTGCTCATTTATTTAGCAGTGTAGGAGCCTAGCCCTATTATTTCTGTCTTATTTTTGTCTCCGGTACCTAATTTTCTATTAAAGAAGTAATGACCAGGAATACATCTGCTTTATTAACTGAGGTATACTTGCATTCCAATGCTGATACTGATCCAACAGAGATATTTTATGTAGATTTCTTGATTCATGAGTCTTAATCCAGTCAAATTATACTCAAGTAGGAAATACTTGATATGCCTTATTCCTCATACTGTAATAAATGAAACTTACAGCTAATCAGATAATGATCCAAGTTCATAGCCACAGTGAAGCATGCTCTTAGACAGAGGGTATTATATTGAATGCTTTTAACTCACATATCTTATCATCAACTTATATCTTATCATCAACTTATCTCAAATAATGTTGATCACTTAGCCAAAGAATGTGGTGCATGATTATATTGAATGCTTTTAACTCTCATTGATTTCAGTGGAGGAGTAAGAAACATTAAGGCTTTTCTATGCATGATTATCTCAGAACATGGATTTTGCACTAGAAATGCATAGGACTGTACTATTCAAAGTGGTCAAGTTGAAGGCTAATTTTACTTGGCACATGCCAGAAAAAGACACACCTACAATCAATAGGATTTAAGTTCATTTAAAATCCTATTAATTTTAGTGGAATGTCAGTGTGCCCAGATTTTTGCATCTGCTTATTTTATCATAGTAGCTCACATCTTAAACTGGAATAGGCATTCAAAACAAACATTTACAAAACTGCTGATATTGCTTGACTGGAAATGATTTTAAGATTGTCCACAAAAGGCAGTATCTGAGACATACAGTAGGCATAGTAGGCTGTCTGCATGGACACAATCCAAAATTCAGCCTGAAATTCCATTTATGTCAACAGGGTATAAACGTAGGTTAAAATAATTTCTCCCATTGAAATTTAGTCCATGAAAAATCACCTTTTTCTAAGTCCTATTCCTAGGCCCCCACAGGAATATTTCAGGCTCTATTGTGTTATATCTGGTTAACTTAAAGGAACAACAACAAAATGGACCGTTTAGTTTTTCTTCCAGACAGATGAGACAAGATGACTTTGTAGTTAAACACAGAGTTAAACACAGAGAAGTGGAGGTTGCTACAAAGATTTCAAAAAATAAGCATGGCAAGGTTTTCCAATATGATTGTTTGCAGCAATTCTTAGATTTATGGACTGAAGGTGTTTGAAAAATAGTATTTTTAGGGGGCAAGAATTAGATCTATCAATAGATAGTCAAAATGAACCAATTAATACTTTGATTTACTTCTGGGCTTGGTGTTTTGTGTTGTTGGGTTTTTGTTCCTTTAACAAATATTAGTAGAATGCTTTAATGCTGAACACTTTAATTAATTTAATTTGAAGATCAGCTCAAGGTTTTCTTTAATTAGTATTAGTTACTTTGAATCAGTGAAAATTTTCCACTGTGCAGATGGGAGTTTAATGCATAACTTCTTTTTGAAAGCAGTTTTTGTGCTGGGTTACTGTAATAGGGACAGAAAAATAATTATGCAATGGGCTTTCTTTGCTAACAGTCGACTGATGGGTTTCAATTGTTTAGACTGAAAATTTTCTCACACTTCATTATTGCAAAAAGCAATAAATAAATAAATGATCCACAATTTGTTCAGGTACACTGGAACTATGATTGGTGCATGGCACTGATAACAGTGTCAGAGCCTGGAAAATTTGCTTTTTTGCCTACAGCTCTGAGAATCCCATGCTGGCTTTTGGGAGTTGTAGTCCAAAAAAGTTACTTTTGCAAGATTTGGCCAGGCAAAGTCAGGAGACAATGGGGTCGGATGATGGCTTGGAAACAGATCAAGAGGATGAAAATACCAATCTTTGTTGGTTACAATTTATTTCTGAGTTTGCTTTCTTCTCTTTGTGGCACCTGACTTTGATTTCAAATGCATATGGAATGCTCATATATACTGTGAGCAAATTTCTTAGAATTTCAAAATATATATTGTAGAACTTATTACTTTTATGTAAGCAAAACTGTTTATGGGAGAGGATATGAAAGAAATGAGAAATACTCCACTACCATCAGAAATCATTACAGTAGGAGAGATAGGCTGGATATAAAACTCAACAAATAAATAATAGTGTGTTATTCAGCAGCCTTTGCAATTCTTTCTTACAATGTGTAACTTTTGGGGGGGAAATATTTCATATTAGAGGTCAGCAGCCCATTCATTTTGGGGTAAGCTGAGAGTTTGTGTATAGGAAGCATGCTGTCATGATGCACTGTGGGAAGATATCCGCTCACTGAAGTCTAAGCAGCTCACATGTTTTAATTGTATATAATCTCAGATCTTTGATATATAAACAGTATTATGCTTTAGATCAATAAAGCACCCCCAGGATTCATCACACTACGCACTGCATGTGAGTGGAGTGAGTATAACTGAGGATAATTTAGTAAAAGTGATAGACTGGTGTCACATTTTTTGAAAAAAGAAAATTCTGTAGGAGTAATCAAAGATGATAAAAAAAATGTGTATGTTATCAATGCCACACACAAAACCCCCACAACTCTCAGAACCTGGGAAAACTCTGCTGCAGTGTTTCTTACACAACAACTCTTGATTAAAATGTAGAAGCTGAAAATACCGTAGTTGTACCTTGGAGAGCATCTTCCATAAATCTACAAAGAGTAGGAACGTTGTCATTATTAATCATCCCCATGACTGCTATTAACCATGCATACACTTTTCTCCAGTTAATTATCCTTCCATATGAATATTTTTTTTCCTGATTTTGCAAAGAGGAGTTATTTAACATGAATAAGAATTAACAAGTTTTGGGGAGAGAAACACTAGTTGTCAATGCTGAGCACACACTTGACATCACTTTGCAGGATCATCTGTTTCCCTCTCATGCAACAATAATAGAGGGAAGCAAGGGCTGACAAGTCTGATCTTTGCAGAAAAGGTGAAAAGAAGACTGCTTAATTAGATTATTTACAAGGAGCAAGGAATCAAAATGATCTTCCATTGCTAGACTATTGAAGAGCTTGGGAAGGAATAGCATTGACACTTCCTACTGAAATGATGCTAGTTTTGAGCCCCCTCTTGTGGTGTTTTGAAGAAACCAAGACTCAGAGCTCTGATAATATTATGTGCCTTTAAGTCATTTCAGAGTTATAGTGACCCTAAGGTGAAACTATCACAGGGTTTTCTTGGTAAGATTTGTTCAGAGAGCCCCTACTTTCTTCTGAGGCTGAGAGAGTGTGACTTGCTCAAGGCCACCCAGTGGCTGAGCAGGGATTCGAACCCTGGTCTCCAGAGTCATAATCATACCATGACAAACAGGGGTGATGTAAATGTTATTCTGGAGAGAAGGAGCAATATGGAAAATTCATCTTTTCCAGCCTAAAAGGTGTCTGGGAGCCAATCCACACTGCAGCAGAAATAAACCAGTTTGGGATGGCTTTAACTGCCCTGGCTCAATGCTAGGGAATTCTGTGAACTGCACTTTTGTGAGACACTTAGCCTTCTCTGTCAGAGAGCTCTGGTGCCACAATAAACTACAACTCCCAGGATTCCCTAGCACTGAACCAGGGCAGTTAAAGTGGTCTCAAACTGGATTATTTCTATAGTGTGGATTGGACCACAAAGACCCCTCCTATTCTCTGCTGGAGACGGAGGGCCAATTTATCCATTCTCAGAATTAAGTAATGGCAAAGTTTTCCCTGGACCTTTCCACTTCTGGACACAGGTAGAAGAACAGGTGACCATATATCACTAGGGAGAGTGAAATTGCCTCTTCACATAGCTGGTTTGAAGCATCAGGGGGAAAAATAACACATTACGGTATTAGATTTATTCTTGCATTTTACTACTAGTAAGAGGGGAGACATTTGTGGAATTCCCTACCTCAGGTATCTGTTACTCAAGGATACTTAAACAAAAATCCACCAAACAGTGATATCTTTATTGGCCAACTAAAATGCACAATATACTTGTTGCAAGCTTTTGAAGCTCCATGGGCTGCTTCATCAGGCCAGATGTTACAAACCAAACATTTCAAGAGGGGTCCTTGTTGAGATGCAAATGGACTTTTAATTTCCTAGTCTTTGCAAATCTCCCAATAGCCACATGGGTGGAAGGAGGAGGGCCCAGCCTGCAAAAGATACCCTCCACTTACCATCTTAACTAAGGACAGAAACATCAAAATGCAGGCATCGGACTGACATCTCCAATTGTTTTTCTCCTGTTTGGTTTGTAACATCTTGCCTGATGAAGAATTGTGCATTTTGGTTGGTCAATAAAGGTATCCCAGTTTGGTGGATTTTTGTTTGCATTTGCTAAATGGCCAACACAGCTACCCCTGCATGTTTCATGGATACTTGAAGGCACACTCAAGTACAAGGTACATCTCAGGTACAATATGGGGGTCTTTCACACTACACACGTATGGCACTTTGATTCCACTTTAACTGCCGTGACAACAGCCTATGGAATTCTGGTTTGTATGTTGAGGCACCAGAGGAGATCTCTGACTAAAAAATTTAATTCCAAACTAGAAGCCTGAGGATTCGAGAGGATGTTGCCACAGCAGTTAAGACAGAATCACAGTCCTATACTTGTGTAGTCTTAAAGGACACCAGGTATATGTTACTATGGACGTTATCACACGTGGGCCAGAAACGAAAATAAAGTGGAAATGAGGCATTCCGAAAATAAACGGAAAATAAACCTTGATTCCGCAAATGGCTTTCACACCTTAATTACCTTAATTGCGAATTTACAGTAAGCGCATTTAACGTTCACACACAAGTGAGAAAAGCCCTTAAATGTAATAGAAATGATCTTCTTGCACATGCGCAGATAGAGGAATGCTCGCTGGAACAATGGGAAAAGCAGGGAAATGCTCCCAAATTCGCATTTGCTTTTCACATTACGGTAAATGCGAAATTACCTTAATTGCGCATTTGCATTTCCTCCAAACAACCGAATTTCTAAAGATCTCAGATAACACCAGTTTCTGTCCACTTTCTGTCCAGTTTCTGTGCGACGTCGTGTGAAAACGTGAGGAACAAATCCAGTTTTTGTTTGCGATTTGTGTGGATTAACCAGCAGATTTGCCCCCGTGTGATAACGTTCTATGACATCTCTAGAGCTGCAAAATATTTCTATCTGAAGCATTGGATAGCCTATGGCAGCTGGTCAGGCAGAGGGCAGCTAAAATAGGAAGCAGCAGGTGGTCAGTGGGCAGAGCCATCCAGTTCTTTGCCCCTGCATTTAAACCCAGCCTGAAATGAAGAGCAGAATCTCATCTGCCTGATCCTCCATTAGATACATCAGCAGTCTCATTTGGGATCCTGAAGCTTTGGAATATCTCACATCTGCCATCAGGGCATTCCCTGTGGGGTTCTCAAGGGAAATGACTCAAAGGGGTCAATATTAAAGGAAGCCACCATGATTCTTACCTATGAAAAACATAGGCATTTGCTCACATTGCTGTTTTTGGCAGATTTCTTTCTTTCTTTCTCCTTCTCCTTCCTTCCCTTAGTTCTATGTATGTGTATGAAATTGAAAGTGTCACCGCCATCTGTTTTTCAGGATTGATCCTGATCAAGAGATCTCACAATTGGAAAATGCTGAAGCTCAACATCAGATCTCCTATTTCTCCTTGGCTCCTTGACTACTACAATGCTATGCTGTTAGCATCAGAGTGCCAAGGCTTTGGGAAATGTACCCAAAGCAGTCTTCCAAGTTCCAGACTACATGGTTTTTGTTAACTGCCCTAGAGTCAATTTCAATCTGTGGCAACCCTGTGGATGAGACATCTCCAAGACTCCCTGTCCTCCACTGCTGTTTAGTTCCCACAAACTCATACCCCTGATCTCCTTAACAGAGTCCATCCATGTAGCATGCAGCCTTCCTCTCTTTCTTACTTCCCTCCACCTCTCCTAATATTATTTTTTTCCAATAAGTTGTGTCTTCTCACAATGTGTTCAATGTATGGCAACCTAAGTTTTGTCATCATAGCTTCCAGGGAAATTTCTGGCTTGATCTGCTCTAGGACCGATTTGTCCATCTGTGGGATTCTCAGCACTCTTCTCCAGCACATCACGAATGAATTTTCTTTCTATCCACTTTCTTAACTGTCCAGCTCTTGCATCCATACATGGTAATAGGGGAAACAATGGCTTATATCAGGGGTAGGCAACCTTTCTGAGCCAGGGGCCAAAGCACCATAAATAAATAAATAACTAAATAAATAAATATTTTTTTTAAAAAAATAAAAAAATGCACACTCTCTCAGCCCCAGAAAAGCCATGGCAAAACCCCTGTGGAGATTTTGTCAAGAAAACCCCAAGAACAAGTCATAACAATAATCAATATCATCATGATGGGGGGTGGCGGCAGCGGCAGGACCGGCCTGGAGCCGGTTCGAAGGCCTCAAGGGGCCGCATCCGGCCCCCGGGCCTTAGGTTGCCTACCCCTGGCTTATATGATTCTAACTTTTGTGCTCAGTTGTATATCTTTGTCTCTTTTCTAGTTCTTTCATAGCCGCCCTCCCCATTCTTAATCTTCTTCTCATTTCATGGCTGCAGTCCCCATTCCTATTAATGTTTTATCCTAGGTATGAAAACTCTTTTATTATTTCTAAGGACAAGTAAAAGGGAAGGCCTCCCAGTTCCCAGTTACTGCCACTGCCAGAGGCAGAGATGGTTTTACAGATGTGGGAAGGAGAGGCCACTCTGGTTATTAGCTGTTGTTGAAGAAGGAAGTAATCCTGAAGACATAGTTCAAGGAGGCTGAAGGCAAGTCTAAGCATCAGCACAGGAGGATCATTTGGAAGAGGACAGAACCTTCCTTCCTGCTTCAGCATCAGACCAGGTTTGCTTTAAAGGTTAGCAATTATGGCTAATCTCCAGAGGCAGTGAAATAGGGAAAAGCAAAGCGTGGGGAAAAACTATTGCAGATATCCATTAATTCTTCACAGCGGTGCTTTTTAAGTTATTTGATGTGAGAGGCCAGCAGCATTTTCCCACCACCACCAAGTGCCAGGGACTGCACTATGTTTGTACCTGATGACTATAACTGCTTTTTTCTTTCCTAGAAACTTGCCAGACTGGCAACCAATAGCTTGCAGACGAGCATCTGTCCATGGACCACCATTTTGAGCAAAACTACTTTATGCAACTTGTGACCTTCCAAAAGGCTCTAGCTGGCTGGTGCTAACATGGGCTAATGGATGACACAGACCACAGGGCTGATTTGGCAAAGCAGGTTTTTTTTTATTGTCAACTAGAAAGGCATATAACCACAAAAAGCTGGTACACAAAAAGCTGACAGTACAGCTTTTATTCCAGCGCCTAAAACGAACAATGTGATGAGTCTTATTTCTGACGTACAGTACCATGCAAAGCACTTTGAAATAGAATATGACATGTTTGACAAGCGCCTTGCTCTTGCTACATTAGAACAATCTAAGAACTTTAATTCTTGTTTGACTCAGATATAATAGTCTAGGAATCACCATCATGCAAGGAACCAGCAACTTTCAATGTTAAATGGGCCCAAAGTGTTGAGCCAGTTCAGGTGGTTTAGCCAAAAGGACATGTGCAAATACCCTAGACCTGAATTCTTCCCCTTCCTCTATTGGGAAGGGCCAATTAAAAGTTTGAAACACTTCTTCAGTTATGTATCAACTTTTGATCAATTCATGCATTATGCACAGTTGCTTGGGGACACTGTGGTAGGGCTTCTTCCATGCCACTTTGGAAACATTTGAAAGTGTGGTTTATGCATATGGTGTGGACACAATGGTTCATCCAATGTGAGTGCTGACTAGGGCCAGTAACACTGCTCTAGGGTGCAAAGCACAGTGATCTTCTTCCTTCAAACATTTCCTGTACAACATGGGAATATCAATAATGCTGTGGAAGATTACCAGTCATTTCTAAGGAGAACTTAATATTCCATTTCCACCACGGAGGTCAACTGCACAAATAGCAGCTGCATTACAATGACATTAACTGGACATTCTCTGTTATTAAAAACAGTTTATGGTAAAAATCATTAAAAGGCATAAATTATAGAACCAAAAAGATTCCAATAAGGCATCTGTGATTACCAACTGGACACAGCTCTTTTGCATAAATTCATCTTCATCAATAGTCCTAACAAGAAATGACACACAGAATTAGTTGTGAACTGTGGGTCAACACAATCCCATTGCTTCAATGAGTCTATTCTAGTTGGGACTACTCATAGGATTCCCTATTCTCCTCCCACCAGATACACTCAATTCAGCCAGTTGGTTCAAGTATTGTATAAAATATTCTTTTTGGTAAATGTTTTGTATAAAAACTCAAGTGAAAAAAGCTTAAAATGCTGATTGACTTATTTTAAAAAAAATTACATGAAAAAAGTAAAAAATAGATTTTTAAGATAACATTCACTTTCAGTATTTGTGAAATCTGCTGGACCTTCCATTTCATTCAAGATCCGGACAGACACGCTTTAAGGCAAGATGTCAGATTGGCACCATGATGATTATAACAGGGTGAAGGCAGAGTAGATTTGGGGAGGCTGAATGGCAGTCAGTGGATCGGCTTCTCACGTACACTGACAGAACCATCTTCCATGCCAAAGTAAACACGCTCTGCCATGTTGATGAAGAGACCAGTTTCCACCACACCTAGAACAGAAATGCCAAAGTTACTCTTAATTACTATTAAAACAATGTATAAAGAAGGCAGTGCTATCTTATGGGAATGATGTAAAATCAACCAAGTTCAAATGTTGAGAGCTTTGAGAACAAAAGCACAACATAAAAGTACTTTATATTCTGTGAAGATTCCACCACTTTTTCAAGGACCTCTAAGGAGGAATGCAAGAGATAGTCTTTTTAGTGGCTGCTCCCAGGCTTGGTAACTCCCTTCCTAGAGAAGTTCAACTAACTCCTTCCAAAAACTTTGGAAAACAATTCCAGCAAGTTTCTTTGTAAGAAAAGGGCATTTTACAGCATACTGCAGTTTTTTATTTCTTGCTTTCTAAGTGGACATATTTTAAACTGTTCTTATTTATGATGATGATTTAATTATGGGGCAAAACAGACCAGCAGCTTCAGCTGGCTTTGGGGCAGCGTGGGGGTGTGGCGTTTGGACACCACACACCCTGAGATTGGTGTCACGCTGCCCACCTAACCACACGGTGGGTAGCATTGCGGTGCTACAGTAGCACAGTGTTTATACCCTGCACGCCTACCGAAAAGCTTTTTGCTACTCCTTTTTGCAGTGGCAAAATGCCGGAATGGGGCCGCAGCATACGGTTGCTGTGGCACCCACCTGGCTCTTTCAGGGGTGGCATGATGCTGCCCCTTTGGGCCCATCTGTTTTGGCCCTCTGCTACATATCAGCTTTTTGTAGACTTTTACCAATATATGTTGTTATCTGCAAGTGTTTTAAAATTTGTAAGCTATCTTGGGTCCTGGTTTTAGGCAAAATGTGGGATTAATAATAAATAATAATAATAAAACTATGTGATATACCTTCTTGGTTTCATATCCCTTTTTGAGAGAGGGGAAAGGAGCCAAAAAGGGTAATTCCCTTCACTCTTGGCAGGAACCCACTTGTGATTAGCTAAGAGTAACACCATTTGAAAATATACCTTTATGTGTTTTTTTCTTTCAAAATCAAAAAGGCACTTATGTACAGCTCACCCACTCCAACAGCAGACTTGCCATCTGCAGATTTGAGCATCTGTGGAGGGCAAACCCCATTGATTTTAATGGCCGTACATACATGCGGTTGCGGCAGAGCAACTGCACACATTGCCATTGAGAACCACAGGACCTCAAGTTTTTGCCATCCACCAGGGAGGGGTCCAGAACGGAACACCAATGGATATGAAGAGCCCACTCTATAGAGTTTTTAATTTTTAATGTGTAATATTTTTAACTTTTAGAAAATTATTTGAAGCAAAAGGGAGTTTTTGCTTCAACGCAAGTATTTCCTTGGTGCGTGGAAGATTTTGAATCACACCATGATTAGATATTTCAAAGCATGTACACCAGTTATACTATATCTTATCCTCTTTTTAAGTATGAAGGCAACTCATATTGTATTAGTGGGGGGGGGGGGG
>CM034710.1:40804424-40817495 GCA_020142125.1 Phrynosoma platyrhinos
GGGGGGTCACAGACTATAAAAAAAATCAGAAGTGGATAGCCTACTTGTATAGAAGTGAAAAAACCAGAAAACTGGATAACCTATTTAAAATGTAAATTACTATTCCTGAAAGCATACAGAAGAACTAATTCACTTTCCCCCTTTTTTTGGAGGGGGGCAGTGAGCAGAGAAAAGGTCTGCTGGGATTGAAGGCTGAAAAACTAGTTCATAGGAAACCTACATTTGCCCACCTCCTTAGGTGTAAATTAAATTATATTTACAAACGAACAGCCAGCCAGTAGAGTATCTGCTAAACATCAACACAGATTTGATTGGCATTCATGAACAATTCCACCTGTGCGGGATGAACACAACTGCTTATGGAACCAAGGGTTATAGGTCTTGTTTACACAATAGAAAGGATGGAAAAGCTACTGTTGTAGATTATGATTTCCAGAACTCATCATCCAGCATGTTCAACATCATTTGAGAAAATAAAAAAGAAGACTTTAGGGGCTCTCTGGAGACAGTTATTTACCCTCCAATTATATCAAGGAAACAGATACAGATTTTTTTTTATTGTACAGGCCATACAAATGCAAGATTATAATTCAAGATGTCATTTGAACATAATCTTCTGTCAGTAACCAAATCCCATCAAAATTTCCAAGGTAATCATACAGAGAATGAATGAATTAAATTTAAAAAAAAAACCCAATAATATTTTAAATATGGCATCTCATTTGTATGATGTGGCACATGTCCATCTTTGATTACAAGTCTACATGTAATTGAGGAGAAAGGGGGGGAGCACTGGTACTTCTCAACTTGTGCCTTGTTCTTATACTTCCTGCTTTGAACAAAATACAAATGCAAAACAATATTGCCATCTGCTGGTTCCTTTAATATTTGCAAATGCACATTCTCATCTTCTCCCAACGGGATGCGGTGGCTTAGTAGTTAAAACGCTAATTCTGATGAATGTAAGGTTGGCAGTTTGAGGCCCAGGCACCGCAGGACAGAGTGAGCTCCTGTCACTAGTCTCAGCTTCTGCCAACCTAACAGTTCAAAAGCATGCAAATGCAAGTAGGTAAATAAGTATCACTTTGGTGCGGTCATGCTAGCCAAATGACTACCAGAGTTGTCTTTGGACAAATGCTGGCTCTTCGGCTTAGTAATGGAGATGAGCACCACCACCGATAGTCGGTTATGACTAGACAGTTATATCAAGGGAAAACCTTTACCTTTATTTACCCTCCTCCCAAGCTTAAGAACTCATGTGTATAATGATCCCTTTACTAAGACTCTCTACAGCCATCAACAAAGGCAAAATTAGATCTCTCTGCAAAAAGACCATTAAAGATTCCCCATTTTTCAAAAATGTCACTAGTAACTCTTCCCTAATCAATGTTATCAATTTGTCTATTTCAGCCAAGTCCATCATTTCAGCAGCCAGTCCTAACTGGGTATTGCTTTATTTCCCCACTTCTGGGCACAATGACCATATCTTCAGCTGTGTGAAAAATGACTGGATTTGATCTAAAATTTTATTCTGCGTGCTTTGAACACTATTAATATGCCAATCTCTCCAAATACATGTGTGCTTCTTTTGGAATGTAACTGACAAACCAGGGACAAAAGAAAGATAAAATGGCATGTGGAGATTACCTGGTGTCATCTTGATTGCCATGTTTACTTCATTCCAGTTATGGACTTTGTCAAATTTCCAGTCTAACAAGAAATTCCCATTGTCTGTCACCACTGGGCCCTAATAAAAAAAAAAAACTAAGTAAGAAAGAAAGAAAGAAAGAAGTCATTCTGTTTTGCATGACATCTCAGGCTTTAAAACCATAACTCAAATTAGGCTCACTCACTTATCTGCAAGTGAGAACTGACCAAAACCCAATCCTTTACATAAACCATAAATACAATGCTGGACCAAAGGATAAAAATCAACCAGTATTCACATTAGTTAATGCTGTCATCATCTCATACACAGCAACACACACACACATACCCCTCTTAGTTCTGTTTGTATATCCTCAAGTAACACCAAATTGATTAAACACAGCAACACCTGGAGTCATTTCATGAAAGCCATTTAGCAAAGCATGTGGCAATCTGGTGTGGAAAGATCTGAGTAACCTTTGATTAGGTTGAGTTAGGTAAACAAAGAGCAAGTGGTTAATTACCATATACCAAGGTCCCATTGAGACAATCTACAGGCATAAAATCTCTTTCTGCTAAGAGATCTCACACCTATCTATCCCCCTCCTCACTAGTCATTTCATGTTGTTTTCTACTTTCAATATTACTATTGCTTAAACAAACAAAAATCTATCAGTGATACCTTTATTGGCCAAAAAAAATGCACAATATACTTGTTGCATGCTTTCGAAGCTCCATGGACTTCTTCATCAGGCAAGATGTTACAAACCAAACAGGAGAAAAACAATTGGAGATGTTAGTCAGATGCCTACATGTTGTTTCAGTCTTTAGTTAAGATGGTATATGGTGGAGAGGGTATCTTTTGCAGGCAGGCTCCTTCTCCTTCTCCTTCTGGCCCTGTGGCTATTGGGAGATTCTCAAAGTCCAGGAAATTTCAAGTCCATCTGCATCTCAACAGGGATCCCAGTTTTGCAATCCAATATGTCTGCATTCCAGTGAAGTCACAGGCCTCTTTGTGGCAAAGAACAATTGATTCCTCAAGAAGCCACCATGTTTTTACATCAGAAATATTTTGGTGGATGTAGAGGTAAAACATGCAAATTCGGTCCAAATGTAAGAAGAAAAAAATTGTTTTGCCTTGGTTGAAGTCATGAATAACAGTGCTACACTACAGATATATTAATAGCCATGACTATTTTATACTGGTGGTGGAAAAGCTTATGTTTCAATGATCTTGTAGAGACACAGGAAGTTACCTTATTGTGGTTGCACCACTGGTTTATACTGACTGTTAACAATGGCTCTCTGGATTTCAAGCAGTGTTATTTGCTGGCACTACCTTTGTGGTCTCCTGTACAAGTACTAACCAGGCCCAACCCTACTTAGCTTCTGAAATCAGGCAAGACAGACTGTGTGGGATAGTGATTATAAATCTGATAGCTGTGATTTTCTCTCAAGCTCTTGTAGATATTAATTAAAAAACAGGGTTTGTAACATTACATTTCCCTGTATGAGGGTAGTGAGAAATTAGCCGCTTTAGCTGAATGATTCTTCTGTTTTCTGACTGTCATTTATGACTGATGACCTATTAAACTATGACTGATGACCTATTAAAAATATTCATACTTCAAGCATCTACCAGAAAATATTCTTTAATAAGAGACCAAGAGATGTGACCTTTAGTGTTAAAAAATTCCAGGTTAATTTTCAATTACAGTCATTGTAAATATTCACTCTGTACACCTTGAGCTTTACACAGAACTGCTACAGACTGCACTCCCCCCCAAGCTTATGTATAAGGAGTTTGTTAGTCTTTAAGGTACCATAAGCTTTTTCATTATTTATTTATGTGTTTATTTATTTCCTGCCTGTCTCCATGAATCGAAAGGGGAACAACAGATTAATACACAACACACATCAGTTAAAAAAACACACATCAGTTAAAACTACACATCATCAATTTAGAAGAACAAATAAGACAAATACATATTTTAATCCATATTTTTTTTAAAAAAAAAATTCACAATTTACAAATAATCTGGATAGGCTTGCTTGGAAAGACTGGTCTTTAATACAGTTTTAAATTCAGACAGCATATTACACTGTCAAATCTCTTTTGGCAGGTTGTTGTTTCACAGTATAGGAGCAGATGAAGAAAAAGAGCTCTGGAAACTACCTGTTTCACAGCAGCTTCTATTCAAGGTACCGTTGGCCCTCCATATCCACAGATTCTTTATCCACAGATTCAGCCATCCACAGTTTGAAAATATTTGAAGAAAAAAAATCCAAAAAGCAAACATTGATTTTGCTATTTTATATAAGGGGCACCATTTCACTATGCCATTGTATTTAATACAACTTGGGCATCCACCAATTTTGGTTTACGTGGAGTGCATGGGTCCTGAAACCAAACCCCAGCAGATATACCAAGGACCCACTGTATTTTGAGAAGAAATAATGGCAACCACTACTGCCACAAGGAGTTCTGCTGGCAGCAGGCTCAGTGAGCAAGTTTAGCCATACTGCTTCGCCAAAGATGCCAATATTTCACCATCTACAAATTGGAAAGGGGTGGGGTGGGGTAATCAGATGTAGTTAAAAACAGCACTTTGATTTAAGACAGTGCAGCACTGTCACTGCCACAATTTTGTGCATGTATAATGACAGGAAATTATTACATTTATTTTCTGTTCAGGCAGTGAACATGGTGCTCCTTCCCATTTCTATTTTCACAACAGACTTTTGAGATAGATTATATTACAAAACTGACTAATACTCAGTGACTTTATAGAGAAACATTGGTTTCCAGCCCTAGTCCAAGCCACACCACACTGGCTAATAGCCTTTACTAGTCTGAAGGATCTCAAGCAAATCTTCGCAACCAGCTGCTTTGCTGAATGAGCCAAGGACAAACAACCAGAAAGATAAGTTCCCTTCTGTGGCACCTCCTGAAATAAAACCCATGTTGTAATCGCAGGACTGCAGGTTTAAATAATAATAGCAAAATCGTACAAACACGGTAGTTGCTCACACACTGATATCTTCTAGTTTATCTATCCTCCTCTAAACAGGACACAGAGAATTTTCAGAAAATGAAGATTTTCACCACTTCACACTGTGTACTTACAGCTTTACTGACGGCCATCCTCAGCTCTGCAACACCTCCAAACCTCCTAGCCAGAGCCCTGGTGATTGGCACGTAGGCCATCGGAATGACTTCAATTGGAATTCCTTTCTTCCACTGCTCCCCAAGGTTTTCAGACTTTTTCCTAAAGAAACACATTTTTTTAAAGTACGTTAACATTATAGCAAATACAAACACTTTGGCCTAAATTCAATTGCTTGTCTCAACCAGAAGAGACCCATTTAATCAACAGGATTTTAGCAAGACAATATTTAAATAATTTGATTGTGCAAACATATCAGATAGCCAAGGCAGGGTTATTTTTTACCCCAGTGACACATACACAGTATTATGATAATAATAATAAACTTTATTTTTATATCCCGCCTTCTGCCAACGCAATCAAGGCAGATGAGCATCCACAGAGTAAAGCTTGACTGTAAATGTAGAATTTCATAGATGTATGTCTGCCAACTCAGCCTTTTGACAAGTAGGGGTTGTTGATAACTTGCCAAAATGTATATTCTGACTGGAGTATGGGCCCTTCACCCCAGGGCATGGAGATGAGCATGCAAGGCAGTAAAGATTCCAAAAAGGGTCAGGCAAGTTTTGAAACAGGAAGGCAGTTGAACAAGCCACTCTGCGGGACAAGGGCAGGCAAACCTTGGGAGTCCAGGGGCCAATTTTCCACCATGGGGTTGGCCAAACCCCCAAAAGCCAAACTTTAAGTAGCTAGAAATCTGTGTTCAGATTTGCCTTTCCCCATTATCTGCCTAATCCAAATCGGATGGAGTAGATTTAAGTCCACAAATGTTTATGCTATCCACTTCTTTCTCTTAGCTAGTCTCCAAGGTGCTACAAAGATCCCATTGTATACTGATATTCCAGACTAAGATGGCAATGTCTTTGAATTCCACCAAATTATGGCAACCAACCACAAAAAGCTACCTATTTTAAATAAGCATTTTCTGTTTGTTTAATATTTTAAAAACAGATTACTGTTCAAATTTGTCACAATAGGATGGTCCGGGGAAGAGAGGCTGCTGAAATGGTCATGGGCAGCCTATCTAACCTGATATACAGTCCTCTTCCTCCACCCTTTGGGTGGAAGCAACATTTTCCAGGAAGTATTACCTGTAGTCAGCAATGACTATGAAGCTTTTTGCATAGCCAGCAACAATCTTCTCCTGGGTCAGGCAGCCCCTGGTGGGAAAAAAAAAAAGAGAGAGAGAGAGAGAGAGAGTACGTCACAAGCCCAACCGATTGGCACAAGGCACAGTAACCCCAATCCATGCCATTTTGGGGAAAAAGCATGTTTAAACCACCTGCATTTATTCAACTGTAATCATAAAGAAGGCAGGATGTCTATCAGCTGCTCGCTAAAACTGTGATAATCCATGACATCAGGAGTGGTTAATGCAGGCATTTACAGAGCAGAGTGATTCCACGAGGCAGAAGAAATGGGCAGGCCATCACTGAAGGCAAGGAGATCTGTAAGGAACTCTGGTCTGGCTACAATCCTGCTCAAACAGGGTGTTTACATCCCACCGAAGTCAAAGGCTGTGCACAGGACTGCAACCAGTATCTCTAGGAGCTGCAATGTAATATTTTTCAACTAGACTTGCAAAATACTGCTGCAGCCCTATAAAACTACATGATTTTATACTGTTTATGTATTGTTTATGTACATTCAGAAGCCTGTTCCTACAGAGACACTAGATCAGGGGTAGGCAACCTTTCCCCTTTAAGGGCCGAAGGACTTCAGCTCCCAGAATCCCAGGAGCTATTGGCCAACATGGGACTATTGACCAACATGGCTGAGGCTTCTGGGAGCTGAAGTCCCTCGGCCCTTAAAGGGGAAAGGTTGCCTACCCCTGCACTAGATGCTGAAGGGTATGAACCAGGGGTAGGCAACCTTTCCCCTTTAAGGGCCGAGGGACTTTAGCTCCCAGAATCCCAGGAGCTATTGGCCAACATGGGACTATTGGTCAACATGGCTGAGGCTTCTGGGAGCTGAAGTCCCTCGGCCCTTAAAGGGGAAAGGTTGCCTTACCCTGGTATAAACCATTGACTTTAGAAGTAGTTTAATTAAAAAAAAAACTTTGGTAGAAGCTCCAGCTGTCATTTAAAGTTAAGAAAAGCAGCAATATTCTACACCAATTCCCATTTGCTACCAATGCAATAATTCAAGTTTTGTTTATTTTTTAGAGTATTTTAGAATAAGAAAGCAAGGAACTTTAGTTTGATAATTCTCAGAATGAAAATAGGAGAAAATGGTCAAAGGCCAGTTATTTTCCAATTCGTTTCACTATTTCTGCAGAAAATGGGATAAAAACAACACACATAGAGTAGAATACAAAGGCTTAAATCACACTAACTCTAGAGAGCTGCAACAGGTCAGAATGATCAGATTTCACTATGGACGGGCAACATTGCTGTACCGAGGGGCCAATTATTTACCTCAGGCTTGCACAGACTGTCAAAAATGCCAAACAAAACAAAAGTGGCCAAAAGCCCACTTCTGGTTTTGAAAAACTGGGTTTTTCTAATATTAAATAGTTAGAGTAGGGGCTGGAATGTATTTAGAAGGTGAATTACTCCTGAAGGCTTCCACAAGAGAACAATTTGCATTCCCTCCCCCTTAAAAATAGATAATCAAGGGGAATTGGGAGATGTCAAAGGACACTAACAGTTTTTGGGAGGCTGCATATGGCAACTCTAGTGCACTCTAAAATATCTAGGTGGAACCATGACTCATACGCACATGCCTTATGGGTAGAAGATCCTAAGCTTGATCCTAAATATCAGATGCTTTCCTATTTGATTGCCTGACTTTTAACCAATGAAACATTTTAAGTGTAAATACACTGATATGTTAACCAAAACTGCAACAGAAGTACCTTTTGATAAACCAAGGGCCTATACAGACTGCCAGAAATAATCCCGTTTGAGACCACTTTAACTGTCCTGGCTCAATGCTAAGGAATCATGGGAACTGTAGTTTATTGTGGCACCAGAGCTCTCAGATGGAGAAGGCTCAGCATCTCAGAAAAACTACAATTCCCATGATTCCCTAGCACAGAGCCAGGACAGTTAAAGTGGCCTCAAGCTGGATTATTTCTGGCATCCTGTATATGCCTTAAGTAGCACCTTTCAATTTAAATGCTGGACATATACTTTTAGCCCATCTTTCTCCTTTCTACTTCATTCACCTATGCAAAACACATGACAAAAATGACATCAAAAGACAAAACATTTACCCTTAATAACACCACCAAATAATTTTTCTTTCATCAATTTACCAACTAAAAACCTGATTTACAAGCCTACAGATTTTGTCTTGCACCGCTACAAATGTTTGCACTAGTTATCAGTGCAACTGCAACACAAATCTGACTCTATCCAGCTTTTCCATTAACATCTTGATCAAAACCATTACAATATGGAATTAATTATTTCTTACCCTCCTCCTTTGATTAGATTGAGGTCCATGTCAACTTCATCAGCCCCATCAATGGCAACATTCAACTAGGAAGAGGGGATTTACAACATTTACATTCCAAACTTTTAGAAGAAAGTACTTCCAGAGTCACAATTACAAACCTACTGAATGCAATCTCATAGTAATATCCAAAAAGTGCATTAAAAAAACAGCAACAAGGTGTGGAAATTAGATAAAGCAACTCAACTGATGATTTAAAAGCCAAGGGGAAAAACCAAAGCTTGCATTGGTGGTGTGAAAAGACTAAGTGTTGAGTGAAGCTCCTGAGGGCTGGAATTCTACAGTCAGGGCATCATAACTAAGGGCCTAAGCAGACTGCCAGAAATAGTGCACATTAAATTGAGGCACTGTCCTGGCTCAGTGCTAGGGAATCATGGGAACTGTAATTTATTGTGGCACCAGAGCTCTCTCACAGAGAAGGCTCAATGTCCCAGAAAAAAATACAGTTCCCATGATTCCCTAGCACTGAGCCAGGGCAGTGCCTCAATTTAATGTACACTATTTCTGACAGTCTGCTTAGGCCCTTAGAAGGCCCTGTTTGAGGTTTTTACATGAAGGAAACCCTTATGCTAGGGAAGGCATATATAAGGAAATGTAGCATTTGGTACTCAGGTCCTGCACTTTATAATTTAAGTACCCATATTCAGAAATGGATCAGGAATCAGTGAAACGTGTTCTAAACTCAAATTTTGGAGAAAATGCAGGTCTGCTTAAAACACTTCAATAATCCCATCTGCAGGCAGCAAGGGCATGGTTGTAACCAGTCTCTTCACAACTGGTACATATGTCAAAGATGGTAGGAAGCACCACATGCAAAAATACCATCGAGGCCACCAGTGAGAGAGCTGGATCAAGATAGTGGTCCCAATCCTTTAGCAAAAATCAACCTGCTTGGAGCGAGTTGAGTCACAACCACCACAACTGATCAAACCACTCACCAACAGTATATTTATATTTTATCAGGATTTCGTTCTCTCTTCCTATCCTTATCAAACCTTATCACAGGTCTAAATAGGTGTTCAGCATTTCTACTGCTCCTTCTGACCCATATGAAAATGAGAAACAGATCAAGAAGGTCATCATACTGAGGGTACTCCACTCTAAATCACAAGAGACTAACTCAAAGGATGGGCAATTTTGGTATGACAACTCTGCATCAGAAGTGATTAAATGATCCAACTTCCCTAATGAAGAAAGACAGCTGAGTTCCCCACTCCCACCATGTGCAAGCTGGAAAGAAGAAAGGCCAAAACAAGAACTCATGCAGACTCAGGGCAGGCAGCCTCTTCTGCTGATGGGGAGTTTGTGCTAAAAGGAGCTTTTCATTAATTTTTCACAGCAAACTAGTTCTTCTCACTCAGCAAATCATTTGGGAATTACTATCATAACGCACAAAAAATGGCATGCTACACATCTAGAATTTTAGCAGGATGTCTATGGGACATGCATTTTGCATAGGCAAATTCTAATTCTCTGGTGCTGCCCAACAAGGCAGCCCACTCTTCCTGCTGCCCACAAAGCAGCCACACAAGGCCTTTTGAGTTCAGTAAAGTTGTGCATAAAGGACTCCTTCCAGAACTGAACTGTCCTGCTGTCACTATCCAAAACCTTCTTCTAGTGCATGAACTACCTACTTCAGCAAACAACCAATAACCCAAATCCAGGTGATTCAGAACAGCCACCTGCTGGATATAAGTACACACAGGCATATAACAGCAAGGCAGCTAAAAAGCAACTCTGTCCACCAAAAATTTCTGGTGTCTCAAGATTAATCTCATTCACTGAGCTTTGAATGTCTGAGTCACAGTCTTTGAGAGAAAACCCGTTTCTACAGAAGTGACATCAGCACCAATACAGTACATATCCTTGACCACAACCCAAGGACAAGGGGTTAAGCACTCCTGGAGAGGGGGGAGTGGAATGGAAGTAAAGTGCTTCAGCTTCATGTCACCACAAGGCCAAGGAATTAATCCTAGGCTCTTAAGTAACTAATTGTGCTGCAGTACAGGATGACACCTACTTGTCTCTTAATCATAGTTATATCCTACTACTGTACAAGAACTGGCTCCCAAAGCAATATACAATGTAAAAAAGCAGAATATGTCAAGGATACATGGAATTATTGATGAGTGGCTCATCTATTTCCTACTGTTTTCAGAACCTTTTACTTGGCAGTTTTTGGCAAGATAAAACAGCACACTAAGGGCCTTTGCAGACTGCCAGAAATAGTGCACATTAAATTGAGGCACTGCCCTAGCTCAGTGCTAGGGAGTCATGGGAATTGTATTTTATTGTGGCACCAGAGCTCTCTGACAGAGAAGGCTCAATGTCTCAGAAAAAAAATACAATTCCCATGATTCCTTAGCATTGAGCCAGGGCAGTGCCTCAATTTAATGTGCACTATTTCTGGCAGTCTGCAAAGGCCCCAAGTCACCTTTTTCTATGCCTAAATACATTGGGATTATTCAAAGGCAGCTCCCAACAATCTCCAGAAAGATTAGACTATTACTCCTCTTACATAAATCAGCAAAATGGAATTATAGTCCCAACATATCAAGAGGGACTCAGGTTGGGGACAGCTGTACAAAGGACTTTCCTCAAGAAGTTTTAGTGCTTTGTGCACCCTGTTAAAGGTTATTTCTGCATTAGTTTCATTCTACTTGTGTAACTGGGCTCAATGACACAACTGGATTTCCTGGCATCCTCTCTTGTCTTTCTTAATAACTACGCAATTATCTGTCACTAGAAACAACACTATGATGATTATTCTCTTGTCTTTCTTAATAACTACGCAATTATCTGTCACTAGAAACAACACTATGACGATTATTCCTGAGGATCAAACTGTTACAGAAATGAAGTAGTGGAATTTGGGATCAGTTTCTTGGTTGCAGATTTTGGCACCAAGGGAGGACTTGTTTAGATGCACTCATATCACCTAAAGCCAGTTCAAACTCAGTGCTTTTACATGAAGGCAACTCACACACTGAGCTCAGTACTATCAAGTACTGAAAGGATGACTGCTAAGCTGATGTGCACCAAAGTGGGCAATTACCTCAGGTCCGAGTATCTCACACCCCACACCCAAAATTGTTTTGGAATTGTTAAATTTACTCAAATAGCCCCCTGCACCCTCTTGCAGAGTATGGGAAAACAATTTTGTCATGGCCTCCTTTTCCTGCTGTTTTAGGCCCAGGAAGGACATTTTGCTAAACAAAGAAATGAACAGAACTGACTTCTGTTTATGAAAAGCGGCTCCCTGGGCCTAAAAAGACTAGGAGTAAGAGAGCCAGCATGATGTAGTGGCTTAAGTATTGGACTACGACTTTTAAGATCAAGGTTTGATTCCCATCTGAACATAAAAATCCACTGGGCAACATTGGGCAAGTCTCTCAGCCTCAGAGGATGGCAATGGTAAACCCCTTCTGAAGAAATTGCCAAGAAAACCCTATGATAGGTTCACCTTAGGATGAGGTATACAGGAGGACAAAAGCAAGGCAAAGTTGCTTGCATGTGACCTAGAGGTTACTTGGAGGCACTATGTGTAAAAGGAGGAAAATATTCTTGCTGCAATTGGGGGAGGGGGCCTGCTCTGATTGTTCACCATGTAAACCCATTGCAAACTGATGTTTAGTTGAACATCATACAACCAAAGGAGGGGTACACAGAAGCCTATACTGTCAGCAAAAGTGGTCTATGCATGACTGGAAGCATTTGCTGTTGTTGTTTTGAAGTTGTTCCTGACTTATAGTGACCCTATCATGGGGTTTTCTTGGCGTTTGTCATTGCCTCACCTTCCCTTGAGAGGATGTGGTTTGCCCAGTAGGTTTTGTGGCCAAGCTGGGAATTGAACCCCGGATCTCCAGAGTCATAGGGCAACACTCAAACCACTATGCTCACTTATAGTGGAAAAGCTAAGCGTACAGAATTGTCTGTGTACTGGATAAATGGCAAAACACCTAAGAAACACACAACTTCCTTACCTCAGGGTGTCTATCCAGGTCACTTAAAGTTAAGTCATTCTGCAGAATCAACTGGCGTGCCTACAAGAAAATTAAAAAGCCAAAAAAATTCTAAAAAAATAAAATTCAGTCTTCAGGAAAGAAGGAGGATTTAATTTATTAGTTCCAAATAGACTCACTGCAATAAGATTTGTATAAGTGCTGACTTATCATTCAGCAATACATTCAATGGGTCTACATTAGTTGGTACCAGAAACTGTTTTTAGGCTTCTGTGGGGGGTTGCAGACTGCCAGAAATAGTGCAAATTGAGTCCACTTTTAGGGTTAGGGTAAGGGAATCATGGGAACTGTATTTTATTGTGGCACCAGAGCTCTCTGACAGAGAAGACTCAATGTCTCAGGAAAAAAAAAAAAAAACAATTCCCAAACCCTAACCCTAAAAGTGGACTCAATTTGCACTATTTCTGGCAGTCTGCAACCCCCCTGTATTAGCAGCTGAACCCTGCAATACCTTATTTTTAAAAATAATATTATGCTGGAATGAGCACTAATCTTTCAGAAGGAGTGTCCTTTTTTAAAAAAGAAAAAAAATCAGAAAAGCCTTCATCAGAAAGCTGTTCAGCTTTCCAAGTTTTAAAATCCATTACCTTCTGGTAGTATTACTGTTACGTTGGCAGAAGGAAAACTAATAACTTATCTTTGATGTAACACTAATACACACATGGGAAAGGCCCAGCACATTCGATAATACATTTTTTTTCAAGGTCCAGGGTCCATGATCAGCCTCCAAAACTAGTGCTGGGTAAGACCTCTGTATGAAACTGTGGAGAGCATAT